>VWZT01012881.1:213301-245230 GCA_013397055.1 Pachycephala philippinensis | reverse complement strand
AGAGGAGAGGAGAGGAGAGGAGAGGAGAGGAGAGGAGAGGAATGTCCACCGTGTCAGCTTGAGACCTCAGGTCTGCCACAGGCTTCCCCTTGGGAAACACTGGGGTCAGGGTTGGGGTTGGGGGACCTCGTGGATGATCCTGGCCTGTGCTCTGGGCAGGGGTGGGTGGCTGAGCAGGGGAAGAAGGACTGAGGAAGGTGCTGTGTAAACCTGTGATGGAGCCCACCCCGCCATCTGTTTCCAGGCTTGTTCCAGGGTTACAAATGATGCTCTCATCGAACTTGTGGATGACATAAAAAAGAGGTGTACAAGGCCACCGCTGAGAGGGCCAGGAGCCCCCGAGTGCTGCACTGGGGCTCCGGGAGGTCAGCAGGATGAGCGGGAGCAGGCAGCGTGTCCTGGCAGAAGCAGAGGCCGGAGCATCCTGGCCTGTGTAACAGCGGCACAGTGAGGAGGCGAAGAGAAGTGATCTCTGCTCTGGGCTCCCTGCATCATATCGTGATACAGCAAACAGTGCCGGGCCCCAGCACAGGAAAGGGCATCAGCAAGGTGCAGAGACTTCAGCTGAGGCCACCGAGAAACCTGGGGCTGGAGCACTTGCAGTGTAAGAAGCAACTGAGGGAATTGGCCTTGTTCAATCTGTGGAAGAGACGGCTACGGCCTCGTGTGAGGGGGTTATTGAGAGGACAAATCTGGGCTCTGCACTGTGGTGCATGGCACAAGGACAAGAGACAGTGGGCAGAAGTCAAAACAGAGACAAGAGAAAATGCCACTCTCGGAATAATAAAGTATTGGTTTGTGGATCCAGAAGGGCTGTGGGTTCCCTGTCCTTGGAGGGTTTCAGGATCAAATTGAACAAAGCCCTGAGCATCCTGGTCTGCATTCAGTGTTGACCATACTTTGAGGAGGAAACTGAACCAGAGATACCACAAGGTCTCTTCCTTCTTAAGTGATTCTCTGATGCTATTTCCAGAAAAAAACATGTGGGAGGGATGGAAAGTCTCAGTGACCCAAATATCCCCAGATCTTTGCTTGTGCAAAGACTTCTGAAGCACCTGGAGAGGAACCAGCATTTTACAAGTTAACAGTGAACCAAGAGGGCATTCCCTTCCTTTAGGTCATGGATCCACAGACTGTCACCAACCTTCCCAACTGCCTTTGTGTCAAAGCCATAAATAAACTCCATTTGTCTACAGAGGGACTTCAGCACTTGAGGGCTTGGCAGGAAATATTCTGGGATTGAAAACATGACTTAGGATGTGCCAGCTGCTTGGAAAGACACACTACCCCTTTCATGCTTAGCATATACTTACATGGCCCATTCCAGCTTCTCATTCTTGATGGAGTTATAGAGTGTCTGAAAAAAGAACATGGAATTAGCTGTGTCTCTTGTGGAACTCGTGTCTGCTTGTGGAGACATCTCCTCCTCCACACCCTGTCTGTGTTCTTGGAGAGACATTTTCCCTGCTGAACTGTCCTGGAGCAGCATTCCCCAGTGACAAGGGTGAGTGCTGTCCTGCTGGACCCTTCCTGTCTGTGTGCCACGCTGGGTGTTGGACTGGACACAGCAGCAGCAGAGGGCTCTGGCAGCCAGCCCTGCTCAGGAGCCTGGGTATGACATTTTTGACTCATTCTGGGTGCTGCACCTAGTTCTGAGTGAATCCTGGCCCACACACAGTGGTAGAAGACTCTGGGATATGCCATGACACCTCCAATGTCTTAACTAGGGGAACCAAAGAGGAGACTTGAACTGAGTAGCAGGGGAGGGATGAATGACCCTGGAATCAGTTTTTCCAGTACCTTCTGTACAAAATTCCAGTGGCTTCCCTGGGGCACTAGAAAAGGAGCAGGAATGGGCTAGCAGAGCAGAATGTGGGGGTGGTCCTGACCATACAGAGGGGTAGGATAGGGTGAGGTCTGCTGGGAGATGGGGATGTCACCCCAAACATGATGTGATACCCCTGATGTGGCACCTCTCATTCCCACCTCCTTCCACACAGCAAAATTCAGGTCAGGCTGCTGGACCTGCAGCAGGTGCAGAGAGCAGTGGTGCTGCTAAACCACAGGGCAGGAGAAAACCCTCCCTTTGGGGTGATTAACCATATCCCGTGGTACTGCACTGGCTGTGTTGGAATGTTGCACCCAATCACGTGGTAGTGAAGGCAGAGAGAAGTTTCGGTGCTGGATGGTTGTGTTTTGGGGTGGGGGTACCTTGCTTTGGGTGTTATCTGAGCTGCTGGGGGAAAAGGGCCCCTGGTATGCTCTGAGGGCAGATATAGCACAAATCTGGATAAAACACTGCCAGGGAACAGACCTGCTTTGGCTCACTGCAAGTTAGCAGAGACATTCATGGGGGTTACAATTCTTCTCCTGAAACAACTGGAAAATGCTGAGTGAAGGGCTCAGAGTGTCCCAGCAGGACTAGGTGGCACTGCAACAATAATGACAGTGTCCCACTGGCTATTTATATCACATTACCTTCAGCAAATCCTTTGCAAAGTCCTTCCCATCGTTGAGCCCATCCAGGTTCGCTATGAACTGTTGGCATGACATCTTTTTGCCAATGTTCTGTAAGGCAAAGGAGCAGCTTGTTAAACTTGTGGAGAGTTTTGACTTTAATCAGTGTCTTTCAAAGAACAATTTTATGTGTAGTGCTGAAGCCTGGGCTTGTCCCAAGAGCTCAAAGGGCTTCTAATCTGATTTTCTGTTGGGCTCTCTGCTTTATTTGCTCATGCCAGCACCCAAATGTTTCAAATGACCTCTTTTTTAATGGTGGAAACAAGACACCTGAAAATAGCCTCTCCAGCTCTTGCTGGAGTGGTCCTGGATACAGGCTCTGTGTCTCAAAACTCAAGACAAGCACTCAGCCTGGTGAAATGACAATGTTTGGATGGGGCTCCGAGCCTGCTGTGAGTGAAACTGTGTGAGCTTGCAGTGCCAGCACCTGGAACAGCCAGCACTGGGCAGGGGGATGCTGGTCCTTGATGGAAGCTGTTATTTTTGATTGCCATTACAAAAAGAAATGGTCCAGCTACTGGTACTGTGGGAACTTGAGTGCAGCAGTGTGAGAGGGCAACGCACCTACAGCAGGAGAATCTCACAGCCTGGAACACACTCACCACCAGCTAACGCCAGGAATGTTTGGTACTGATGCTTCCAGGCCACCTGGCATCCCTGATATCATGGCTCCATCATCTGTGGCATCTGTCTTCCCAAACCCTTTACCCTTCCCTTCCTCATCCTGCAAGGGTTGAGGCAGGCAGCCTTTTCCCAAGCCTCCCCTGCAATCCTGCCTCTCCAAAGGGATGGAGCAGAGGTGTGGAGGAGTCAGTGGCCATTAGAGGGTTCAGAAAAAGGAGTTTGATGTGGCAAAGGAAAGACAGGTGTCTCCAGGGCCATGTTATGTTGTATCCTTCACACCCTCAGTGTGTGGGGCAGACCCCGGTGACATGGCATGGGGTGGGCAGTGGAGTCAGTGAGGACAGCAGGAGCTGTCACTGCTGCACCTGAGGATCCCACCAGCATCCTGACGTTGCTGGGCTTCACATCAAGGTATGGACAAGGTGCCCATCCAGGAGGATGTGGGAGGATGGCCCAGAACAGCAGAGTCAGAGCCCTGCTCGAGGCTCAGAGAGGAAGAGGAAGGGCCTCAGTGGGTCTGGCAGGGGATGAAGCTGCAGCAGATGATACAGGAGATGCCCTGCAGGGTGAGATGTGGCCTCTGTGCAAGGAAACAACCTCCTGAAAGAGATGACACCAGAAACCTCCACCCACACGTGCACTGCAGATGACCTGGGGGCTTCTCCCCAGATGAAAGCACAGGGAAGAAGTGAGGCTTTGGGATGAGCTCACCATGCCATGCCCCACACACCCCCTGCCTTCTGTGTGTGCAAACACTCCGGGGCTGCACAGGGAGCCAGGCACTGCCTTTGAGCAGCTCTGCCTGATACTCTTAATTATGCCTCCTGCTGGTGCCAGCTCCAGATGAGCTGGCTCCCTTGAGAGATCAGGAAAAAGATGAGTAAAGCGCTGTTACAAATCTGCAGTGCCTGGGGACGTGGTGTGGCACAACACAGCTCGGCCCTTGTGGCTTTCTCCTGGTGAGCCCCAGTAGCCAGAGCTGCCAGGCAGAGCTCGGTGGGTACAGGGGCTGCAGAAGAGCTCAGGAACTGAGCAGACACACTGGGATCTCAGCAGAGAGGAGAGATTTGTGTGCTTGCTGACCAGAGAATTTCAGCCACAACAGATAAAGGAAAAATCCAGCAGCACAACAGAGTGTGGGTGGAGAAAGGGAGGAGGGCAAGGAGCCTCCTGAAGGGAGTTTGGAGGTGAGGCAGGTGCTGCCTGAGACCTTGAGGCACAGAATTGCTGTGCACAGAGAAGATGCCTCCTCCCGGCCCTGCCCTGAGGCAGGGGAGCAGAGTGCCTTCGTGCCCGAAGGCTGCAGTGATTCAGCGCTGGATGCAGAGGCCAAGGCATTTCTGAAAGTGAGGGGATGCAGTGAGTAACACGAGTTACCAGTCTCACAGGCCTTTTTTGGGTTTCTCATGTATGTGTCTGGGACTTATACCCATCCCAAGGGATGCCTTCCTTTTTGTTGTGTGATCTGCCTCTTCCTCTGGTGCAAGAGAGCTCTGAGCTCACCTGGGGCAGCAGCCACACTGTGGAAAAGCAGCTAATTGATGAGTAATTGATCTGCTCCTGGATGTGTTCTAGGCTGCAGGAACAAAATCACGCCCCAGGAGGGAACCAACCTGCAGATTCTGGGTACCAGGGAGCCCTGGGCTGCACAAACCTGCTGTGGGCAGCCCGGTGTCATTCTGCAGGGGCTGCTCACACCTCGGGGCTCTCAGCCCTCCTGGTGCTGCTAACACAGAGCTGCTGCTGACCCTGAACCCTGAGCTCGGCTTAAGGACACCGCCACAGGGTTTGTAAGGTTAATAGCGATGGACAGATGGAGTTAGGGCCTGCCCAGGATCCCATTTCAAGCTTTGTTGGGTGCTCTGCTTTTTGAACAAATCCCATTATGACTCCAGAAGGTGGCCTTTGCTAAAGGACCAAAATGCACCCACGAGTGCTGGTGATGAAAAGGTGTTGATCTGTCACAATTCTCCCATGGCCAGGAGAGATAACAGTGACAGTGGTGATGCCTTAGGTTTTAGCTTTTATATTTTTCAAATTCTGTATTCCCAGTGTGTAACTCTGCAGTGTCCTGCAGCCTGGGAGCTGCTGCTCTCTCATGCTGAGACAGACAGAACAAAGCCTCTCCAGGCTGCTCTCCAAGGACACCCAGCCCGGCCTAGGCCCAAAATGTGTAACCCAGCATCTTGAGAAGGGGGGCAAGCTGAGGGGAAATTCCATCATTAGCTAAAGTTTAATTAGTGAAATTGAGTTGAGATGCAAATGGCCCAAAGCTATAAAAGTGTGAAGAACTCGTGACTCGGGGTCCATCTTGGGTGTAGTCTTTGGCCTGCCCAGGGTGTGCCTCTGAAGGCCTTTCAAATAAATATCCACCTTTATTCCCTTACTCCTGTCTAGTCTCTGTTTCTAGGGGGCCTCTCAAGGCATCAATGGGAAAGGAGACATCCCTAAGCTTTGTCAAGGAGACATCCCTAAGCTTTGACTCCGTGGGGCAGAGACGGAGCAGGGCAGTGCTTACTTGGCCATGAGATCTCCTGGAGCTCAAACAGCACCAGCAGAGCAAGGCAGCAAGTTGCACCAGCTTGGATTATCCTACAAGTACAGTCTCAGAATGCTCATTATACTTGGAACGTTTGTTGGCCACCGCTGGCTTTTAACACCAACTCCAGGTGCTTCCATGAATGGGGAATATCTCATTTTAAAGTTTTCTGGGTGGTTTGGAAACAGGATTTGAGCACACCTGAGAGGAAAATCAACAGTGCTAAGGCCAGGTGCAAATCTCCTGTTCCAAAGCCAGTCATTACCTCCATCCCACGGTCTTTGCTGGCATGGTGAAGCAGAGGCACTGCTGTGAGGAGCTGCCCCTCCACAGACACAAACCCACCCCCTTTCCTCACCCGAGGCATCTCCCACTCCCAATGCACAGTGAAACACTGCAACACACACACAACATCAGAAAGGGAAATAAAATCAAAAGTGACATGGAATATCATGGCAGCGTCTGTAACAAGGAGGGGTGGGAGGTCAGGTCACGCATTCCCAGGTACACCACAGCTCATGGAGGTTTCTTTACACCAGGAGCATTTCATGTGATGGTATCAGCTGCTGATGGCTTGCTAAGTAGGGAAGAACACTGCACAATCACTTGGGATTCCAGACAAACAAAACTCCTTACTGTTTTTAACACAATCAAAACAAGTCAAATGCCAGTGCTTTAAAGCAAAACACCAGAATGACTGCACTTACCACCTGGTAAAGGGTTAAAGAGCAGAAAGAGAGGTTCCAGGAGCAGAAGGAAATTAAAAAAAAAAAAAAAAAAAAAAAAAAAAAGAAAAAAAAAAAAAGGAGGAAAAGGAGAAGAAGAAATTAATGTTACACATGCAGAAAAATAAAGAGAAGATTTTTCAAAGAAAAGCTCAGGCATTTGCACACCTGGTCAAAAGAAAGCTATTTTTCCTGTGCCGAGATATCACGAGAACAATTCTTCTTACCAGGCCTCTGAGCCAGCTTGACAATGAAGAATAGAAATGGTAAGGTTTTTGAGGTTTAGGTTGGGTTTTTTTGTCTCTTCAATTATGTCTAACTTTCCAGAGGCATGTTTTGGATTTTTTTTTTTTTACTTAAAAAAACTAGACAAAATAAGATTATTTTGAATTGAAGTCACACAGTTTGCCTTTTGCCACAATGGTGCTTTTGCTGCTGCAGGAAATGATTTGATGGGAATAATTCCTTGGCTCCAAGCATTTTGGCTGGAGGATGAATGCACTATGACACTGATCCCACCACTACCCCACTGTGTGCAGACAGGTTACTGGGAGCCTCTAAAACGTGGTGAGAGATCTTCTCACAGCTTCTGCTGCTTTCCAGCCACTCTTCTGGGCACTGAGCTCTGCTTGCTCTGCTCTTTGTCCAGAGTCCTCTCTGCTACAAAACTCTCCTGTGGCTGCCTGTTACATTTTGGGGAGAAGGAACAGCTGGAACTCACTTCATGTTTTGGGAAGGAAAGATCAAATCTAGACCTGTGTGAGCCCACTGGCCCCCTCGCAGCAGTTTTTGGGATCAGGTGTCTGCACCAAGAGAAGGAGCAGCCCCACAGGGACTGGCAGGGAAGACCTCACTGAGAACTCCTGGGACAGGGCTGAGCTGGGCAGCAGGAGGGAGAAAGCATCCCTGGACAGGATAACTGATGGCAGCAGGACACTTGCCTCTGGCTGGGGTGTGCAGTGACACTTGTGTGTGTCACTGTCCCCAGGTCAGGGCCTGGCACCCAAAATTCCACCTGGAGCAGGTCAGAGAACTCTCTGCCGACCTATCTCAATTGTCAGCAACACACTCAGGGTCAGGGAACAACCTCTGCCCTGGGAAGGAACAAAGGATGGATGCAGCTCCAGGGGCTACTCACGTGGCCGTGGAGGTCTGTGTTGAGCAGCATCAGGGCACAGGTGAGCGTGTGAATCCCATCTGAAACACACAACAGTCACTCAGCTATGGCTGATTGCTCCATTCTCCTGCACTTCTGGGGTTTGTTTTCTTGGCAGCCTGGATATTGCAAAGCCAAGGCCAGTTGCTTTTGTCTGGGGACCTTAAAGAATACCTGCTTCTTTCAGCTGTGGAGGATTTAAAATAATAAAAACAAACAACACAAAAAACCCCAAAGACATCCTCTTTTCCCTCAGACTACACCTTTTCCTAAAACAACCACCAGGAAATTGGCTTCAAAGCAGTTTTGCTTTAAAAACCAAACTTCCTACTGAGTCTTACTCCATTTCCATGGACTAGATGATCCTTAAGGTTGCTTCCAACCCTGACCTTTCCATGATTTCATGATTTCCATGTTGTGCTGATGCCACTGCGGAATGGGGCAGAGACCCAAAGAGGGGTGGTTTGCCCCCAGCTGATCCCAGTCACCTCAGGGGTTTGTCCTGAGGTCTTTAGCCATAATTCCCTGGCAGTCTGTAAGCTCTTGAGTGGTTCAACAAACATTATCCCTACAAATCAGTGTGGCATTTTTGGCTCTCTGACTTAAAAAAAACCTCACAGGGAGCTTTCCTTCCATGTGAGACAGCACAGCTGCCTGTCCTACACGAGCACCTGATGCTTTGCTGTTGTTTCAAAGCCATGAGGTGTCCTGAAGCTTTTCAAGGTCAGGACACGAGTCTCCACGTGCCAGCTCACAGCACTGAGATGCAAACACATTCTGGCACATGGACTGGTCCTTAAAGGACCTCACAAAAGGGCTAGAGAGCACCAGGGAGGAGGCAGGGACTGGAATATTACTGTCACAAGCAGCTGCTTTGGGTTTAGAACAACGGTGCCTTCCCATAGTGCATTTTTAAGTCTCTGTGGGAGGTTGTGGGTATCACTTTGGTCAGGTAAATCATGTCCCACACGGCCCCACGGTGGAGCTGATATCCCAAAACCTGTCATTCTCTCACCCACTTTTTCTCCCAGCTCACAGAGAGTCACAACATAATCACAGAGTTCTTCCATGTCTGGGCTTCACCAGTGCAGGAAAGGAATAATAGGACAACACTCCCTGGGAGAAAAACCAGAGTCAGCCTCTTCTCTCAGGCAACAAGTGACAGGAACAGAGCAAACGGCCTCGAGCTGTGCCAGGGAAGGTCCAGATTGGACATCAGGAAAAATTTCTTCACTGGAAGGGTTGTCCAGCACTGGAATGGGCTACCCAGGGAAGTGGTGGAGTCACCATCCCTGGAGGTGTTCAAGAAACGCCTGGATGTGGCACTCAGGTCCCAGGGCCCTTGTCTGTAGGGTTGGGAGGTGGATGCAACAGAACTGGGGGATCACTTCCAGGGGGGAGGGTTGGAGAGGGGTCAGGATTTAGCCTGTGAGACATTTCAACCTGCAATTTAATGTCTACAGCGTGGGGGATCCTTCCTAGTGAAGATCATCTTTGGATCAGTGGAGGAGGACATCACACAAACTCAGGGAAATGAAACCTAACCTGGTATTTTATTGAGATAGCGCTGATAAAGGCAAAAAGGTCATTCTATTTTGAGAACAGTGAGTGCCCAGTTAGCTTAGAGAGGAACTGGTGGGGTCATGCAGCACTGGGCACTGCTGCCCTTTGGGGAGCCTGTGAGGGGAGGACAAGCAGGAGGTCTGCAGCACACAGGGGGTGGAGGAGGGATCCCTGGCACTGCTGTGGTGCCAGCTGAGAGCAGCTCAGCAGCCTGATCCCAGCCAGGGGGCATTTCCAGGTGCCTGTGGGCAGGGTTGTAGTGCCATTCATGTCAGTGCAAACCTGGACACGCTCCTGTCTCTGTGTGTGGGTCACGTGCACCAGGAATGACCTCTCCCATTTAAAAATCAGAGAATCCTGGAATCAAAAGGCCTCTAAGATCATTGAGCCCAACAATGGCCCAGCACCGCTGTGTTCATCACTAAAACCACATCTCCAAGGGCCACACCTTCATGTCTTCTGAACACTTCCAGAAATGGTGAAAGCGTAGAATTGTTAAGGTTGGAAAAGACCTCTAAGGTCATGGAGTCCAACTGCTAACCTAAAAATGTCAGAAGAAACTACATCCACTTTCGAGAGATAATGTGGAGAGGCTGAAAGTAGCTAAGAAAATCTGCAGCTACAGTGAGCCCAGAATTCTATCCAGCTGTGCTTTCCTCTGCTGCAGCTGTAAATGTGTGGAACACAATTCCTGTGTGGGGCAAGCCAACAGCATTCCTCAATTTGCATGGAAAGGTTTTCCACTCAGTGGACAAGGTCCTGGGCTGAGCTAGCATCAGCCACTCATTTGCCCATTGCCAGTAGCCACTCTGCAAGCCACAACTGGGGCAATTTTCAGCCCCTGAGAACCACCCACCACCTCCCTGGTGCTGAGCAAAGCACAGCCACCGATCCAGGCTCCAGATCCAGCGCTCCTGCAGCACAGCTCACATGGATTTAGAAGAGCAAGGCTTCCTGGCACCCCACACTCAGACCTTGAGATCCTGGTCTGGCTCTCTTTGTGGGGGATCTGTCAGCACTGGCATCCCCAGTCCCTCCCAGGGCAGGGATAACCATCAGGGCAGGATCCCTGGGAAAGGGAGAAGCTGCAGCTGTGGGTGGTTGGTTTTGCACTCCAGCTCTGCACACAAGTGCCCTATGAATGTGATGCCATGATGATTCTTTGCTTTTTCTTTTATACCCCTTTTATATACCCTTTTCTATAAGCTTTTATGTACCATTAGTGCTTTTAGCCCACATACTTGTAATTCCTTAAGTTTAATAACTTAGCTGAGACCTGATATTCCTTAAGCCAGGAGACCAAACATCCTGAAGGTCAGAAAGCCCCAGACACCAAGGTCCTCTCTAGAACATATCCTGTAAACTAAGATAGGCCCATCCAGGGGGGGACTCTTTGGAATGGAGGGTTCATTCCAGCCTCTCAGTGGGGAGTCTCTGATAGGTATGCTAATTTTCAAAGCCTTAATTGGATCGTGTGTGATCATTTTCAGTGTGTGTGTTTTCTCAGTGTATTCCACCCAGGCGGAGAGAGCACCTTAAGGATCCTTAAAATAAATACCAAGGTAAAACCCCTTCTCCCTTTTAACCATGTTTGGCTCTGATTTTAAGACCAGGGAAAGGCAACAAGAGTGCCAGGAGCCAGAGGGAAGGAAGCAGTACCTTCGGACGTGCTCTCCTCGGGGTTGCACTGGCAGTAGCGCCGGGAGAAATGGATCAGCACCCGCTCCCGCTCCTGCGTCTCTCCCATCAGCGGGAACGCCTTCAGGAACGTCCTGTGAAGGGAAAGGGAGACTCAGGGATGCACTTCTGGGCTGTGTCCTTGCTAAGGAGGGAGAGGGAAAGGGGTCATATATCCTCCCCCCAGCCCCACACCCGTGTCCCTGCAGAGGGGATGCAGAGGGATCCGTGGAGCTGTGCAGGGAAATGTGCTGCCAGCTGGGATCACACCTCTGGCGTCAGGGCACCAGGATGGGCTGCCCATCCCAAAGGAAGGAGTTGCTCCCACTTGCTCTGATTTGGTATGGGATGGGATTCCTGGGAAAGCTGCTCTCCACCCTGGGGAAGCAGGCTGTGGGCCCTCCTGTTGAAGACCACTTTTCGTAGCAGCACCTTGTGCCAAACGTGACAGCAAAGACTGAATGACAGCCTGGATCTCCCCTCAGTCCCTGCTCCTATCTTATGGATAGGGGAAACCCCAAAACCCCACCACTCTGTCCATCCCAGAGCTCACCTGAGTGCTTTGTCAAGGGTCAGGCCAGTGAAGTCAAAGAAGCTGAGATACTCCTCTGCTACCAACTTGCTAAATTCGTTACTGTAATTAAAGAGGGAGTGGTCAGCCCCTTCGTCAGGGGAGAAGACACTGTCCACAGGAGGAACAGCAGAATGCTGCCTCTTGGCCAGCCCAATCCCAGCAAGACACTGCAGACACAATCCCAGACCTGGACTTGTTCCTGGCCTGGAATGCTGCTGGAAGATCTCCCTGATGCCCCCACAGCCAGCCCCAGACACCTGAGAGTGAGAGACACCTGCCCTGTGCTGTGCTGCTGGCCAGGCAGAGCCTCCTCCCCAGCCAGCCAGGAGGAGGAGGAGGAGGAGGAAGAGGAGGAGGAGGAGGCGGAGGAGGCCACAAGGATGTTTTGTGCTCCTCCAACACCTGTTTCTCTCCCACTGCTGGACACGTGCCCTCCTCCCACTGCAATATTCCCACTCTCACCCACAGAGGCTCCCATCCCACGCTCTCTCCAGAGCACCCTGCTCCCATGGCAGATGGATGCTGCTGGAGACTGGAGCAGAGGAGCTCAGTGAGTTCCAGGCAGGGCTGGCTCTGCCAAGGGAGCTGGGCAGTGCCACAAGACACCAGAAGGCAGCCAGACCCCCAGAAACAACAAACTCCTGTGTCTCCAGGGGCTCAGTGACAGAGATGGGACTCCCCTCCCTGAGCTCCAGAGCCTGTTAACATGCCCCAAGCCATGGGATTGATGTCTTAGGTTTTAACTTTTATATTTTTCAAATCCTGTACTGCCTAGTGTGTAACTCTGCAGTTTCATGTGGCCTGTTAATTTCTGCTCTCTCATGCTGGTTAGACATAACAAAGCCTCTCTAGGTTTGCTCTCCAAGGACACCCAGATTGTCCCAGGCCCCAAAATCTGTAAACTAAAAGCCTTTGAGAGGAGGGGAAAGCTTGGGGTAATTACATCATGAACTGAAATTATAATTGGAGAATTAACCCTGATATGCAAATGGACCAAACTTATAAAAGTGTGAAGAACCCGTGACCCAGGGTCCATCTTGGGTGGAGCCTTTTGACTGCCCAGGGTGTGCCTTTGAAGGTCCTTCAAATAAATATCTACTTTTATTCTCTTATTCTTGTCCAGCATCTGTTTTCAGGTAGCCACATCAAGGCATCAGGATAACAACAGTGGCCAGGGCAAGACCATATCCCACCCTACGATGGGCTCATGTGTCTGCTCTGGTTTCCTCACTCAGGAATTATCCTCCTCTGTCTCTGTTCCAGTGCCAGCCCTTCCTGCAGGAATGGGTGACACTTCCATGGTGACTACAGAGGCATTCCTACAAGAAGAGCAAGGCATTTCCCAGGGGGACATTCCTGCCATGCTCTGGCTGGTGGCCCTGCCAGGCATTTCCTGTGGGGACATGCTTGGCATCCTCTGGCTGGTGCCCTTTCCACACAGACAGCCTTACACACCTCCTCTCACCTCACACCCCAGTCTGATGCTCCCTCCCTCTGCCTCCTTTGGGAGGCTCCAGGCACCACGAGTGCCCTGCTGGGTCACAAGCCACCCCAGGGGAACACAGGAGCCCTTTTTTCCCAGTCCATTCCCATGTGGCTGGACAGGGACAGATGTGTGCTGTTTTACAGCCTGAATCCCACTGCCCTGCAGAGCCCAGCCTCTATTGCCCAGGCTCCTTTTTGCATCACAGCCACCTGGGTCACTTCAGATCCTTAACAAGCTTGTGTGAGTAAAATCTCATCTCTGGGGGCTGAGATAGGCCCTGTGCCCACGGCTGGGAGCCTGACAAACCCCAGGGCACTGCCATGCTGGAACTGTGCTGGGCACTTCTGAGAAACCCTACAGGGAAGTGCCTGGCACTGCCACCTTCACGGCCTGGGACAGTTCAGCCCCACTGAGCACAGGGTGTGACCCTGGGCACTGATGGAGCTGAGACAGGGCCACAGACCAGTGCAGGAACAAGAGTCTTCCATGGAGAGTTCAGCTGCCCAAACACTTGCCCTTCAGAGAACAACAGTAATTTGGGGATTTTAGGTTAATTTCACAGAGTTGAGGCAGATGGAAACAAACTGTGGTGAGATATCCTTGTTTACCAAGCCTTTTCTGCCTGTTTGACAATGATGAATGCTTTTGGCTTTGGTTTTCTTTTTTTTTTTTTTTTTAAGAAAATTGCCAATTATCACAAAGAAAAAAGAAGTGGTAAAATGAGATAAATAGCTTTAAAATGAGATTTCACTTTCTGTACAGCCCTCCTACATGGAGCTGGCCTGAAAGCATCACTTCAACTTAGTCTGCTCCCAGCACTATAGGGTGGTTTTACATTGTCTTAAGTGAGCGAGACTGACTCAATACCTATATTAATACCGATAAATACCTATCTTCACCCTGTTTCCTCCCATGCTCTGCAAATCCACCTGCATGATCCAAGAGTCTGCAGCTCTATTTAGGTCTTGTGTCAGGAAATGGTTCAGATGTCAAACCCCAGCTGATCAAAACAAAGCTTTTATTTCAAAGGCTGCATGAATTCCCAGATGTGGGTCACCAAACAGCCTCCCAAGGTGCGAGGGTTGCAGGTGTGAGTGAGGACTGCAGGAAATAGCAATGGGACAGACTCAGAAACCCCAGTGCTTGAAACCTCCCCCACCTCAGTGAGCTGTCATGGCAAATTTGAAAGGAAGGAGAAGGGTGTTACACCTGAGGCAAGAGCAACCAGCAATGCACCTGCTGCAAGAACCTCAGCAAAGGAGGAGAAGGAGGATGTTGCCAGGTGATGCAAAGAGCCTCTCCAGGAGCCAATTCCTGGGCTCCTGTTGTCCCAGGACTAAGGTGGGAGTCACAGACAAGCCTTGGTACTGGAAGTGTGGGTATTTGCTGAGGGACAGGTGTGTTCTGCTGCTCTGGGCAGGGGGGAGACATTTCAAGGACAAAAAAAATAAAAATAAAAATCCCAGCAACACTGGTTATATCTGATGCAGGCGAAGGATGATGGGGATTGGTGCCTTCACACCCACTGGCATCCTAAAATAATCTGTTACTGCTACACTTGTTACTGCTACTCTGTCTCTTAGAAATCTCTGTAACTCTCCCACTTTTGAATATTTTTTGATTTCCCTTCTGCCTTACCCAGGCAAATCTACCAGCTGAAGAGCCTGGATCTCCTGTGTGTCCCTGGCTCTGCAGCAAACCCTTCCTGCCCTCATCCAGATTGGGTTGGGAGGCTCTGCTGCAGGAACATTTTGGGGTGCAGACAGGAAAAACCTGGGGAGTGGCAGGGAACCCAGTGCAGGGGCAGGTCTGGCTCCCAAACCCTTCAGCCTGAGGATTGCTTCAGTCTTGCTGGGCTCTTCCCAAAGGTTAGGAAGCTCTTGGTTCTGTGACACTGCCCAACACTGCAGGCAGCTTGTAGCATTCGTATTTTAAGATCATTATGCTTCCAGTTTCAACTGGAAGGATCTCCAGCAGCCCTGACTCCACCCAGCACACAGGCTCGTCCCTTTTCCTGCCCTCCCAGAACGACCAGCGCTCCCCAGCCCCGTGTTTCTGTCACCCCCTCCCAGGGCTGGCTCCCACGTACTTCTTGCCGAGCTGCCGCGCCACGTCGCAGCGCTTGAAGCCCTCGAGGTTGTAGAGGCGCTTGGCCAGCCTCTTGGCAGCCTCGCTGTCCGCCCTGCAGCCGTTGGCCAGCGTGTCCGTGCTGCCCTGGTCCAGCTGCTCCGTGCTGCCCATGTCCGAGTCCGAGTCCGACAGGGTGTCCTTCAGGCTGGCGTCGCTGTGCGGAGACAAGAAACATTCAAGGAGCCACGGCAGGACTTGATGGAACCCACAGAAAACGCCACGTTTTGTTTTCTTCTCGCCCTCAACAAAAATCGTATGAAAAACCAGCATTTTGTTTGTGAACCGGCCATTGGACACACCCTCCTTCCTTTCAGCTCCAATGAAATAGTGCAGTGTAACTCCAAACTGGCAGAAAAGGTCGGAGAGGGGGTGGTTTCCCCCTGAGAAATGAGGATGTATCAAAATAAGCAGCCTCAACACCTTTTAAGCTTCCTCTCTCCCCACTGGGGGTACCAAGCCCTTTCCAAGCCGTGGACATCCAGGAAAGCTTAGGGATAGATGCTATGATTTTTAGTTCGGGTTATTTGGTGAGGATGAGAAGCTGCACTTGTACAAATAATGTTGATGGGATTGGCACCTCAGACCTGCTGCTCCTCTGCCTGCTGGCCTTGTGGCCAGCTGTGCCCACAGACAATGCTCTGAGCAGCCCTGCTGGCACCACGGAGGTGTGGATACAGCCCTTTATCTGCCTGCCCAAGGCCACTTACAGCACCAACTCATGTGTTTTTGAGCAGTGTGACTCACTGCTGGCCTGACAGCTGGACATACAGCCTCGCTCCAGCTCTCCCATGACCTGGTTGCTCATCACCTGGCTTCCTCAGGCAGGGAAGAGCCCTACGGATGAGCTGCTGCCTCCCAGGGGTGAGGGTTTGGGTCTGGGCTGGTCCAGAGGACGAAGTCTCTGCTGATCTCCTCACTGCCTGCAGAAGAACCTTTGGGGAGGCTTCTCTAGGGGTACCCTGTCCTAAGTGAAACTGATGCCTTACGTTTTAGCTTTCATATTTTCCAAATTCTGCATTCCCAGTGTGTAACTGCAGTGTCCTGTAGCCTGTGAGCTGCTGCTCTCTCATGCTGAGACAGACAGAACAAAGCCTCTCCAGGCTGCTCTCCAAGGACACCCAGCCCATCCCAGGCCCAAAATGTGTAACCCAGCATCTTGAGAAGGGGGGCAAGCTGAGGGGAAATTCCATCATTAGCTAAGGTTTAATTGGTGAAATTGGGTTGAGATGCAAATGGAGCAAAGCTATAAAAGTGTGAAGAACTCGTGACTCGGGGTCCATCTTGGGTGTAGCCTTTGGCCTGCCCAGGGTGTGCCTCTGAAGGCCTTTCAAATAAATATCCACCTTTATTCCCTTATTCCTGTCTAGTCTCTGTTTCTAGGTTGGCCTCTTTAGGCATCAAAACCTTGAGGTTTCCCTGCATTTCAGAGACATTTGGGAGGGCACCTGACCATCTCCATCCTGCCCAGGGCTTTGCAGGTGCAGGTGCAAGTTTTCCTGCTGGTGTTTGGCCTCTCTCATGACAGCATGTCAGAGGAAGTGCAAGGGGTGAAAGAGCAGCTCCAAATCACTCATGTCCACTGAGCCTTGCCCCTGGACTGGGATCCCACAAGAAAAGGAGCCACTGCCCAGGGAACTCCCTGCCTTACCTGATAGAGTTAATGATCTTGGTGGCATCTTCCTCTGACCCTTCCACGTGGAACCCATTTGGGATGCTCTTCAAGGACAGCCGGCTCAGCACGTTCTCTGACCTGCTGCTGGTAATTGAGTGTCTGAGAGGGCTCCCAAAGTCCCCCTCTGCTGCTTTGGCTGCTGCCTGCTCCTGCTTATCAGCAGCCATGTGGTGAAGGGCTTCTCTCTGCTGGGCTGCCAGTTTCTGCTCCAGGAGCTCGGGGCTCTCCTTGGCCCTTTGCTGGATCAGTGGGGTGAGTGGGGCCTCAAAACTGACACAGCTGTCTGTCTCGTCTGTGAGGGAGAGCACGTCCAAAGAGTCCAGGCTGCTGTAGTAGGTCCCCTTCATAAGGTCAGACTCAACAATCTTCTCGAAGGTCGAGCTGAAGCCATCCCTGATGTCTTTGAATTGGAAATGCTCCCTGTCATCATCACTGCAGCTCAGCTTGGCATCTCCAGCAGCAAACCTGGACCAAAAGGAGAAATGTAGAAAATACTGTCAAGGCAATTCTTGCCCTGTTCCACTTGGAGCTGGGAGGCAAGAGAAGATGCAGAAATGGGTGCTGGGATTATGGCCCTTGGGATCTTTCTGTGGTATAACCTGCTCGGTTCCCAATTTTGTTACAAGATTCTAGAGCTGAAAAAAACTTTTTTGTGATGAGCAATCCCAGAGGCCCAGTCAGCACTGAATTTGGTCATGTCCCAGTAAAAAGCCAGACCTCTGAACTGGAGACTTTTGCATATGACACCTGCTACTGCATCCAGTGCCAGAATAACCTCCTGGTTGTTGCTTAGCAGGTCCCACATTGCCATAATCCCACGGCAGACAGCCTCTGCTCTTTTAATACCCCGTACAGAATCATTTCTATTAACTGCTCACACCACAGACCTTGTGTATTCCAGCCCTTCACTTGTCCCCTGAGGCCAAACTCAGCAGACAGCACAGGGAGAAAGTCTGTGTCCCTACGAATGCCCCAGCAAAGGCAGTGTGGGACAGACTGCAGAGAGCAGGAGGGAGCACTGGTCCTGGATGGGTCATGGAAGCACAGAATGGTTTGGATTAAAAGGGACTGTAAAGCTCATCCTGTTCCACCCTCTGCTGTGAGCACTATCCCAGGCTGCTCCAAGACCTGTCCAGCCTGGCCTTAGACCCTTCCAGGGATCCAGGGGCAGCCACAGCTTCTCTGGGCACCCTGTGCCAGGGTCTTATCACCCTCACAGGGAAGAATTTCTTTATAATATCTAATCTATCCCTGCCCTCGTTCAGTTTAAGGCCAGTCCCCCTTGCCCTGTCACTACCTGCCCTTGTGAAATTCCCTCTCAGTGGGCACCAACACGTCAGGCACATCACATCTCTCCTTGCACAGCCCCAGAGAAGACAGAGAGGCTTTGTACAGCTCACCCCAGCCCAGGAGCACCGTCTGCATCCCACGAAGCAAAGCCAGGCTAAGGCAGGAGACAGGCAAAGACTTCGCTGGTGTGAATGAACCTGACATTGCCTCCCCTGGGAGAGGTGTCACCTACTTATTACACAGCAGGGAGGGCAATTGCTTTGCTGAAACAAGGAGCCATCTATTTATTTGTATTGTAATCACCAAGTTGTGTAAGTGTATTGCAGGAACAGGGGATCTGATTGCCTGTGCTGCTGCCCCAGCTTCTCTGGAATGCTGGATTATTGTTTATGGAGAGGCACATGGAGCTGTGCTCCTGCTGCAGCTGAGCCACTACGGAGCTGCATGCACTGGGTTGTTTGCATTTCACTTCTCACTGGTTAATGAGTTGTAATAAAGCACAACTCATCACTGAACCACAGAATCACTGAATATCCTGAGCTGGAAGGGACCCACAAGAATCACCGAGTAGAGCTCCTGGCCCTGCACAGACACCCCNGAGCTGCCCCTCAGGAGGAGCTGCAGCCTCCAGTGAGGTCTGACCTCAGCCTCCTCTGCTCCAGCTGGACAGGCCAAGAGCCCTCAGCTGCTCCTCATGTGGCCCCTCCAGACCCTTCACCATCCCCAGGTCCCTCCTTTGGACACTCCCTGACAGCTTTACATCTTTCTCATACTGTGGTGCCCAGAACTGCCCCAGGGCTCGAGGTGAGGCCACCCCAGAGCAGGACAATCCCTTCTTGCCCCAGCTGGCAGTGCTCTGCCTGATGGCCCCCAGGACACGGTTGTCCCTCCCAGCTTCCAGGGCACTGCTGACTCATGTTCAACTTGCCATCACAAGTTTGCTGTGTTGGGGGAGTGCAGATCCTGCCAGAGAAGGACATGATGGAAACCAGGACTTTCTTGCCTCTGCACTGCAGTCTTCCTGCAAAGTTTTTCTGAAACTTTGTTTGATGGAATGTGAATTTTCTGACAGCTATATGTTGCCATGGGAGGAAATGTGTGGGCAAAAGCCGCAGTCCCAAAACTGCAGGTGCTGAGTGTGTCTACAAGCAAAAGGTGGGGATTTCTCTGTTAAAAATTTTGCTCTTTTTCCATGAGTTCGTGGGGCTGAAAGCAGAGAGCATCATTCACTGGTGGATCTCACAGAGTTGTGACCTCCCCAAGATCAGCAGGGCCAATGTTGGGGGCTTCTGAGAAGGTGAAAGGCCTCTAGGCAACACAGCCACAATGAAAGGAAAATGGAGCTTTGACAAACAATATATGCCATGGGATTAACCAGAAAGGGGAAAAAGGGATTCAGGTAATGCAACTAAATCTTTGGCTCTATTTCCCTGATTTTTTTTTACCAACCATTTCCTGCATTGATGCACTAACCTACCTTCAGGAGGACAGTCATGGGTTCTGTCTCCAGCTCTACCGTGGAGGGATGACCTTGGATGACTTCCCCCTTTAATTCTCCATTCCAGTGGGAAGAGCAAGACTCAACAGCTTCTTGTAAAGTACTTTAAAATTCAGGGAGAAAATGCATCATACAAGCAGCAACGTGCAGATAATGACAAATGATTTGTCATCAGGAACAAACAGTTGACTGCTCATTAATAAAACGTCGGACTGGGTTCTCCTGTACCCAGAACGGGCTGTTACAGAAACAGCAATTCCCCAAAGGGGAGTAAAGGAAAAACTGGGGGAACTCAGAGGTGATGCAGGATGACAGCAACTTCCTGCTGCCTTGGTGCATCTGCCAGTTCTTGCTGACCCACACTGACCCGGGAGAGCTGGACAGTCCATGTGGGCAGGGCAGAGCAGCTCCACGCTGTGTTTGGCCACAGCAGCCACACGTTCCTGCCTTTTACCCTAAAGATAGGTGCTCAAAGCACTGATGAGCTCGAACACGGCGAGCTGACCCGATCTGTGGGCATTAAGTGGTTTCCCAGACTTCAGCTGTGTCCCAGAAGTTTTCCAGCTGCCCTTCTGCTTTGAATATAGCGTGTGACTTGTCCCTTGTGCATTCAGCTTCCCAAAAGACTCATTTGCTATCCAAGTGAATACGTTTAGAGCACGAGATCACGGACTCTGCATGCAGACCCCAGTCAGGTTGCATCATCTCCAAATCCTCAGCCTGCCACTTCTACCAATTCATGCCCTAGTACCTTAAAATAATTGCACTTCCTGTGATTGCAGCAGCATTCTCTGACCACCCTTAGCTTCCTCTTGAACTCGCAGCCTCTGCCAGGGAGCCAAGCAAATATGATTCCCCTGAAACCTGAGAGACTTGCAGCTCTCCAAGACCTGACTGCATAGCTCACAGGGCTCGTGGGACCTGCCTGGGGAGGGACAGGCTCCCCGAGCTCTCTGGACAGCAGCAGCCTGCCCTGGACACCCTTCCTCTGCAACACCTTCAGTTGTGCTTTTTGTAGCAGTGCTGCTGCTTCCCTTGAGTGAAACAAACCACCAGCTTTTTATAGAGAAGCCTGTTCAACACCAGAGAAACAAAGCAGGAGGGATGCCTGCTGTCAGCCCACACTGTGCGTGGCTCCCCAGCTCTGCTGCCCACGCTCCAGACAGTGCTCGGAACGCACAGCTCAGCAAGGAGCCTGCAGGGGCTAGAGCTGGGAGGTGATCCCCAGGCCACCTTGGCCACCCTGTCCCTTCACAGCTCCTCTTCAGAAGGCCAAACTCCTCTGGGACAACCCCTGCTGCTCTTCTCCAGCGCCTCCTGCTCGCAGCATCTCTCCTGCCCCGGGGTAGGTGCACAGGCAGGGCTGTGAAATTCACAGCAGGCATCAGCCCCGGGTGGCTACAACACAGAGCCCTGGCTGATTTCTGGTGGCAAAAGGAAGCATCTATACCACTCCTGCAGGAATGGCACGGGAAGCACCTCTCCTCATCCCAGTGACCTGTCATTCCCCCCAAGCCTCCAGCCCGCAGAGTCCCATGGAGGTCTAGAAACCTGCAGAGGCATGGAATCAGCTGTGGAAATCACACCAATGTGAGTGTCCCCCAGCCTGGGGAGTTCTGCTCTGAGCCAGCAGAGAGGACTCAGGGACTGAGGGGCATTGCACACGTGCAGGTTTGTCTCAGGCACTTGTGAACTGGATGGCACTTGTACCTTTTGTCTCACACTGCTGTCCCTGTCACCCAGGTGCTGGTAACACCTGCCACAGGTGCACTGGAGAGCAAAGCTCGGTGCCCTGCCCGCTCTCAGACACACGGCTGCCACCTGCTAGCCCAGGGACTTCCAGGGCACACCAGCCTCCCAGACAAGCCTGGCTCTCCGGCATCCCCAGGCTGCTGTCCTTGCCCTAAGTTACCTCAGGTAACTCTGCCAGAAGTGCTGCAGCTGAATCTCCAACTTGCAAGTGGGACACCCCCAAAGTGAGCACAAACAGCACCTCTCGAGATCCCAAAAGCTCCCCCTTCACTTTAGTGACTCTGTGGGCAGAGACTGGCTCTAACCACAGCTTTCTGCATTCGTAACAGGAAAAAACTGTGTGAGAAGCCCAGAGAGAAAAAACAGTAAAAAGTTACAAACAGGGAAAAAATGCGCGAGAAGCCCAAAGAGAAACAGGAGTGGAAAGCCACAGCGAGCCATGGGAGCAGCTGCAGCTCCTTAAACTGATGAGTTACACACGGAGCAGAGTAACTCGAACCGAGGAGCCTCGAAAACAACACACACAAACCAGGGCTGAGCCGACCTTACTCACCCGAACTGCTCCTCTGCCTCGTCAGCGCTCAGAGCTTCTGAGGATCCCAGCACGCTGTGCCACCGCTCCTTGCTGAGGGCCCCGCTCGGTATCTCCGGGCTGGGGGAGCCCCTGTGCCCCCGCTCGGGGCTGCTCGGGCCGGGCGTGTCCCCGTCCTGCGGCTGCGGCCGCTCCCGCCCCGCGGCCAGCGCAGCGTCCACCCCGTTGGCCAGCACTGCCCCGTCCGCACGGCCGCTCCCGCTGGCAGTCCCTTGTCCCTGCTCGCTGAGCCTCTCGCCCGGCTCTGTCACCGCTGCCAGATGTTGGTCCCGCTGCTCCCCGCGCTCCCCCTCCGCCCGGGAGGGCTGAGCATCGTGCCGGGGGCTGGCTCTCCCGCTGGCAGGCTCCGCAGGCTGGCTCGGCTGCTCGTCCCCATCGCTGCGGGCCAGCGGGGACGGCTGCGAGCCCGGGGAATGCGGCTCGCACTCATCTCCGGCGGACCATGGCAAGGCGCTGGGCTCGCTCATGTTCCGCTCCTTGTCCCAGCGCTCACCGGATCCCTCTCCGCGCTCAGCCCAGGCTCGCTACTACCTGCAAGGGAAAAGAAACCATAGCGTGGGCATCGCGAATGGCTGTCAGAAAGGCAGGTTGAAGCCCCCACCCCACCTCACATCCTCAGTGTAGAAGCAAGGAAGGACCATTCCGGTGTTTGGTGTTTTGGAGGGCCAGGCTCCTTACTCAGCACAGTGAGATCCCAGAGGACAAGTTGCTGTTGTGGTGCTGGGCCATTGGGACACCCACTTTTCCTGCTCCCATAGCCTCAGACAGCCTCGGAACAGGGGATGTGTCCCACGGAGGCTGTCAGCGCCCAGGGCTGGGGGCAGGAACGTGGCACGGCTGCATTTCCCGGACTTGCTGCTGGGATGCTACTCTCTGGTGTTCCCTGCCCTCCAGAAATAGGAGAAATAGGTGAAACAGGCCATAAGCGTGATTTATTCTTTTCTAACCGTTCTAAGCAGCTGTGCTGTGCCAACCTGTGTGATTCTCCCTGCTGACTTAGCACTCCTGCAGAGCATCCTGCCTGCCAGAACACCACTTCTCTTTCCCCAACACACGAGTACTGCTGAAGGGTGTCACAAGCTGCCAGCTAAAACTCTGGCAAAAGTGTCCTGATTGAATATACCCTGGGATGCTCTCTCTGTAGGGCAAGGGAAGGACACTGCTTTGCACCAAGATAAGTATTTTTTTTTATAAAAAGGCACTTTATTGGCAAATAGGCCCATTGATGCAAAGCCTGCAAGGTCTTACAGGCACCATCGTCAGCCCCACAGTGCTGTGCAAGCTTTACTCCATCATAACCCCCCACAGCTGCAGTCAAGTGCCACCAGAAATGGTCTCTTCTGGAAGCAGGAGTATTCTGCATGGCACCCAGGCTGAGCCGTTGTAACAGCTGATTTTGGTTTTAAGCAATATGTGTCTTCACAGATATCTTTAAAACATTATCTGTCTTCATGGGGCTGTTCAGCCTGGAGGAGAGAAAGCTCCAGGGAGACCTTAGAGCCCATTCCAGTACCTAAAAGGACTCCAAGAGAGCTGGAGAGGGACTTTGATAAGGGCATGAAGTGACAGGACAAGGGCAAATGGCTTCACACTGACAGAGGGCAGGGTTGCATTAGAGATTAGGAAGAAATTCTTCCCTGTGAGGGTGGGGAGGCCCTGGCACAGGGTGCCCAGAGAAGCTGTGGCTGCCCCTGGATCCCTGGAAGTGCCCAAGGCCAGGCTGGACAGGGCTTGGAGCACCCTGGGCTAGTGGAAGGTGTCCCTGCTCATGGCAGGGGGTTGGAGGATAATCTCCGAGGTCCCTTCCAACCCAAACAATTTGGTGATGTGACTGTGATTCACCTGCACAGAAAGCCTGGCTAATCAGTGCCAGCAGGCAGACAGGGCTCTGGGGTTCTCCCCCTACCTTGGTTCCTAACTCACACCTCAAGCAGATCCTTCAAACTCCCTGCCTCAGTTTCCCTCTCAGTAAACCATCACCTTTGAGCAGCCAGGAGCGTGCCCAGGTTCAGCAACAGACGCTGGGTGCTCTCATTAGCAGTAAAATCACTAACTGATTGGCCAGGTCAGGGATCTACCAGTTCTTGTTAACAAGGGGCACGGAACTGCTGCCTCTGCTCCTCTCACCCTGTGGAGAAGTCAGATTCCAACCCAAACACCCCTCTGTGGCCTGGGTATGGGCAGATCCACATAGGTACGTGCTGAGCTGCTGCTGAGCAGGACAGATTCCAATGGGAACCCCAATTCCTGCCTGACTTTGCCCCAGTCCCACAGCCCAGGCAATCTTGGACCTCAGATCTAACCCACCCTCCATGTCCTGCTCGCCACAGCTGGGGGGTGTGATGGGCTGGGGAGCTCAGAGCCCCGCATGGCAGGGCTTTGGGGTGAAGCACTCCTTGAGCACTCTGTGAGCTGGGGCAGGTCCCTCCTGGAGGCAGTGCTGGCAGTTTTACCTCTTCTCCAGGGGCGTCCGTGTGCATCCCTCGCTGTCACAGCGCGCGCGGCATCGCCGCACCTACGGCACCAGGTGCAGCCGGGCGCTCCCGATCCCTGCGCGACCCCTGCCTGCAACGAGGGATCAGAGAAAGTGAGACTCGGGCCAGAGAGGAGAATCCTGCTGGTCTCCTGCCACCCTGCTGCTGCTCCTCATCAGGCTGTTTCCCAGACCCACCCCGTGACTCCTCGACGGAGCACTGCAGGTGCTTTTCCCTCAGCATGCTCTGGTCCTCTGGGATTTTCAGTCTTGGTGCAAGAGTATGCCTTACACAGAGCTTCTGACATCTTTCCTTATGAAGCACCCCCAACCAGTTAAAGTGGAGCAAGGGGACTCTGTGGTTGCAGGTTTCAGGAGAAACTCGACGATGAGCCTGCAGAATGTCCAATTTCACCCACCAGATCCACACAGTGAGGCACCTGAGTTATGGACTGATCCCCCAACAACCCTCCTCAGCCCCACCAACAAACAAGAGCCACATTAAAGGTGTTTGAGCTAACTGCAAGCAAATCTGAGCTATCAAAGTGATTGATGGAGCAACACTTCTCTTGCAGAGTGTTTTGCACAAAGCAGGGATCAGTGGTGCGTCTCCCTGAGGTGACCCCCGGCTGGGGGAGCATGTCAGGTCACCACAGATGGTGTGTCCCCTACAGACAGCTGAGCTCATGGGCCAGGCTTGCACAGAGCTGATGGGGACAGAAAGACAGGGCACCACTGCCTGTGGGCTGTTAGAGGTGATCAGGGTCCAGATGTGCCACCTGCTTTCCAACAGCTGGAAAGGGCCGACGGGGCAGCTCAGCAGCAGATGTCTGTGTCAACTCCCTGCAGAGGGATCTGCTTCTACCCTCTCTTGGCCTTGCCCTTGCAGGCCTTCAGCTTCATTCTCCACTAGCCTGACAAGAGAAAGGCCGGCCTAGACTTCCTGGGTCAGCAGCCCATCAGCCTCCTGTAGCACAGAATCCCACCTGCAGGAGCTGAGCCCTCCCAAGGGAGGGCAAAACAAGCCCTTGGGACAGCCCTCAGGCTCACACAGGCGGGCCAAGTCTCCTCAAGCCATCCCAAATTAAGAGGGAAAAACCATAAATCTCTTTCCCACCATAAATCTCTTTCCCACCAAATCCAGGAGAGAACATCAGTCCCAGGCACTCGGTGTTCCCATGCAGTGACAGCAGGGCCAAGCCAACGCAGCATCTTCCAGGAATTTACTTGCAGAACTACCAACAGTCTCCTGAGCATAACCCCACTGTGACCTCAAAAAATGCTGAAAACCTAACACGGGCCAAATTTGGACTTTCTCAAAGTGAAGGTATAATACAGACATGTAAGACATGCAACACTCAGCCACTGCTCAAATCTTTGGAGGAATCTTCCCATCAAAGATTTGCTGGCCTGTTCTTAGTGTGTGATGAAAAATGTGAGGGTTTTGAGTCAATTTTTTTAAAAACAGCCAAAAGGGTTCAAGCTGAAATTCCCCACCTCCCTGCCATCCATCCAAAAACTCCAGTAGGAACCACCCAAGCTGAATTCCAGTCCAATAGTTCAAGCTTGGCACAGCTGTATGCAACCAGAAAACAGGAAACTAAAAGCAGTTAGGACATGGGCCTGAGTAAGAAATGTTGGCAAACCTTAGCAAATGTGGTGTCCCAGCCACCTCTCCGAACTTTAAGTAACTTACATTATTTAAAGAAAAAAACCCAACATTTTTTTATTACATATAAACTACTACAGTTGTTAAGCATTATACTACTGTTTCACCCTCTGTGAAGTCTCACTGGAATGTCTGTGGTCTGGAAGGAGTGCTGAGGAATCAATAGCTCAGGCCTTAGTCATGCTCCTCCTTGGCCTGTGTTCCTGCTGGAGAAGAAGCACCAGGGAAGCCCTGGCAGGATGCGTGCACAGACTGTTGCTGAGCTGGGAAGACCATCAGCTTCCAGTGTGACAAAACTGGGAGCTGAGCACAGCCAGGAGGAGAAATCCAGGCCTCTTGTAGCCTCCTGACCCTTGAGATTTGTGTGCCTCCCGTTGGATCCCTGCTCCATTGTGATGCCTTACATTTTAGCTTTTATATGTTTCCAATCCTGTATCCCCAGTGTGTAACTCTGCAGTGTCCTGCAGCCTGTGAGCTGCTGCTCTCTCATGCTGAGACAGACAGAACAAAGGCTCTCCAGGCTGCTCTCCAAGGACACCCAGCCCGGCCTGGGCCCAAAATGTGTAACCCAGCATCTTGAGAAGGGGGGCAAGCTGAGGGGAAATTCCATCATTAGCTAAAGTTTAATTAGTGAAATTGGGTTGAGATGCAAATGCACCAAAGCTATAAAAGTGTGAAGAACTCGTGACTCGGGGTCCATTTTGGGTGTAGCCTTTGTCCTGCCCAGGGTGTGCCTCTGAAGGCCTTTCAAATAAATATCCACCTTTATTCCCTTCCTCCTGTCCAGTCTCTGTTTCTAGGCTGGCCTCTTTAGGCATCAATTGCACACACCTGCCTGGGGGCTGCCGCGTGCACCCGAAGGCTGCAGACAAGATGAGGGTGCAGCAACCCATGACAAACTCCCAACAGGTCACCAACTACTTGATTTCTGCCTGCAGTGACAGTCACTTGAAGCACACACAGGTTACGAGTGGCTGAGGCTCCCCAGAATCTCCAGAGGAACTGGGAGGTTGGATTGTAGCAGTCTGTGGCTCTGATCCCAGCTCTTCGTGGCTGTAACGGTTTGGGCTAAATTTGGAGGAAAAGATCTTCTGATATAAGGCAAGTTACAGCTGCCCCTCCCCCACTAGGTTCAGGAAAGAAATCTTCTTTGGAGGAAAGTGAAAGAGGAAAAAAAAATTTATTTATTTAACAAACACACAGAAAAGAATAATAATGCTAAATATTAAAATTTCTTGTTGTGGAGTGAAAACTTGGAAGATTTTAGAGTTTTTGTGTGGGTGTGGTCTTTCTCTTCTTTTTCAGAGGGTCAGTGTGAGGGCCCCCCTCTGGACCGGGGTACGGTCTCCAGGAGAGGTTCTGATGTTTTGATGTTCTGAACGAATTTAGAAGAGAAGAAGAAGAAGAAACTAAAGTCCTAGGAAAATAAAGTTTAACACTTTGTCTCTCTCTGAAGAAGCAGACTTGAAAAAGTAAGAAGGGTGCTTTCTCTGCTTTGCTCCCCGCAGAAACAGACAGCAAGATAGCAGTGTCTTTGAAGCACAGACCTGTTTTGAAAAAGTTCACCTGGCTTTTTTTTTCTTTTGCACTCATTTTTAAAGACACAGACAGGCACAGNTTTTTTTTTTTTTTTTTTTTTTTTTTTTTGCACTTAATTTTAAGACACGGAAGGGCACAAGACTCATATCTGGACAATATGGGATACACACCATAAAGTCACCCCAAGACAGTGGCAATGCCTTGTACTGAAACCATGCAGCCAACCCCTGCCACACTCCCAGCTCACCCCACATCAGCTGCAGGGGGTCTCTCCCACCCTACAGCTCACCCCTGACCTGCTGCCTCCCCACCTGTGTGGGGAACGAATCTGAGCAAAGGGAGGAGCAGACAGGCTGTGATGGCACAGCTTGGAAAACCTGGAAGACAAATGATGGTGGAACAGCTGCTTGCAACTGTCCACATCTATGGATGTTAAAAAGCCTTAGCAGAGAAGATTTTAGCTCTCAGCAGCAGTTTGTGAGAGCCTTGTTCTTTTTCATGCGAAACTGTGCAAAACATGATAAAGTTTTCTGTAAACAGACTTTGCTAATCTTGCACCTGCGTTTATAATTAGAATTGTTGTGATACTGACTAGAGAAATGAATGATGTATGAATTGACCAATCACCCTGATAGGTAGTTAGTTAGAGGTCCAATACCTCTTGCCTTTTAGAAAAGCACTGAAAGAACTAAACACATAATAACCCGTCCTTTATTAAATAAATAATTCAATTCATTCCTTTCTGCTGACCACTCTCGTGTCTCTGAGCCTTTCATTGCCTCTTAGCACCGCCGACAGCGACACACATCTGCCTCCAGCAAACTGCTGAAAGGTCACCAGTCCTGGAAAAAGCTCAAACCCGGACTCTCAACACCGTTCTGTTTGCTGTGGAAAGCACCAAAGTGCAGCTCAGCCTCTGAAGCTGCCACAGCTTCAGCCAGGGTGTGGGGAGAGGACACACTGCAGCACTGGGGCAAGGGGCAGGTGTTCAGAGGTGCCTCTGGGGCTCCTCCGACTGTCCCAAAGCTGCACAGCCCAGCTGCCTTGGACTGCAGGCTGGCATTCCCCAAGTCCTTCCTCATTTCCTTTTGTTCCTGCTTTGCAAAGTGCTCTCTGAAGCAGGTAAGGGCTGAAAAGTGGTATGTGGGTTCCCACTGATGCCTCATGTTTTAGCTTTTATATTTTTCAAATCCTGCATTCCCAGTGTGTAACTCTGCAGTGTCCTGCAGCCTGGGAGCTGCTGCTCTCTCATGCTGACACAGACAGAACAAAGCCTCTCCAGGCTGCTCTCCAAGGACACCCAGCCCGGCCTAGGCCCAAAATGTGTAACCCAGCATCTTGAGAAGGGGGGCAAGCTGAGGGCAAATTCCATCAGTAGCTAAAGTTTAATTGGTGAAATTGGGTTGAGATGCAAATGGAGCAAAGCTATAAAAGTGTGAAGAACTCGTGACTCGGGGTCCATCTTGGGTGCAGCCTTTGGCCTGCCCAGGGTGTGCCTCTGAAGGCCTTTCAAATAAATATCCACCTTTATTCCCTTACTCCTGTCTAGTCTCTGTTTCTAGGTAGCCTCTCAAGGCATCAAAGGGAAGCCAAGGCATCCATGATCCATGGCTAACTATGGCCTTTCCATCTCCTTCCCAGAGCTGAGGCTTCGTGGGAGAGATGGGACAGAGGCTGAAGGGACTGAGGACCCCATCCCTGTAGCCATCCCATGCTGCCCTGTCTCACAGGTCAGACCCAGCAGGCCAACTGCTATTACCTTCATTTATCAGAATTCCAGCAGCACCAGCTCACCACTGTGATGTTTCCAGTGCCACAGGATAGCAGTGCTCCAGACCTGCTCTGCCCTGGGTCCTGCACAGCCCCTGGACCAGGAGGAGACAGGGCAGGGCTGCTTGGGAGGGAAGGAGAGCAGAAATACCCCATCACCTACTTTGGGATGATGCTGGATTTTCAGCGGGGCCAGTGAAGCTGGGCTGGCATCCACTGCAGGGAAGCACTGGTCCCAAAGAGGCTGGGCAGAGATGCAGCAAAGTTTGCCCTGATTTTGTGAGGGGTTGGAAACCACACAGCAGCTCTTTCAGGGTCTGGCTCTGGAAGTGTCCCAGCTTTTGTTGAAGCTGAATGGCTGGTGGGAAATGATTTATTTTTAATTTTCTTCCCTGCGTTAGGAACTGGAAAGGCTCCCGCTTCAGTTTTGTGTAACCACTTGGCTGCTGGGACACAGGAAGGCTTGGAGAAGAATCCTACTGCTTAATCAAGCATGAGCTTTTTCTCAAGTTCATGCTGAGCTGGGCAGCCTGCAGCAGCCTTGCTTTCCTTGCTGCTCTGCATCAAGGCTTAGTGAAGACAGAATCATGGAATGGTTTGGGTTGGAAGAAATGTTGAACTTCTTGGGCTAAAATGCCTGTAGTGACATCCTTTGGTGTGATGGACCATGTGCTCCGAGTTCCTGTCCCCTGTGAGCAGGAATGGAATGTGCCCAGCAGCCATTTGATGTACAGGCTGTGGATCCCAAACATTTGATGCACAGGCTGTGGATCCCATCCATCCATTTGATGTACAGGCTGTGGATCCCAAACATTTGATGTGGATCCAATCTGTTTGATGTACAGGCTGTGGATCCCAAACATTTGATGTGGATCCCATCTGTTTGATGTACAGGCTGTGGATCCCAAACATTTGATGTATAGGCTGTGGATCCCAAACATTTGATGTACAGGCTGTGGATCCCACCCATTTGATGTACAGGCTGTGGATCCCAAATGTTTGATGCACAGGCTGTGGACCCCATCCACAGCATGGCTGCAGGACAGGAATGGATGTGCTTTTATGACCCGACTTAGCAGTGAATTTATAAAAGGCAGGTGTCACACATCACCCTGCACATGGGCACGGTCAGGGCTCTTTGAGGAGACAATCCTGCAGAGACATGGAGAGATCACAGCCACGGTTCTTCTTTTTGAAGCACATTTCTTCCTTCTTATGTCTCTGCTTTGACCTCTGCCCTTTCAACATGGCTGAAAATAAAAGCCTTCTGCCATTCTCATTGTGAAAATCCTCATTTATTTCTCCCATGGGCTTGTTTTTTATATGATTTTGAAGATCTCAATCATATGATTCTCAGCCTCTCCTCTCCAGATTGCAGACCCTGCCTTCTTAGTGTGTTCTCAGAAGACAGCTTCTCCACCCCCTTGAGTACTTTGGCTCCCTTTTTCTGGATTTTCTCTAATTCTTTTACTTCTATCACTCTGTTACAGTTTGGAAACAGGCAAAACAGCGCTGCATAGTGAACTCAAGACGTGGGCACACCAAAGATTTACCCAGCACCAAACTGCTCTGTACATCACCCCCTGCTCTGTACAGGAGTCCCTCCCTGATGACACCAAGTCCTAATTCACCTGCAGCATTTCTGCTGCAGACCAGGCTCTGAGGGGCTGGGGTGAGCCCTGAGCCACACTCTGAGCCCCTGGATGATGATTGCTCACAGGCAATATACTGTCCCAGTGGTTTCCATCCATCTCTGACAGCGCACACTGCAGGTCCTACATCCTTCACTTCCTATGTGGAAAAGAGGCCGTGGATAAAACATATCCCAGAGACTAAAATAAACAAGCTATGTGCTAAAAAAAGAGCCTTCGGGTAATCAGAAATCACTGTGCATGGAACATACTTTTTCTTGAAACCAAATCCTACAGCTCCTTATTCTGAATTTTTATTAAAGTCCCCAGAGCAATTAGGACACATTCAGATCCAAATGACTCCTGCTGAACTTCATCTTGGGGAAACAACAGCAGTTTTTTGCTTATAGAAAACAATAAAGCTGAGCCTTAAAATCCTTAACAGCTTTCCTGTTTGCACTCTTTTGCAGTTATTAAAACAGGGAAAGATAAAAGAATATATTTAGTATTTTTTGCATGTTCCTTTCCTCATACTGACATCTTGGCTGTGCAGCACTTTGTGCCCTGAGCCTTCCTCCAGCTCTGGGTGTGCACCACGCAAACCTGACTGCTCCCTGCACAGGGGAAACTGAGTCACGATCTCAAGCCTGTGAGAAGGGGTGAAAGCCTGGACTGTGTCCAGCTCTGGGCTCCTCCAGGACAGAATTGGGGCTTCTGGAGCGGGGCCAGCGGAGGCTGCGGGGCTGAGGAAGGGCCTGGAGCATCTCCGTGCCCAGGACAGGCTGAGGGAGCTGGGGCTGCTCAGCCTCGAGAGGAGCCCCAGCTGAGAGGGGCCTCAGCCCTGGGTGTCTCTGTGTGTCCCTGGGTGTCTCTGGGTGTCCCTGGGTGTCCCTGGGTGTCCCTGGGTGTCCCTGGGTGCAGGGAGGGCTCCGAGCAGAGCCCGGGCTCTGCTCCAGGGGCCCAGCAGTGGCACCAGAGCCACGGGCAGGGCCTGAGCCCAGCAATTCCCTGCACAGGAGGCACAACTTGTGCTCTGGCAGTGCCCAGCCCTG
>VWZT01012881.1:199642-213173 GCA_013397055.1 Pachycephala philippinensis | reverse complement strand
CAGAGTGTAACTCTGCAGTGTCCTGGAGCCTGTGAGCTGCTGCTCTCTCATGCTGAGACAGACAGAACAAAGCCTCTCCAGGCTGCTCTCCAAGGACACCCAGCCCGGCCTAGGCCCAAAATGTGTAACCCAGCATCTTGAGAAGGGGGGCAAGCTGAGGGGAAATTCCATCATTAGCTAAAGTTTAATTGGTGAAATTGGGTTGAGATGCAAATGGACCAAAGCTATAAAAGTGTGAAGAACTCGTGAGTCGGGGTCCATCTTGGGTGTAGCCTTTGGCCTGCCCAGGGTGTGCCTCTGAAGGCCTTTTAAATAAATATCCACCTTTATTCCCTTCCTCCTGTCCGGTCTCTGTTTCTAGGTTGGCCTCTTTAGGCATCAGTAGGAGTCACTTAAGCCTCCACAAAAAATGGGCCAAAGCAGAGGGACAACAAGCTTATGTGTCTCCCAGGAGAAGTGTGAGCTTGAGGCAGAAGGTCCAGGATGTGGATGAACATGAAGCTGAATGTCCCTTGTGTTCTAGACAGCATGGCAGGTCTGTAACCTTCCTGGAATAGGCTCCTCTCAAACCCCATCCAGGGCCTCTCAGCTTGGCTGTGGGAGGACAAAGATCCTGCTGCAGTCAGTGGGGTCTGTGGGATCAGTGGGATCTGATCCTCAGATCCTCCCTGCTGCAGGAGCAAACCCTGTGACCCCCTTGGAGACTTTCCAGGCTCCCTGTGAATCACACCTGCAGAAACCCACTGCAATTCACAGGAATCCTCCTGTGGCTGGAGAGAACCAGGAGCCTCCAGAGAGGGAACAGCAAAGGAGGGCAAATTTTTACTGCATGCTGGGGGAAGGAGGAGAAGGGCAGCTCCCACAGGGCTGTTGTTCTGCCTCTCCAAGACAATGCTCCCCACTGAGTGGGTCTGGCCAAGGTGGGTGTTTGCTGCAGGAGCCCAAGGCCATAAGCCCACAGCGCAGATCTCAAGCCTGCAGCTGTAAAGGGATCACAGGGACACCGAAGGATCCCAGCCAGCTCTTTCCTGGCATGGGAGAAAAGGTGGAGAAAAGGGGCAGAGGCTTTCTGTGCCCTGGCCCCCATCTTTAGGCAGCTCCCAGAGCTCAGAGAAGAGCTTGAGAGAAGGATGTTTGTTCTGGGTATCAGGTGAGTCCCAGTGGCTCCAGCCTTGCCTGAGTGCAGAACAAACAGCTTGTAATCAGTCCATGCTGGGTTGAGTCCAACTCAAGACAGGAGTTTTCAGAGGTTTTAGGCTTGGCTCAGAGCTGGCTCCATCCTCACCTGTGCCTATCTGCTCTGGCGCTCACCTTCTCTGGAGGGGGAGTTTATATTCTGATTGTCTGGAGGGGTTGTTTTTTTATATAAAACCAGGCTGTTTATGGGGCCTTTCCACTCAGTTCTGTGCAGCATCATAATTGAATTCAGTAAAACCCAGCTTTCCACACAGCCAGGGTTACCTTCCATAAAAATCCACAAGAGTTGCAACTGCTTCTCATAACCCATAAATGGAAACAGCTTCTTCCCCTCTCTTTCCCTCCCTTTGCTTGATCCTCCTTCCCCACATTCTCCCAGTACCCAAAATAATAAAACAGGGCTGGCAGCTGACTCAGACCCCAGAAAAGGAAATTCCTGCCATGCTGTCTGTCTACTCTAAACCTATGCAACGCCTCGCTGCAAGATTTCAGGAGGCAGCAGGCGAGCCCATCCTGCTTGTCCCCCGGGAGAAACATCCAGAGGGATGGAGACCAATGCTGCAGAATGAAATGGAGTTTTGGAAGGGAGGCAAGCTTCACTCCACACTCCAACACATCCCTAAACCTCAGGGATGAGGACTCCTAAGACATCAGACTTTTTTGGTGATGATCTGACCACAGAAGCTGGTAGACAAGCTGTGTGCAGACAGATGGCCTCCAGCCCAAGGGGTGTGGGGACCATGAGTCCAGATGCCCAGAATGTGCAGAGCTGGCTGGGCACTGGCTTTGGGCTCCTTGGGAGCTCAGTGTGACCTGGAGAGCAGGAAGCAAGGTCTTCCTGAACATTCCCCAGACCTGTCAGGAGAGGGGGAAGACAGCAAACAGACTTTTGGGGGTGCTGCCATCAGAGACAGCTGGTTTGGAGCCAGGTGATGGTGTCCAAAGCTGACGTGCAGCAACCTGCAACACCAGATAACTCCTCACTTGTCATTGAGAGTGTGAAATCTCCCATTCTCTCCACACAGCACTCCTTCATCCACAGGGAAACACCAGCAACAACCTGATGGCATCAGTGTGAATGAGACAGCCACGCTGGAAGCTGGAGGATGAAGGTGATGCCTTATGTTCTAGCTTTTATATTTTTCAAGTTCTGCATTCCCAGTGTGTAACTCTGCAGTGTCCTGCAGCCTGGGAGCTGCTGCTCTCTCATGCTGAGACAGACAGAACAAAGCCTCTCCAGGCTGCTCTCCAAGGACACCCAGCCCGGCCTAGGCCCAAAATGTGTAACCCAGCATCTTGAGAAGGGGGGCAAGCTGAGGGGAAATTCCATCATTAGCTGAAGTTTAATTGGTGAAATTGGGTTGATGTGCAAATGGACCAAAGCCATAAAAGTGTGAAGAACTCGTGACTCAGGGTCCATCTTGGGTGTAGCCTTTGTCCTGCCCAGGGTGTGCCTCTGAAGGCCTTTCAAATAAATATCCACCTTTATTCCCTTCCTCCTGTCCAGTCTCTGTTTCTGGGTTGGCCTCTTTAGGCATCAAAGGAGGGCATCCTCCTTTGACAAAGAGAACAGCAAGCATTGTGGATGGCATTATATACATCTACAGACATCTCAAAAGGGCTGCCTTTCCACCCTGGACCATCTCCAGGTAAAAAGGAATAATTTCAGTCTCTGTGAGGAGGCTCCCTTGGCAGAGAGGAAAGGTCCTTGTTTTGCCCAGCAGAGACTCAGCCCTGCTCTCCAAAGGGCTCTCCCTGCCCATCAGTTAAGCACGATTTCTGCTTGCCAGCACAGCTCTGTGCACATCATGATGGACCCCACATCCTCCAGACTCAAGACAAACACCTGCTTCAAGACTCTTGGATGCTCCTGGGTGTCACCATGTCAGCCTTGCAATTCCAGCTGGCCTCCAAACCAGCATTGGCACAAGGCACCCATGGATAGGTAGCAGAGACCTTGACTGCTGAAGATGTCCAGGCCCAGAAGGCATCGAGTCCATAAAAGGCTGCTGCTGAGTCCAGATAGGACTAATTGCTCCAGCTGATTTCAGCAAGCAAAGCACAACATGGGATCAACCAGTGTCCACTCTGGACCTGAGGCGAGCCATCCATCTGTGAGGGGAACAGCTGGGCAACTGTCACACCAGTGGGGACTTACTATTTTCATCTCGGTGAAGCAAAGGAAGAACAGCCTCCCTCACCCAAATCAGACTGAGATGCACTTATTTGGCTTGAAAACACAGACTCAGCCAAGATTTGCTGACAGCCAGCAGGGCTGAAACTTCCCTGCCCAGAATCATGGGGTGTCAGGGCACGAAACGTGGCAATTCCACTAAAGTCAGCAGCTCCACTTGGGCATAAAGCTGTCTGCCCAGAGGACCTGCAAGGAACAGCCTGAGAACATGAGATCTGATATGAAGGGACTTTAATACATCACCAGGACCAAATCAAGACATTTGAGAGGCAAAGTGGAGAGAAGAAGCCACTACAGGGGAACAGACAGGACAATGCTGTAGGAACTCACCCCCTCTCAGACTAGGATGTGAACATCAGCCCTTTTCCTAGTGAATACTCTTTAATGTGCCATTTTTAATGTGGTTTAGCCAAAATTTCCACTTTCCCCTTCAAAACTGCAGAAAACATTCCTATAAAAGAACTGTGGGCTAAGTAAATCTTCCTCTTTCAAAGGCAAACAGATGATCACTGACCTTCTGAAAACTGCCTGTTGGCTGTAGAAAACCAAGGAAGCACCAAGAGTTCATCATTCTTCCATCTTGGAGGAGTCACACTCACTCTGTTCTCTGGAAAGGGTGTCTGTTTTGCAGGTAGCATGAGCACTCTCTCCTTTCTACAGCATCTTTCACTCAAGGAAAAATGGCCTGGGGCACACCTACATTTTTGGTGGGTCCATCACACCTTTGTAGTGGTGTGCTGTCTGCTCAGTCTCCCAGGCTGCAGTCAGCAGGGTGTAGAAATGGCAGAAAATATAATTGCATATTTATTCTCAGAACTTACAGACCAGGATGGAACCACTAAAGGAAAAGCAGGATTTCACTGCTCTGTTAGAGTGTGTTGAGTTATCGTTATCTTTAACACGGCACAGGAGATGCTGCTCAGAACTTGGATATACCAGAACTTGCTTGAATACATGGAAAAGCACTTTGAGTGAGGCTCAGCTCACCCAAATGTAGACATCTCCAGCTGAGCTCAGCCCCCAGGGTTCAGAGTCAGAAGAAAGGCTATGTCTGATCTGCATTAGAAGTCTGTGTTACAAGCACAAGAATTCACTCTGCTGCTCTCTGCCCCCAGCCTGGGACAGCAGCCCCAGCTCTGAGGTTCTGCTGCAAACACCCACATTAAAAACACAAAGCTCCTGTCCAGCCCTGCCAACTATGCTGGGCTGCAAACTCTTCCACAGGAACATCTTACTGTGACATGGCCAGGTCTGGCCTCCCCGAGCATCAATGGCTCTGAGCAGCCTGAAGTGTTGAAGCTGACTTGTTTGAAAACAGAGCAAGGTGCCCAGAGAGAGCAAGTGAAACCCTGGTGGAGCCATTTTGCAGTTCCTGTGCAGAGGCTGAATTTGCCCTTAATGGATGTGCTGGATAACCACAGTGAGAGGAGTGGGATTTCCCTGATGAAGGGCTCTAACAGGCACATTCCTAAACTGATGTAAAGGTGCTTTCTAGAGAAAAGGATGCTGCTTCTCCTCAGGGGAATTGCAAAAAGAGCAAAGAGCACAGCAGGATGATGTAATTGCACCAGGACAGTGTTTTAACTACACCTGCTCTGGGACCAAAAGGCTCTCCCCACCTCCAAGATGCCCTGCACTAGATCTTGTGGCAGAGGTACAGCAGAGCTGCTACACCAGCCTGCAATGGGGTCATTTTGCCTCTTAGCAGACTTTTTTAGGTGTTCTCAGGGCTCTTCTCCTGCTCCTTAGACATCATTACATTTGGGCATCAGACGATGACTCTGGGAACTGATGAATTACGTGCTGGACTGAGGCCTCACTGAAGCACAGCGAGGCCAGAGGGGCCTGCCAGAAATAAGTGTGCTGTAAAGATGAAATAGGTTCAGGAGATGAGTGCTGCTCAGGCTGGCTCAGCGGTGACCCAATGACACAGTGGCACACGAGGAGTGGCAGCCGGGATTGCTGCGGGGGATGCAGCCTGAGACAAGTGTGCAAACTGCAGTCGTGTGTCTGGCACTGGGAATCTCTGACTGTTACGGGGTGCAGGATTAAAGGGACAGTGTCCCCGAGGTCCCCAAGGTCCCCAAGGACCCAAGGTGCACTCCTTGCAGTTTGCTGTTACCTGGAGAGCCGTGGATTCCCTGCCCTTCTGCTTTCAGAAAACATCCAGGTCATAAAGCACAGGCTTCTCCTAACAGGATCATTCCCTGCATCTACCAGGAGCTGCTGGAATTTTGTGGCCACTTTTCTGCTCCCCTGCTCTGATGGCAGTAATAGTAACACATCTGCATTTTAGGTGTTGCTATCAAGCTGTGATCGTGCTGCACATCCAAACCTCCTGCCTTTTCACCTGGGCTTGTTACTCTGCTCCTGGTCCCCAGGCAGCTCTGGGCCAACATTCCTGCCAGGCATTTTGGGGTCACCTCCTCTTGGCCTTATCCCAGCTCTCACAGCGGGGGCACACAGGAAATCCTGAAGCCACCTCTGCACACCGAACTCTCCCCGTTCTTGCACTGTGGAGTGAAGCCTGTGGGGTGAAAGGAGGTGACATGAAAAGGCTGTGGAGGAAGCCTTGAGGGGTGAAAGGAGGTGGCTCCAAAAGTCTGGGATAAAAATCTCTTGCTCTTTCCAGACAGTCTTATGGTTTGGGGTGAGGGATAATGCCCTCCCTGGTGTCCTGTGGCTCCTGCAGAGGCAGGTCCCAGCTGTGCAGGCACCAAACACCTTGCACCGTGCTCAGGTGCTGTGCTCTGGAGATCACCTGCAGGAACAGGCACTGTCCCAGTGCTCAGGATGGGCTCCCAGTGCCACACACCAGCCCCTAGGAAGGAGCCACCAAAGGAGACTGCCTCAGCTGCTGCAGCAAATTAATTCTCTCTGCTTCTGGGAGGAAAAACAAGCCCATGATTATCTGCTGCCTCAGTTTCCGCACCCATGCACGGAGAAAGCTGCCTCCTGGGTTCTGGGGAAGAGGGAGGGCTTTCATGTGGAGGGAATACCAAGAGACCTGGATAAACTGCCTTGAAAGAACACAGGATGTCCTTTCCTGGAAAGGCAGGTTAACACTCCCAACTGCAGGCAGTCAGCTCCTGTTTCCCAGCTCAAGACTCTGGTGAGGAGTGGCTTGAATAGCTGCCCTTGCCTGGTGCTGCTAACTTAGGAGGCAAAACCTAAATACTCATTAAGGCAGCACTTGGCAGAAACCCCATCCTCAATTACAAAAATCAATTCATTTTTTTTATGACTCTGAAGCCTTTGGGGCCTTATAATCTAATTAAATAAAGCTTTCTCACTTTCCTCTTGCCTGCTCCCCTAGCTTCTGTTGTACCAACAAAGACAAATATATATTTTTAATTTAGCAGAATCCCCCTGCATCGTGTATCCCCTTCTGGCCAGAAACCCCTTCTGTTCCCCCCGTGCCTGTGTCCTGCTTGGGCAGGCTGCATCCACAGCCTGTTTGCTTTTGTTCCTAGGCACTGTCCAAAGCTCCGGGGTCCCAGTTCACCTCCATCCACTGCCACAGTCTGGGCACCAGTGCCTGTTTGAGGGGGAAATGTGCAGAATCTGGGAAGGAGCAGAGCCCCATGCAAGGAGAGCTCAGCGTTGGGAGCAGTGCCTCGAGTCACACTGAGGGCAGCGCCCGTCCAGGTCTGTAAGGTCTGTCTTCCATGGAATACCCTCAGTTGGAAGGAACTCACAAGGATCATGGAGTCCAACGCCTGGCCCTGCCCAGGACAGCCCAACAATCCCTCCCTGTGCCTGAGAGCATTGTCCAAACTCTCCTTGAACTGCCAGGACGTGCGGTGAGGAGACACTGCTTTAGGACATGCCAGGCTGTGGGTGGGCTGGAGGAGGTGCCACAGGATCCCAAAATCGCTCGGTTGGAAGGGACCTTAAAGATCATTTCGTTCCAAACCCCTGCCATGGGCAGGGTCACCTGCCACTAGACCAGGACCATCCTCTCCTCCTGTGTCCAGCACCAGCCAACAGCAAGTGGCCGTGCACAGAGATCTCTGTGAGTGTGCCCAGGCCCTGCTGTGCAGGAGGATGCAGTCAGCAGCTCCTCCTCTGCATATGGCAGCACCTGGATGTTTCCCTGAGCTGGCCTCAGACCACCCAGTTCTGGATCAGGTACCAGAGGAAGGCTGGAAGGTACCACAGGGAACTCCCTCTCCACCTCTATGAGGCTTTTGCCCAGAACCGTGTGAAGTTTTTTGGAAAAATTGTTCACTGGCTGAAAATTGCAATTACAGGTCAGCTAAACCTTACCTAGAGTTGTGATGCACTTGTGCTGAAACCACTGAAGAGCTGGATTTAAAAAAAAAAAAAAAACAAACTTGCAAGAACTGAGCTTTATGCCTTGACTTTGGAGCATGTAAGCAAATACAGAAAACAAAAATTGCAACCCTTCAGTTTATTTTGGTATCACAGCATTTCCCTACTACCTTACAATTTTTTAAAGATTTAAAAGAAAAAGATATTTGGGTCAAATTTGTTTTTCCATATCAAGAAAATAACAGAGAGACAACTGCACACGGGGGAGGAGAAGCCAGAGAGGAGGCTGAGCTCACACCATTTTCCCTGGGCTTTTCAGCACGGTTGGTGACCTGTAAGTGTATCAGCCACTGGGGTCTGATGTCAGTTCTCCTGCTCGATGCTGATCAGGAGAGCTCAGAGGCACGTGCTCAGAAAGGGGGCATCACTGGGATATGCTCTCCTAGGTTTTGTCTTTTGAGGGGGAATTCAGTTCTCCATCCCAGAGCCATGAGGAGCTCAGCTGTGTTGCCTGGAGGGGACACAAGGATGGGCAGTGACCGCACAAGACACCAAATCCAGCTGTGAGCCCCCCAGCCCAGAAAACACTTCATCCAGAAGATCTCAGAGTGGCCCTGTCCCCAGCATGGTCCCTGCCACAATCACAGCTCAGGAAAAGCTCCCAGAGACACCGGGGCCTCTGCAGTGTGGAGGTGTCAGAGCTGGAGAGCGGGACACACAAAACCAGTGCGCAAAGGTTTTGCCACAGCGGGGCTTTGGGAGATTTTCCTCCAGATAATGGAACCAGACCATGTCCCATCCTGTAGAGGAAGGCAGAAACTCCTGGGATGAATTCTAGGCTCACTTTGCTTGGAAGGAAGCATTGCCCCTTCCCTGCCCGCAATGAGGTGTCTCACAGCAGCCGGCAATGTCAGGGCACCCCACCAACACCCCCTTTGCTGGGAGCCATCCCGGATGTCTCAGAGAAGAAGAGGACATAGCAGGAGATGAGGCAAGGCTGGTGGCACCACAGAGGTGACACCCTGAGCAGCTCCCGTGGCACCCCTCAGAGTGGTGCTGGGAAGATTCCTTCAGATGTGGTCTCCTCTTTTGGGATCCAGTGTGAGCACAGCTCCTGGCCAGGACATGGGGACATGGGGACACTCTGTTCCTTCAAACAACCCCACAGCACACAGCCTGAGCCAGCCCTGCCCCTTCCACAGCCACAGCCAGGCCCTTCAAAACCATCGAGCTGAGAAACCATGAGGGGAGTATGTGAGGTGATGAGAAGGAGGAAGAGGAAGGAGTGGAGGAAATGTAAGCAGCGGTGGTGAAGAGGTAGGAGACAAACCACGTGCCCCATGCCAGGCTGAAGCCCAGAGCCCAGAAAAAGCATGGAGAGCACAAGAAGGGGCTTGGGCTAAACTGCAGAATCTCTGCTGGGGCTGCCTGCAGCTCCTCACCCTCTCTGGCCCTGCCTGGTACAAGTGAGGGAGCACTGGGGCTGCTCCAGCGATGGGAAGTGTTTGCTCTAAAGGAATCTCCCGTGTCCCTGCCTGGGACCCGAGCAGAGCTGGGTGCTGCCCAGGGCCAGGAAGGCCAGGCTATGGACTGCAGGGAAGGAGCTCCCTGAGCATCTCAGCCACCTCTGGAGCTCCTGCGGGGACACAAAGGGACAGCAGTGGGGACGAAGGGAGAGGTGGTTATGTCCAGGTTGGAGAGGTGCCTCTCCCCCGTGAGCCCAGCCTGCCAGTCACCTTCCCAGGGTCACAGGAAACAGGGAGGGAGCCAGAGCTGACCCCATCCCTCTCACGTTGGACACATGCCTCTCCCCCGTGAGCCCAGCCTGCCAGTCACCTTCCCAGGGTCACAGGAAACAGGGAGGGAGCCAGAGCTGACCCCGTCCCTCTCACACCGTAACCCCCACAGGGAAGTATCACGAGCCTCCTGTGCACAATATACCCCTGTACCACTCCTGTGGCTCCATCCTACCACCGAGAGCCTGGATGCACTGAGCCTCCCATGGACCCTGTCCCAGCACATCCCAGGGAAAGGCATTTCCCTGCCAAAAGGGCGAGGAGGATATTTTCACCCCCAGCAAATCTGGCAAAGAGGTGTGTCCACAGCAGAGGCTGCCAGGTAGCAGAGCAAGCAGCACCCACAAGGGATGTGGCCACTTCCACCAGATCACCCACTCCAGGGACTGCTCACACACAGCCTCCAAGGAAGCTTTTCCTTCGGCAGGAATCACTCTGCCCACAGCCAGCACTTTGCTGGCGTAGCCACAGCTCCCTCCCAGCCCAGGGAACATCCTTCTGGCAACTGCACCAACCTGTGCGAGTCAGCAGGGCCACGCACAGATGCCTGAGTTGAACAGGGAATTCCATTTCCTTCTGGCGACAAGAACCAGCTCCAGCTTTGTGCAGAACCACAGACACCACATGGGGCAACTTCAGATTTCAAAGGAGACTTTTCCCTTCAGTCCCTCTGACACGGTGGCCTGACATACCCAGCCCTGTGTGCCCCAGGACAGGCACAGGACATACAAACCATGGCACGGGAGCTTGTGGCACTGCTGGATGGAGGGAACTTCATAGGTGGGAAAACCCACGGAGGAAGAGGACAAAAAGGTGTTGGGTGATGGGATGGAGAGCAGAGAAGTGATGGTACTGTAGGCTGAAGTCCAGAAGAGCAAGAAAAGGTATTTCAGCAGGGAGATGGGAGGTGAGCAGCACCAGTGGGGAGAGCAGAAAGCCAAGACACCTGTGAGTGCTTCATGTGAAGAGCCACGTGATGGGCCACGCAAGGAGGACACCCTGAGGTCAGAAAAGCAAGTCCTCTTCTTGGGCACATCAGAAACTGGTCTGAAACTGCTTGACTCCCTCTTGCCACCCTCTGTGGAGCTCTCATGAGTGGCCTCAGCAAACACACCCTCACCCCATGAACTGGAGTTCCTGCTTCCCATCACCAGCTCCCCAGCACAAGCAGGACTATCCCAGCACTGAACAGGCCTGGTGGTCACGCAGAGGTTCTTCCTAGCCAAGCTCCTGTGTCCCCTGCCCAACGCTGGCACTGTCACCTTGGCAAAGGCACTTGACCACACCAAGCCTCAGTTTCCCCAGAGAATAACTCAGCCATGTCCCAGGGTGGGCTGAAGAGCGGTAAGGTGCTGAGACAGGAGGGAACCCAGTATTAATGCAGAGCTGCTTGACTTCCAGCCTCACACATCCACGGGGATCTCCAGGGAAAACTACCCACTTCAACTCTGCTTGTGCCTAACTTTTAGGGGAAAAAGAGGCACAAAATGAGGGCCATCCATTTTGTGAATCAGCCATCTCTCCGACTTCCCCTCTGGACTCAACCGCCTACTTTCAGACTTTATCCATTGTTTGCTTGGACTTGTACGGGAAAAATCACATTAAGGAAAATCCTAGTTGAATCACAGACTTTGGAACAGTTGCAATGGACAATTTGACAAGGACATGGGGATTTAACATATTTTTAATGTAAAAATATCTAATGATAATATGCTCCACTCCTGGCTAAAAACATTATCTACTGGCATGGGGGGAATTTAAGTCATAATGCCAGCTACTATAATGCAGGCCTGGAACTCCATGCAAATATTATCCTGATCCAAGAGCTACAAAGCTCTGTTTATCCTAGTAATTAATTCTGTCTTATGTTTAGTGATACAATTAGAGAAACACTGCCGTTCTGATGGGATTGCTTCCACCAGTGCCTTTTACTGTATTTACATGCCCGCAATAGGCTTGGTCTCACAGAAAAGGGTGAAATTGCATTTATGGAGACAATGCCACATGCATTCCCAAAGCATTTTAGAGACATAAAGTTAGGCTCCAAATTGCACGTTTATTGTGTGAGCACACAATGAGCTTAGATTAAATATTGACTAAAGCCAGCCTAACACCCAAAATAATGAAGATGAGCACAATAGTGTGATTTACTCCCAGCCGCTAGAGAAATACACATCTGTAACATATAACATGTCCTTCCCACAGATATACTCTTTGTATTCTAGCTAGCCTTAGGCAGGAAAATTTCATTCTCATAAATTATGGATTTTCTTTCCCAACTGCCAACACATCCATATTACCAGTTGCAAAGCAAACAAATATAATAACAAAAAAAAAAAAAAAAAAAAAAAAAAAAAAAAAAAAAAAAAAAAAAAAAAAAAGGAAAAAAGAAAAAAAAGCCATTCCCCTGGCACAGTGACGAGCAGGTGACCGGCTCCTTGAATCCTCAAAGTTGAGGCAGCAAAATGGAAGATAAACATGGCTAAAATCAGAGCATCCTTTCCCTTTTGTCCCCCAAGGTGTGGGAGCCAGCAGGGAGGTGTGGGCATGGCAGGTATCCTTTCAGAAAGTACTCCCAGCCCTGGCTGTGTTCAGAAAACTATCTGTCCTTCTCACGCCTTCCTCCTTCCCAGACTTGTGGAAGAAATTCAGGGAGACGCAGATGTTAATAGAACAATTATGGTAATAACCCGATGCTGAGTGGGGGTAACACACACCCTTCCCAGCAGCTCGACCTCTAAATCCTCTCATACGGCACCGCTTCATTCAAGATTAAAAGAAACTGTAACCCGGCAGAGACAAAAAGACACAGGAGGCAAGGCAGGAGCTCACTCGGCAGCGAAGCCCCACTCCAGTCCAGATGCAGTCATATCACTTCAGCTTCTCTGTACCATCTCCATGACAACCATGTAATTTGGATGCAATAACCACTGCCGAATTGATCTTTAAATGTAGCTTTGCTATAAAACATAATACTGAACGTGTCAGGCTCAGGATAAAGAGGAGTAGCCCCCTACCACTGAGGACTGTGATTTAAGAGCCGCCCCCCCCTTTAATTTTCAGCTTCAATAATTGCGCGTGTGAGTGGATTTTAAAGGCAGGAGCAGCCAACACCATTTGTGTGTGTGTGCACGGCACGCTTTGGGGTAACACTGCGAACGAGACACCACACTGAGAGCTGGAAAAATGTGTCAATGTATATCCAGAGAATGGGCATCTTCCCACATGCACGCGCATGCACACACACACACACACACACACACACACACACACACACACACGTACCGGGAGGCTCAGTCTCCAGCAACTGAAGCATACAGCTGATGCAGCAAATAATCCTAATAAGAATCAAACCCAGCACAACTAAGCAAAATAGGAGGGGGGATCGATGTACAGCATGACAATGAGAGCCGGGGAGCTCGCATTGGCACTTACCCGAGCAATGAGCTGTTTATTTTTTGGTCCCTTCACAAATGCAGCTCCCTTTTCTCTTCAACAATCCATGCAAAATAATCTGCAGTCCCACCGATGGAGGAGTGGCCCCGTCCCTCCCCCTCCACCACCTTCCTAGACCTCCCTGTTATTGGCTTCCTTCTCCCTTCTCTCCTGCTCTTCCTCGCTCGCTGGCGATGGTTACACCTCCCAGCCTTCCCCCAAGGTGTCAAGAGACTGCTGGGGATCCAGCAGGCAGGGTGGGAGGGACGGGGAGAGGGGGAGGAGGCAGGAGGCATGGTGAATGGACCAGGGAAAGGATGGAATAAAGCTCCGGCTGGCGAAGCCCCCGGCAGAGCCCCTGGCAGAACCAGACCCTCCGCTGGCTGGGAGGCTATGCTGGCAGCGCAGGAGCTGCCAGGGATGTCCCCGGAGTGCTGGGGCTTGTCCCCCCACGGGCACCTGCAGAGTGCTGAGGGACTGCTCTGCTTCCTGCCAGCAAATCGTCACCCTGAGAACTGACACTGGCTTGAAGTTTTGGGTTGAAATCCTGCCAAACGCTCTCAGTGTCTTTAACAACTGATGCACTTCCAAACGCAGACATGCAGCACTGGCAAGGCCTCAAGGACCCACCTTG
>VWZT01012881.1:180306-199502 GCA_013397055.1 Pachycephala philippinensis | reverse complement strand
CATCCCATCGCATCCCATCGCATCCCATCGCATCCCATCCCATCCCATCGCATCCCATCCCATCCCATCCCATCCCATCCCATCCCATCCCATCCCATCCCATCCCGAAGAGCCCCCCAGGCTCCAGCAGCAGTGCTGCCCCTGTCCCTGCCAAGCTGGCTCCAGAGCCTCTCCCACACCGTGGGCTGGACCTGGTGCCTGCTCAGCACCCCTGACACATCTCCATCCTGACAGCTCTTGCATGCGAAGGCAATGCCTTTGTCCGCAGGCTCATCCTGGAACCTGGCTCACCAGGAGGGCTGGGGCTGCAGTGTGGGGTGCAGGGGCACAGGGACACAAGGCTTTTCCTGCTTTAGGGCCCTTTTACCAGACTGACAGAGCAGTGGTTTAGGGCAAACCCTGTCCCTTGGCCTTTTGGTGGCTGTGATGCCGTGGGGGTTTCTGCGGGTGCACAGGTGAGGGGTGGTGGGTGCTGCCTGGGTCAAGCTGCCCAGCTGGAGCACAAGCCAGTGCTCCCTTAGCCTGGGCCAGCTGGGATAGGGGCCAGCTACAGGGATCCTCCACCCACAGCTGGCACACCTTTGCACTGGGATCACCCGTGTCTTGGTGACACACAGCACCCAGGATGTGCACCCTGACTGCTGCACAGGGATGTGGGGTCACAGAACCACAGAAGGGTTGGAAGGCACCTGAAAGACCACCTAGCTCCAACCCAGGCCATGGGCAGGTTCACCTTCCACTAAACCAGGTTGCTCCAAGCCCCGTCGAACCTCTGGGTGAGGAAGAAGGGTTTGGTGTCTGCCTGAGAGGCATCTTCCAAGACAGCCCATGGCTTCCTGATTCCACGGACAAAACCTCTCCCTAGACCTCTGTCTCTTGGAAAACTTGTTTCAGGGGACACGCATCGCTGGATGAGCAGACAAACCCCCAGCATCCCAAATTAAAAATATCATTACAGTGTACAGCCATATATCCCAACACAGGAGCACAGCCATCAGGTGAAATAATGTCCTGGAGCAGCTCGGCAGAACACGGCCGGAGATGCTTCCAGCAGGGATACCCCCAGCACGGCACACGGGGTTTGTGCCAGGGATAGTATCGGTAATGAACCATGTAATGAGCCACCCTGCAGCTACACTCAGGACTTTTCCAGCAAATGCAAGTGTGAATGAAGGTTACTGTGCTGGAGAGACACAAAAATGGATCTCGTGGCAGTGGTTAAGGGCAGCAAGAAGCTGGGCAAATCCAGGTGTGGGGTTTTTAACCTCCCACAAGGTCTCTTCATCCAAGAGATTCGCCTTACACCATCATATTCGCCTTACACCATGCTGCTCTCTCTGATCAACTCTAATGTATTTGTAATCAAACAATTATCAGGTTAGGGTGCTTCACCAAAAAAATTAAAATATAAAAGCGCAATCAATATTTATCAGTCTGTTGTGCTGTTCAGGTCTGAAGGCAAGGAACAAAATCCAATTTCTGTGCAGCCAGTCCTAGGAAATGACATTTTGCAGCATGAGAAAACGAGGTTCTAGTTTCTAAGAATACATCCACTAGTGGGTTCCAAATAACTGGGTTATCAATCATTCTGCTCCTGGGAATGAGCGTATCAACAGCTGGATTCAGGGAGAAAGCTCCTCTCCTCCCCTCGGCAGGGTAGTGAGCCTGTCCCTGTCATTGATTGGGCATTCCTAACAGCAACAAGGTACTGAGATTCCTCCCGCTAGATCTGTCAGATGCCTCAAATTTGTCATAATATTTTCTTCCAATTAACAAAACTCCCGAACTACAGCGATTCTGTGTGTGCTGCTGCTGTCTGGATGTGCAGGTGAGCGTGCAGATGCTGTTTGCCACCTGTGACACGAGTTCTCTGAGGAAGAGGGGACATCCCGAGGTAAGGACACCTTCCCTCCACACCAGTGTCAGGGGAGCCACCCCTCAAGCCCCCAAACAAGTTAAAGCACCCCTCTGGGAGCCTGCCAGGGAGCAGGGATGATGCCTTACGTTTTAGCTTTTATATTTTTCAAATTCTGTATTCCCAGTGTGTAACTCTGCAGTGTCCTGCAGCCTGGGAGCTGCTGCTCTCTCATGCTGAGACAGACAGAACAAAGCCTCTCCAGGCTGCTCTCCAAGGACACCCAGCCCGGCCTAGGCCCAAAATGTGTAACCCAGCATCTTGAGAAGGGGGGCAAGCTGAGGGGAAATTCCATCATTAGCTAAAGTTTAATTGGTGAAATTGGGTTGAGATGCAAATGGACCAAAGCTATAAAAGTGTGAAGAACTCGTGACTCGGGGTCCATCTTGGGTGCAGCCTTTGGCCTGCCCAGGGTGTGCCTCTGAAGGCCTTTCAAATAAATATCCACCTTTATTCCCTTACTCCTGTCTAGTCTCTGTTTCTAGGTTGGCCTCTTTAGGCATCAGGGAACTGCAGGTACCACAAAACACTGCAGAGCACTCCACACCTGCACCATACAGACCATGGCAACACCCCAGCTAGGCTGAAGGCAGAGGGGACAGCTGGAAAAAAGATAGGAGCATGTTCATGTAGCCCCACGGGATCCACCAAACCTGAGCTCCAAGGCTGCTCCAAGGCTGGCAGCTCCACAGACTCTGCTCCCCCTTTGCTCTGAGTGGAGAAGAAAGGACCACTTACCCTGCAGCCCCATGGGGTTTACTGATTTCCCTCACCATTTTAAAAGTGCCTTAACTGTAGTTTAATGCCTCTGCTTGAAGTGCTAAATCCCTGTTTCAAAGAGTTTTCCAGCCATGCCCTGCTCTTGGTGCTTAGTGTGGCACAAAAGAACACTCCTGGGTGCTGCTCAGCCTTCTCAATTTTTATTATGAAACTAATGTTCTTTGGTACCCAGGAATGAGCATGCTTCCATCCCTCACACAGCTGTTTTTCTCAGGAAATCCCTTGGATTTCCCAGCTGAGATTCACTAACTTTCAGTACAAGTCACTTTGATGGAAGCCATAATTAGGAGAAATCCTTATGAGGACCTTGCTTCATGCAGGTGGTGCGGACAGGGGGATGTGGAGGGGGATAACAGCCCCTCTGAAGAAAAAGGGTCAGTCCTTGAGAGCCTTTGTCTGCATTTGTCTTGACATTTAAGATCAGTTCTTTGTCCTGGGTGATGTCTGTTCTTGGAGGTAAGATGTGCTCAGAAAGTCCACACCCGGAATTTCTGCATCCAAGTGGGCTGTTGTCAGTCATAGGTGTAGGCAGAAGGCAGAGAGCTACACCAAATTCCTCACCCTGAGACAAAATTGTCTAACAGTCAATTAACTCACAGGGGAAACAACTCCAATCCCAGCACCTGCACCTAAACACCATTCCTGGGGTCACCCTGCAACCATTGGCTCTTCCTAGACAAAAAAGCCCAACTACTTCAAGAATGTTCCCCTAGGAATTTTTCTTTCCCCACAGGCCGTGACCGCTTTCCCTCGTAACCTCCTCCTGGATATACACTCAAGTGAAACTTGTTTAGGGCTCCACAGGAGTCTGGTTTTCTACACCACAGTTCATTCTCTGAGCTCCTCAATAACTTCCTAGGTGCTGGGCCAGGACTCAGAGTTGAGTACCAGCCCGGCCAGTGCCCAGCACAGCCACCAGAGCCCTCTGGAAGTCCCAAGAGGACACTGTGCACTAATCTCCTGTGCAGGGATTAGTCACCTCTCTCACTCATGCAAAACAAATCTCCATGTGCCATGGAGGTTTTTGATTCCCTGCCCAGTGTAGGCACTTCTCCCTGGGAAATCCCAGCCTGGAATATGGGAGTCATCATTCCTGGCATTTCAGGTTTTGGCAGAAGGCGAGATTGATGCTGCTGGATGAGCACTCTGCTCACTCTCCATCTTCCTCCACGGGAACTTTGAAATGAGTCACTGTCCCCCAAAACACCATCTTTCCTCTGCCCACGGGGGTTTCTGAGTGTGTGAATTTGCACTTGTCTTCCTGAGAGCCCACTGCTGACACAAAATCAGCTCCCCAAGCAGACATGACCACTCGCAGCACCTGACTTGTCCTAATTTCAGTAACTTTTAGTGTATGAAAACTGTATCCTCAGCAGCTGATGTGAGCAAGTGCCTGGAGGTCCCACAGGGAGCCTGCTGTTCTACCTACAGGGGGTCTGCAGCATCTCTTCCATCTCTCATTACACCCCAGTGCCAGGAGTCTCCCCCTCTCTGTCATCCATCACCTCACGTGAACAAACATCATCCTGTTTCGTTGGGCTAACTTCAGAGAATCACAGCATGGCCTGGGTTGGAAAGCACCTTACAGCCCATGCAGCTCCCCTCCCTGCCATGGGCAGGGACAGCTTCCACCAGACCAGGGTGCTCCAAGCCCCATCCAACCCGGCCTTGGACACTTCCAGGGATGGGGCAGCCACAGCTCCTCTGGGCACCCCCTTCCCCAACACCCAGGTACTGACATACATGAAGTATCAACACCCCAACACCTCTCACGATGCCTTATGAAACCATTCAGTGTAGTTTTTCTAGTCCTAGCCATGTACAAACGTTCCAATTTACCAGTTGCCATTGAATGTGCTGCCTGGTTACTGCTGGGGCAATCAGCTTTCCATCCCCTCTGTAGGGTATAGACCCATCAGGCTGCTTTTCTCCAGAGCTTTGAATATTTGACTGGACACATTTTTATTGCAGTATCAGAGCAGAGTCTTTACCAGCTTCATCTAAACCCAACATGCAGCATTTCTTTTCTTCCTGACATACCTGCATATAAACACACACACATGCACACTCCCTAACAGTCCTTAATGCCACCAAACATAATTTTCATTGACTGCTCTTCCAGATTAGCCTTCCAGGTCTCTGCATTATGTAACAGTTAATTCATTGCTTTTGTTACCAAATCCCTTCTTTTCCTATTTGGGTTTTTATTACTGTTATTATTTCTGATTTTCTCTTCCTTAACAATGATAGATTCTTAGCTAAGAATATCTTCAATGACTGCAGAACTGTGTGCATGCTGTGGAGGAGACAGCATCTATCAAAGTTTTCTTAAGCAACCCTCATTTAGAACACACATTTTTTTCTCAGTTTTTCCTCCAATCGTTTCTTGTTTGTAATTGTTCCCAACTTAGGAAAATTGACCACTTTCAAGTGCCTTGCATACATATTATCAATTTAGGATCACATTCTGCTCAGAACAAATGCAATTAGGGCATTTAAGCAACCATTAATTCTAAGTTCAGTAATCAATTCACCTTTATCTGTCCAACCAAGGCCTGATCCAGAATCACACCAAACTCACTGCAATACTTTTGGTAACAGAAAATTATCATCTGTCATTTTTAGAAACCGTGGGGCTGCGCATTGGCAGCAGCATGAGTCCTTCAGCATCTATCCCTGAGGCTGAAAAGCTGTTCTGGGAACATGGATTTTCTTTCACTCTGTTATGAAGCTGTTTAGGGAAGCTATTTGTCCATCCCCTGTTCGATCCGGCAGTCTGCAGGGATCCATCTGCGCCGGGGCTCGCCCGCTCCAACCCGAGTGGAAGAGCAGCCCTTGGTGGAATATTGGGACATGTTCTGCCTCCAGCTCCGGGGTCCCAGTGATGCCTTATGTTTTAGCTTTTATATTTTTCAAATTCTGTATTCCCAGTGTGTAACTCTGCAGTGCCCTGCAGCCTGGGAGCTGCTGCTCTCTCATGCTGAGACAGACAGAACAAAGCCTCTCCAGGCTGCTCTCCAAGGACACCCAGCCCGGCCTAGGCCCAAAATGTGTAACCCAGCATCTTGAGAAGGGGGGCAAGCTGAGGGCAAATTCCATCATTAGCTAAAGTTTGATTGGTGAAATTGGGTTGAGATGCAAATGGACCAAAGCTATAAAAGTGTGAAGAACTCATGACCCAGGGTCCATCTTGGGTGTAGCCTTTGGCCTGCCCAGGGTGTGCCTCTGAAGGCCTTTCAAATAAATATCCACCTTTATTCCCTTCCTCCTGTCCGGTCTCTGTTTCTAGGTAGCCCTCTTTAGGCATCACCAGCAGAGGAAGGATGTGGAGCTGTTGGAGCAAGTCCAGAGGAGGCACCAAGATGATCAGAGGGATGGAGCACCTCTGCTATGGAGAAAGGTTGAGAGAGTTGCATTTGGTTAGCCTGGAGAAGGTTTTGGGGTGATTTAATTGTGGCCTTCCAGCCCCTGAAGCATCTTCAAGAGAGCTGCAGGGGAATTTTGGAGGGTGTGAGGACTAAGTTTGCTGGCTGTGAGCAGGTTCTGGAGCACTGATGTGAAGGGGCAGAGAGCAAAGGAAGGAGAATTTGCTGTTACCTGAGACAATCCACGACACAGAAAGTGAGGACGCTTCAGCTGTGGGAAGAGAGGCCCTGGATCTGGATCTTCCAGGCCAAGGACTGCTCAGCCTGCGGAATTAGGTACAGTGACCAAGGGCAGCAGAAAACTCAGGCCAAGGCAAACCCCACTGTCCTGGGCAGCACTGACTGACTGGAGACGTTGGCCCATCTACCCTCACCTTTAAGGCTCCTTGAGTCTGAGTCCAACCTAGAGGCCACAGCCAGGTCCTCTGGCTCTGATTTTGAAAGACTTGGGATAGGGAAAGGGGGATTCAAAACAATTTTTGACGTTATAAACCTGATTTACATGATATTAATAGAATCATAGGATGGTTTGGGTTGGAACGGATCTTAAAGCTTTTCTTGTTCCACCCCTTGAACACTTCCAGGGATGAGGTGTCAACAACTTGTCTATTGTCTATAAAATATAAAAGTCTATAAATAGACATTTTCAGATGGTGGAAGAGGGCATTCAAATGATCTGATGTTTCATTCAAGCTCAGCAGTCAGGTCCTGGCTGGGAGAAATGGGGGACAGAAGCACGGGGGCCCTGGGCCTCCCACACCTGGGCTGCAGGGGGACAATTAGCAATGATGAGGTTTTACACGAGCAGAATCCCAGCACCTTCTCTGCTCTGAGTGTTTCTGGGCTGCCAGAACGGGTTCAATAAGAGGGACATTTTGGGATGTTGATGGAGAGCTGACACAGATGCCAATGAATTGCCATTAGCTCTGCATGCCCTCAGGACTACTGCAGCATTTAGTCTTGTGGAAATGACCACTGGAACTGGGACAGGATCACCAAGGGCAAGGCTGAAGCTGTTACAGACACCCGACAGCACTAATGGCACTGGAAGGGGCAAATAGCAAATAATTCAGTGGCTGGGCTGAGAGAACAAACCAAAACTATTTCTGATAAAGCAATTAGTTATAGCCCAGTGTTTCACCTCTTTTGAGCTGGGGTCAGGGGGAGATAGTGATCTTCTGTAAGCAGGGAGATGAAGAGCAGTTTAACAATTTAGGAAAAAATCAATTTCAGCAAACTATCACAAGGCCATTCACAATGAAGAACTACAACGGCAACTTTTATGACATGATTTCTTTTTCCCTGTATGGAACTCCAGCAGGAACCTGTGAACTTGTTGAGCTGACAAAATATGTTCCATTTGCAAAAACCCACATTTTTTTTAATGTTAATTTTTTCATTCATTTCACTTCCAGATATATTCCTTCTGTTCTAGCTGAGCTGAATTTCTGTGAGGCATCTGTGGGGACTGGGAAGGAAGCTGAGAAAGGTCTGGAAAGGCGGCATGGGCACATCTGCTGTTGCCATCACTGATGGCATCGAGGGCAAAGCTTCCTTTCTCCATCCTTCCAGCCATTTACAGCTAACCTCACCAGGGCTCAAGTTTTTCCAGACTCTGGCTCACGGGATGGGTTCCCATGGAGCTGGTGCCCCTGGGGCTGCTCCTCACCGTGGCAGGTGCCTGCAGCACAGAGGATGGACCCGTGTTTCCAGCAGCAGAGTTTATCCCTCCTCAGCCCCAGGCCGGGAGGGGCTGAGATGCAGTTAAGTAGTTCCCCAGCCTGCACTACTTTTTAGCTCAATTTCCATTTCCTAAACCACTGCTGACGTCTGTCTAAATAATCATTATCTCCACAACCACGCTGAGTTTTAGCTTTGCTGAGCATCTCACAGCAGATTTGGAGCTTTGGAAAGGATGCTGAGCTTAAGAAGCTGCTGCTCTTGGTGTCTGTCCCATCTCACCGGCTGTTTTCCCCTCTGCACACACAAACACACACCCTACGTGCATGTGTGCTCTCTTTCATGTGAGCTGCCTAAGTGAACACTTGCTGTCAGATCTTCCAAGCCACAGCACATTTTTAATCAGTCAGATAATTCAATCATTCATTTCAGACCTGCTCTGCACAGCTGTCATTTGCAAGCATCAAAGCTTCTCTGTCAAAAAAACCACGCGGGCTGGGGGCTCATTCAGGCATCGCTGTTTCAAAGTGCTGAGGGGGGTGCAAAGGGAAAGAACTAACAGGATGGATTAAATGAACTTATTAGAAATACTTCTGAAGCTACCACCCAACCGTCCTCAGCAGACAACAATGGCACGGCACAAGGGCAACTCAGGCATCGGCAGGATTTGTAAGGTATTTGCAAATCTCACTCTTAAATTGCAGACTGGGGAGAATGGAGGCGGGGGGTGTCAGATGAAGCTTCCTGCCTGAGATGCTCAAAGCCACCGAATGGGATTTGGATGTCTGGTTCTCATTAAAATTAATGGAAATTGGGTGCCCAGACCTACAGGCAGCTTTCAAAAGCTGCGTCTCCATTTATAATTAATGTTCCCAACAGAGTGACTAAATATTTATACAATAGTTCACATTATATGCAAAGTGGGAAAGGTGCCTCTTGGTAGATCAGGGACCCAGAGAAGGAGAATCCGATGGGGTGTCAGGCTTAATCCGCCTTGTCTCTTGTTTAAAGCCCTTCTACTTGCAAACCTCCAGCAGTTCCCATTGGACGAGCACCTGGGTGGTAGCTCAGCAACGATGATGTTCTCAGGGTACGACGCAGCAAATTAAAATGGCAGATTAACAGCTTTCCTGGGTTCTTTTCCTCTCCCTCCCCATAGCTCTGAGTTACTTCATCAACTCCCTTCGTCTCTGCAAATCCCAGTTTCCAGTGTGAGAGCTGCTGGTGTTGCTGTAGGAGTGTGGTGGAGCCCAAGCCATGAGCACTCCCCTGGCCAGAGGTGCTATGGGTGGGAGATGCCAAGGAAAAGACTGACACTAATCTGCCTCCAGGCATCAGCAGAGCCATGGCTGGATCTGCTCCACTGCATTTGCTCTGTAGGGATGGAGTAATTCAGGGTACAAAGCTGGGGATTGGACCGTGGGGGTGTTTGGGGGATCTGGGGTAAAAGCTTGGCCCTCCTGCAGAAGTTGAAAGGAAACAAGTCCTGTCCTGATTTGTCTGTCCCTGGGGGGAACCCTTCTTCAGCTGGACCATCTCTAAACCCTTCCCCCGGTGATCCACTGAGAGGTTGTCCATGGAAGCTTGGGCTTCATGTACCCAGCAGCCTTGGTCCCCACTCAGAAGAGGTCCTGGGTTGGTTCAAGACAAACACCTGGGGTGGGCTTGATGATCACAGCGTTTTACAGTGCCTTAATCGAGGAGATTCAACTCCTCCAACCTTTGAAAATCTGCCTTTTAACTTTATTCTTCTTTGTCTCTCCTAAAGCCACCAGATGGAGAAGCTCTGCTGACTCAGGGAATACGGACACAGCTCCAGCCTCCTCCCATTGGCATCTCCGGGTTTGTCAAGCCCTGACAAAGGTACTGAGTGCTCACATCTGTAGGTCCCCAGCTTCTAAGGTGTGAGTTGTAGCTCCAGCTTCACTGAAAGGACACAGAGCTCAAAGGACAACTCATCTGGTCTGAGTCCATCATCTGGTCTGTGTCCATGGACAAACACCTTCTGTTACAAAGGCTTTAGTCCCACCCTTTAGCTTCTGGTCAGCTGGTTCTCCTCTGCTGCACTGGAAATCATCAGTAGCTCATGCTGCCTTTCCTCATGACCTTGGGGGCCCTACACAGATCTTTCTCTGGTTCTCCTGACCATATTTCAGAGCACAACACGGGCTATGTTTGGTGTTAAGGCTGGCTTAGCACAGCTACACAAAGCTGTATCGTGGAATCATAGAATATGCTGAGTTGGAAGGGACCCACAAGGATCATCCAGTCCAACTCCTGGCCCTGAAAAGACACCCCAACAATCCCACCCTGTGCCTGGGAGCATTGTCCAAGCACTCCTGGAGCTCTGGCAGCCTTGGGGCCATGACCATTCCCTGGGGAGCCTGGGCAGTGCCCAGCCACCCTCTGGAGAAGAACCTTTCCCTGATATCCAGCCTGACCCTCCCAACGCAGCTCCAGCCGTTCCCTTGGGTCCTGTCACTGTCGCTGGTGCTGCCCCTCTGCTTCCCCTCACGAGGAAGCTGCAGAGTGCCTTCAGGTGTCCCCGCAGCCTCCTCTGCTCCAGGCTGAAGAAGCCAAGTGCCCTCAGCAGTCACCCAAGACATGGAACTGAACATGAGCTGCAGCCACATCCCCTGAACCTCACAGCCCATCGGGCAGGGCAAAGGGCAGACAAGCTGAGTTCCTCTCTAACACCACAGCCAGTCTGCGTGGCATGGGACAGTCACTGTTCCATGGGTTTGTTCCCAATTAAAACAGTTGGCTTTGCAAGACAAAAATAAATGCAAATTCAAGGCTTAGAGCTGTTGTTCCCAGATAAGATGCCAGGAGAGCATCAAGGACACATAAAGAACAAAACAGCTTAATTTTCCCTGTGAATACCTGTCTGCTTATTTTTTAATTAAACAACAGCTGGCTGTGGACTTGTGAGACAGCAGAGGGATCCCAAGACATAGGAGATTAGGTGATCTACACATGTGAGGATGTAAACCCTTCCTGCCACAGAGAGTGTGGCAGCTGAGCCTGGCAGAACCGGCTCCATCACTGAACCCTTCACTGCAACGAGCTTCTGCAAAGGCTCCCTTAGTTTTTGAGCATTTAAGCTCAGAAGCAATTACATACTCTGAATCACAGCCAGCACCCCATCCTGTAAAACAGACAGGGGTCAAGGGCAGGCATTTTTAGGAGCAGGTTGGAGAAGCCTCTGCCGGCAGGGACCTACAAAAGAACTGGTCCCATTGTCAGGCATGAGCATGGACTAGGCCACCTCTGACAGCTCCTGCCAGCCCCCTGCAGGTCTGTCACTTGTTGATAGATGTGCAGGTAAAAGTCTGAAGGTCTGTATTTTCTCATCACACAGACTCAGGAACAAATTTCCCCATGCAGAGATCCCTCAGGGCTTGGCGATGCGGGGAGGGCTGTGAGCCCTGGCAGAACTTGGCCTTGCTCCCAAGGAGCCAAGCCTGCATCCCTCTGACACCTGAGCGGTTACAGAGAAAAGAGTGGCACCAAGGGCTCAAACTGCTCAGCCCCAGGTCTCCTCAGACCCCAAACCAATGATCCAACCATCCTCAATCACAGACAGGAGCCCCCTAAGAATCACAGAAGGGTTTACGTTGGATGTGACCCTAAAGATCAGCCAGTCCAACCCCTGCCACGGGCAGGGACACCTTCCACTGTCCCAGACTGCTCCAAGCCCTGTCCAACCCGGCCTTGGACTCTTCCAGGGATCCAGGGGCAGCCACAGCTTCTCTGGGCACCCTGTGCCAGGGCCTCCCCACCCTCACAGGGAAGAATTTATTCCCAATATCCCATCTAATGCTGATCTCTGGCAGTGGGAAGCCATTCCCCCATTGTTCTATCACTCCAAAGGCCCTCTCCAGGACTCCTGGAGCCCCTTTAGGCACTGGAAGGGGCTCTGAGGTCTCCCTGGAGCCTTCCCTTCTCCAGTTGAACAGCCTCAGCTCCCCCAGCCTGGTTCCAGAGCAGAGGGGCTCCAGCCCTTGGAGCATCCCCACCCTGGGGACACAGCCGTGCTCCCAGGGAGAGCTGTGCAGGCTGCTGTGCTGTCAAACTGCCCTAGATTGGAGCGGGCAAGCTCCTTTCTGAAGGAAGATAATTGCTCTATTTTAAAACTAAATGGTTCAAGGAGAAAAACGGAGGTAAGAGGGCCCAGTGCTCTGAGCTCGGGGTGGGAAACAGGAGGTGTGCAGGGCAGAGCACCCCCACAGCTGCTTTGCTGGATGGTCAAAGTGATGGATGAACAGCACCAGTCAGGCTGTCACTGTGTCCCCAGCCCAGCCAAACTGGTGCTGCTGGAGAGAGCAGAGACCAAGGCGGGAGAAGCTGGTCCCCCTGCTTGGGGTACTGAGCTGCGAGGGTGAGCACCCTTAAAATCCAGAAGGGAAAAGCCCCAGGTGGAACAAAGATCCTCCGTCTCCTCTCACCTGTCCCTCCTCCACCTGCAAGCTCAGGTTTTGTGGCCATAAAGGAGCTTCCCAGAGCACTCTAGCTCAGCCCTGTAGGCCAGGTCTGAGAACTGGTGTTGTGCAGCCTGGCCACGCTGAGGGACAGCTCTGACCAGGGGACAGCCCCCACCACGGGGACAGCCACCACCACGGGGACAGCCACCACCACGGGGACAGCTCCCATGGAAGCTGCTCCGGGGAAAATAGTTGCCGCTTCGGCAAACCGTCTCCCAGAGCAAAGACCAACAAACTGGAGCAGACAACAACAGAGCCATTAATAAGGGCAAGGCTGGCATGTCCCTGGACCCCCCCAGCACTGTGATCAGTGATTTCAACAGGCAAGCACAGAAGAGGCCTCTTCAGCAGAGTTTTGTCCTTGCTGCTTAAAATTCCACAGCTCCCCTTTCCAAGTGGGCAGGAAAGAAACAGTTTTTGTACGCTCGCAGCCCGCCCCCCTCGTCCCCATTTGTATGGGGGAAGCTCTCTGGCTCGGACCTGGCAGGCTCTGGACTGCATGGGAAGGACACCAAGAGGCTTGAAGGATGTGTCAGCTGACTCCCAGGGCCAGCGCTGGCCCTGGCAGAGACGGGTCCTGTCTGGAGGTCCCTTGGATGGAGGTCAGAGAGACACGTTTGGTGCTCCAGCAGCACCAGGATGCCTGGGAACAGCTCCCAGCTTCCCCCAGGTGGGCATCCTTGCTGATTCTCCCCTCCTCTCTGCACAGGGGCAGAGCCATGTCGCCCCCAGGTCTGCTGCTCATCCATCCACACAGAAAGAAAATGTGCATTCAGTGAGCAAAGCCATGGCTTGCCTTCAGGCAGCATCTCAAGACAATGACGTAAAACCCATTTCTGGGGGACCCTGTGGCCTGGAAACAACGGTGGAAGCACTCAGCTGGCCCCTCATACAGGACCTGAATATTATTTGTGTAAAATTTTGCTTTCAAGCCAAGGCTGGCTGCCCCGTCTCGTCTGAGAGCTCTTCGCTGTCATGTCAGGTCAGAGTTAAGGTTCCTAAGAACGTTAATGACACATTTTCTCTCACAGACAGCCGAGGCCCCTTTTGCACCACGAGAACCCAGAACAAGCCAAAGGATGCAGTTAGTGCCCTGCAAAGCTTTGTTCCCCTTAAAATAGTTTTGCAGTTGAGAATGCACAGCTGTAACTTAGCATGAGTGTCTGGAAAAGAGAAGTCCTTGGCCCTTGCCTGTGTGACCCCACCTCGTGCCCGTGGCTCCCTCCCGGTGCTTCCAGCTGCCAGCCTGAGCTGATTCTGTGGAATCAGAACCAACGAATCACAGAATGGTTTGGGTTGGAAGGGACCTTGAAGGTCATCTGGTTCTACCCCATTCCATGGGCAAGGACACCGTGCACTAGCCCAGGGTGCTCCAAGCCCTGTCCAACCTGGCCTTGGACACTTCCAGGGGTGAAGCAGCCACAGCTTCTCTGAGCACCCTGTGTCAGGGCCTCACTGCCCTCACAGGGAAAAATTTCTTCCCAATATCCAATCTAAACCTACTCTGTCGGTTTGAAGCCATTCCCCCCTGTCCTTGATGCCTAAAGAGGGCAACCTAGAAACAGACACTAGACAGGAGTAAGGGAATAAAGGTGGATATTTATTTGAAAGGCCTTCAGAGGCACACCCTGGGCAGGCCAAAGGCTGCACCCAAGATGGACCCCGAGTCACGAGTTCTTCACACTTTTATAGCTTTGGTCCATTTGCATCTCAACCCAATTTCACCAATTAAACTTTAGCTAATGATGGAATTTCCCCTCAGCTTGCCCCCCTTCTCAAGATGCTGGGTTACACATTTTGGGCCTAGGCCGGGCTGGGTGTCCTTGGAGAGCAGCCTGGAGAGGCTTTGTTCTGTCTGTCTCAGCATGAGAGAGCAGCAGCTCCCAGGCTGCAGGGCACTGCAGAGTTACACACTGGGAATACAGAATTTGAAAAATATAAAAGCTAAAACCTAAGGCATCATCCTGGCACTCCAGGCCCTTGTCCAAAGCCCTTCTCCAGCTCTCTTGTAGCCACTGCAGGTACTGAAAGGCCACCACAAAGTCACCCTGAAGCCTTCTCTTTTCCAGGCTGAACAATCCCAATTCTCTCAGCCTTTCCCCGTAAGGGAGGTGTTCCTCTCCTATGAGACACAAGGGACTTTCTGCTGTCAAGCCCTGTCTGACAGCCACCCCCTCCCCTCCCCGTGGCCTGCAGCCCCTCTCCCACAGCAGCTCATCTCGTGAGCCTTATCTCTGCCACACGCAACCTCAGCCCTTTGTCTCCCAGGACGGGGCTTAGAGAACTCTCCAAAGTAAACGAAGCGGGTCCATCCCCTCATTAACTCACAGGGCCTGTCTCCCTTGATTAGATTGTGCTGACTCTGCTCGCACATCACACTTGCTGCTCTAGATGCAGGGACACTGGGGCATTTCCAGCTGGGACACAGACAAAAGGAGGAGATAGCAGAGCCTTGGTTACCACCGGAGCAATTCAGGACAAACAATTAGAGGCTTTCATGGCTAATTGGATCTCTACTGTCAATCCAGGACAGGAGATGCCTTAACCCACACTGCCTGCCTGAGATTGCTAAGCAGGCCATAAATAAACTGCAGCACTGGTCCAAAGCTCATCAGCCTTCGGCTTCCACCCTGCGTGCTCCCTCCCGGCCCTGCTACAGCACAGCCTGTCCAACGGGGCACTCCAGCTCCCCTGCCCTTTTCCACGGCCTGGCAGCCATGCCAGGACACCTTGAGTCCACCTGGGGTAGCTGAGAGGCCTCAGACGTGCTGACCTCAGCGTGTCATGGCTGGCTTGAACAAGAAGCTTAAGTGCAGTCAAAGGGTAAATGAAGAAGAGGTGGGAAAGAGCCAGAGTCAGAGATCAGGGCTAGCAGGGACTGGCAGCCCAAGGTGTTTTTCCAAGAAAGGCTTGTGAGCTGGGGGTACCCAGACTTAAACCTGCCTGTTTGCAGTTACAGGACAAGGCTCCGTTCCCATTTCCAACCTCACTCCCAACCCTGAGAGTGAGCTCAGCCCTTTCCTCCTCTGCTCAAAGCTCCCTTCCAGATCCTGGGAGTGCTGGCGCTTGAAGATAAGACATGCAAACAAGAACAAACACCTTCACATGACTGCCAGGCACCCAGACCCTTAAAGCAGGCTGGAAGCCTGACCCTTCCCCCTGAGCACCTTCAGCATCTGATGATGTTCAAGGTGGCCCTGGGTCCCTGAGCTCGTGTGTGCAAGGTTTCCCCAGGAAACAGAGCAAAGAGAAATGGCTTGTGCTGCTTGGGACCACGACCTGCAGAACTTCTGCCTCTGCCAGGGGAAAGCTGGGCACAGGACATGCAGGAAGGCAAAGTCACAGAAAGGACAGGGCCAGGCAAAAATAGAATAACCTACTTGAAAGTAGGACAACATCGCTGAAGAGTAGGACATCTGGTCACCGCAGCAGGAGGAGCAAACGCAGAGCAGGCAGCTGGGCCACGCACAGCTCTCACCTGATGGAGACAGCCCGGCTGCAGATGTGTGGTGTGCTCAGGCAAACACCTGGAACGAGCAGTCCCTGACCAAAGCAGAACAGCTCTCAGTGTCTCTGAGATGACTTCCAGGCTTGCTGCTGATGGTGAGCCTACCTGTCTCACCAGGAGCAGTATCCCACCCCCAGGAGCCTGTGGGATGTGTGCCCAAACTAACAGCTGATCCCTTCTGCCTGATCTGCTAAATGCAGGGTTTTGCAAGAAAAGATCACCTAAAAACAAAACAGGAGGGGATTCCCCATGTGCCAGACCACTGACATGCCAAAACATGTTTGATGCTCCCTGCTCCAAGGCCACCCCTCCCCTGGCTCCAGCCCACCTGCCTCTGCTGGACTCCCTGACCCCCAGCCAGGCTGAGAGCTCCCTGGCAGAGCACAGTTCAGAGAGGACATGGTTAAGGAGTGATTAAAGTTCATCACTGAGCTTGTATCAACATCTTCACGGCATCAGGCTGCAGCTAAGGCAGGCAGGATGGGTCTTTTGGAAGGAAACAAGAAAGTGAATGCTGCAGATAGTGAGCTCATCAAAGGAGCCTCAGCGCTCCTTGCAGAGAGGAGTTAACGCCACGTCGCTGCTCCAGGACCCAGTTTCCTACCCGGCCTTGGCAGGACAGGCAGTTTTCTTGGCTTAAGACCCCATGCTGGAACGGAAACTCAGAGCATCAGGTCTCAGGACGCCATTCAAAGCCCTTTTAATTGTTCCTGCTCTCAAAGGAGGCAGTAGGAAACCATCCAGGTCCCTTTGCAGAAAGCTTTGAGCCCCTCCAGAGGAAGGTCTCCCTGCCAGGTGTGGTTTGTTTCTTAAACTCAGACTTGCCAAAAGAAGTCTGGGGCAGCCTTGAGGTGAGGAGTGACCCACAGCATCCCCCTCAACTGAGGTGAGTGTTTCTGGGCTAACCTAATGGCTGAGCCCACCCTGAGAAACACCAGAGAGACCATTTTGCCAGTATGCCCACATCAGGTCTCTTAACCTGTCACCCACAGTGACCTTCTGCCTGCCCTACACCGAGTTCAGGAGCTCAGCCCTCCCTCTGAGCCTGGGGAGCGTGCACACCAGCCTGGAACGAAGCTGAGAGGTGGAGAAAGGTGCCTCTAGTCTTTGCTAGGGCTGTTACAGTGGCTTTCAGAGAAGAAAAGGCTTTTGGGGTAGCAGGAGTGCTCGGGCAGGGCAGGCTCAGGCAGCAGCAAAGCAGGAGGATGGGCTGCCTTGCCCTGTGCTGGAGCAGATGTCACGGTCCTTGTCAGAGCCTGATCCAAGAGACGGGACCAACTCTGTTATTTGCGACTTATTACTTAAAAATCAAACGAGGCACCAGTCTCAGGAGTTACAGGTTTAACAGCAAGTCGCCATAACCAAAGAAAGTCACGAGTTTCAGAGTTACACAGCAATTTATAACTTTCTAGTCCAACAGACAATTAACACCAAACTTTGTTTTGATTTTATAACCTATCACCTTTGGTACTTTTTACTGCATTGCGTCTGTTTCTTGACCAATAACTTCTTAGCTCACGTATACACATATACTTCTATTATAATATCTAAATTCTTAACTTAAACTATAAAACCATATTATCATACTTAAAACTCTTCATCATATCACCCAATACATTTTCTAACTTATAACTATAGAAACATAGGTTTATAATTCTTCTACTTAAGATCTGTATGCTTTAATCATTACATCAACCCAAGCTCCTTCCAGGGCTGTAAATTAAACTCTTTAGTGTTTGTGGGGGTTTCTACTCCTCCGTTGCCCACAGGTCCTTCCCCAGGAAGAGCAGTCTGGGACAGGGAGTGATGGAGCTGGATGAAGCCCAGGGGTGACAGAAAACACAGGGACAAACACACAAGAGACCACAACTTCCAGCCCAGAGCTGCGTGGGTCCCATTCGTGGGGCAGAGATGGGGAGGGGATGATGCCTTTGGGCTCCCAGCAGTGAAATTCGGATTGCCAGCAGCAGGGTGCAGGCACAGCTGGCTCTGAGCTCTCTGTAGGGGCACAACCTGGCTGTTCACAGCCACTCACCCCCTCAACCAGCCCAGGAAGCAACCCAGCACCATCACCTCCCTCACACTTACTCCAGTAACCATTTTCCTGCCACACTGCTGCCAACTGCTGCCAGGAAGGAAGAACCAAAAGTACTCACTCTGGGACAATGATTTTTTAACTCAGACTGTTTTCATCCCATGCAAAGGCATTTCGACTGAGGAATCACCTCAGACCCACAGACAAGAACTTAGTTCTGAAGACGTGACCAACATTTTCCTTCATTTAAAAAGATATTTCAGAAAAGCAACCTCATTTATCAAACATTCTAATTCACAGCCTGCCCTCTATCTCCTCCAAAGTATATCTGCAAAGCTGGGAGCAGACGAGCTCCACTCTGATCAACGCCACCCAGAGGGGCTGACAGTGGGCTTGAGGCTGAAGACATCCCATAGCACGAGAAGACTGCTCCTCATGGCAAGAGCTTCCCTTCACACAGACACAGCACCTCACGCCTGAAAATCTGCCCAGGGGCTGCTCACTCTGCTTGCCTAGGAAGGCCTGACACCTTCCCAGTGGCCCATCAGGTCAAGATGACCTGCAAGTCAGCTCCAATGGCGTTGTCCACATCACAGCTTTCTGTTTCTGCTTCTCAGCCCTCCCTCTACATCAGGGAACTACAACAAACCCATATCTGAATAAAGGAATGGGTGTGACAGGGATGCTGCTCCTCTGGCTCATGTCTTACACACCCCTGGGTGGAAGGGTGTTTCTGACACCCAGCTGAGCCTGCTGCCTCACACAGGAGAAAGCTGGAGACGAACTGGACAAGGAAGCAGCCAGCCAGGAACCTGAGCACAGAAAAATCCTTGCAGCAAACCCTCTGTCAGGCATCAAATCCTCCAAAACCCCTGCACCAAGTCCTTCCCTGAACAGCCCGAGAAGAATTGCAGCTTTGAGATAGCGTGAGACCACTTGAGCACAAGCTTAATCCCGCAGCACTCCATCCTGAAAGCTCTCCGAGAAGAACAGGCGCCTTCCAGCTCAGCTCCTGTCACTTCTCCCAACACCATTTGTAAGAGGATGGTGTTCCCGGGGGTGGTGGCTCCAGCCTCAGGCACTGCTGGGCTGGCAGAGAGGTGGGCATGCAGCACCCTGAGCAGCCTGTCCTGCACCCTGCTGCTGATCCAGGGGATGGCACAGCTCGAGGAGCATCCCCAGCCCTCCATCTCGGGGGTAACACAGCCCCAGGAGCACCCCATCCCTCCTGCGCGGGGTAACACAGATCCATCGTTCCAGCACGGGGGTAACACAGCCCCAGGAGCCCTCCCATCGCTCCAGCACGGGGTAACACAGCGCCAGGAGACCCCCATCCCTCCAGCACGGGGATAACACAGCTCCTGGGGCC
>VWZT01012881.1:106572-171126 GCA_013397055.1 Pachycephala philippinensis | reverse complement strand
CCAGGGGAGCAGGGCCATCCAGGGGTGCAGGGCCATCCAGGGGTGCAGGGCCGGCCAGGGGAGCAGGGCCATCCAGGGGTGCAAGGCCGGCCAGGGGAGCAGCCCGTCAAGCCGTGTCCTTCACCGGGACTGCCTTAGCCACGCAACCTGAGCCGCGCTCCATAAAACAGCAGCGGGACGGGAGAGCCGGAGTCACCCGGAGCCGGAGCGTGCCCCGGGGGTGGTGGGGATGAAAGGGAGGGATGGCAGAGAAAACACAGATCAAGGACACTGTGACGCCATGTGGCTGTTGCAGGGTGTCTCATGCTTTCGCAGCAGGGCTGGGCAGATTTATAGCTTTGTCTTGAGGGTCTGGAGCCAGCCTCCACTTATTTCACATTTAGGAGGCAGTTTTCTTTGCTTTTCCTCTTTCTCTTTGGCTGGTAAAGCGGCGTGTCCCACGCTGGAGCAGACCCATGTCCTTGTTCTCTGCAGACGGAATCAGCCTGGGACAGATACCGCGTCTCTGCCAGCGCCAGGCAGAACCAAACAGGGTCTAAGGCATCATTGTTTTCCTGCTCTTGTCACACAGCTCTGTGCCACTGCAATGGCCAGAAACTGAATTTAACAGTCCTTCTCCGTGGGAGACACGAACCGGGCAGCTGGCCCAGGGCTGCCAAAGCTGGAATGTTCTTCAATGTGGGTTTTCCTTCCCTTATTCTCCTCCAACAGTGGGGCTGACCGCCCTGCCTGTGGCCACCTGCCCAGCTAAGAGGGAACAGGATCTCCTGTGGTTTCTGTGGGTTTTAGAGCCAGCAAATGTCCTTTAGACTCTGCTCCAGAAGCCATTTCAGCCCATGCCACTTTCTCCAGGTGGCTGTGGTGGACGAGAAATGCAGGAGACTGACACAGTTCAGAGAGCACATCCAGGGTCCTGGCTCGTGGTGTGACTCTGCGTGTCGAGTGTGAGATCAGAGCACTGTTTTCTGTTTCCTGAGAGGTTGCAGGAACCACCCAAGCTGACCCCCTCATCTCCCTGGTTTCTGGCTTTCCAGCATCTGCCTCTGCCAGGAGGAAGGTTGGTGGGTGGCTGATGATGGGTGCTCCAGTGCCACCCTGACCTCCAAAATAGTTCTGGGGGACCCTTAGCTATTTTCCAGGCCTGCTGCCATGATAAGGCACTTGAAGAGTTCCCCAGGGGAGAAGCAGATAAGGACAGACCCATCTGCAGAGAGATAGGAAAAGCTCCAGAAGTCAGTCTGGGTCTCCCAGCAGATTCAATGAGTCCCCTCCATAACTGCTCATTTCGCATTTCCAGGCTGCCAGAGCACACAGGAGGCACTGCTGCCTCCACAGCTCACCAGGACAGAGGGGCCAGCAGAGCTATTCCCACCTCTCCTCCGTTTTCCTCGTGTCATCATCAGCTGTGATCCAGCAGCAGGGAGAACAAAGAGCAGGCGCTGGGAAAGCTCTTACAGCTCCCCACTGGGATTGCTGTGAGGCAACGGGGAGCAGGAGCAGCACTGAACCCCAGCCCTTCCGAGAGAATCAGTGGAAGCACAGCACCTTCCTGGGCCTCCCCATACCCTCAGTGTGGTCATTACTCTTTAGCACAGACACACATGTCTACAGGCAGACAAACACCCCCAGCAGCAGGCAGGAGGTCTCTTGTCTGTGCACAGGAAATCTCCATCTTTCAGGCTCAAGGAAGACCTCATCCATGTGTGTGAAAACCTAAAGGGAGGGTGCAGAGAAGATAGGGCCAGGCTCTTCTCACTGGCACCCAGTGGCAGAAGAAGAGGTGATGGGCGCAAACGGAAATACAGGAAGATCCCTCTGAACATCAGGGAACATTTTTCCCTTGGAGGGTGACCAAGCACTGGCACAGATGGCACAGGGAGTGGTGGAGTCTCCATCCTCAGAGGTATTTAAAAGCTGTTTGGACACGGAACTGGGCAACTGGCTCTGGGTGGTCCTGCTTGAGCAGGGGGCTGGGCCGGGTGACCTTCAGAGTTCCCTGCCAACCTCAGCCAGTCTGTGATGCTGAGATCTTGCTGGAGGCAATTTCCCATTGTTCTTCTTTCCAAGTCAAAGCCTTAGATTCTTCTCTCTCCCTCCTACCCATTTGCCCAGGTTGCTGGCTGTCACAAATGCCAGACTGACCCGTGTGGGGCTGTCCAGGTGGACGTGGATGCCTCTCCCAGGCAAAGGAAAATGTTTGCCTGCTCAGCCGCAGCCCTGGGAAAGCAGCAGGCTCTGTGGATGGGCAAGAGCCACCACATGCAAGAAACTTCACTGACTCCCTCCGTGCCAGGAGGGACAGGCAGGCTGGGAACTCCCACACGGCCTGGCCTTGGCCCCTCCAACACCGGGATTGACGTGGACTCAGCCAAGGACGTGTTAGAGGTGGACTCTGCACAGAAAGCAGGGCTGCCCCTGGGAGCACATCCCACGCCAGGCTGTTCCTGCTGCCCAGGCTTCCTCCCACCCAGACTTCCCTTCCTCAGATCCAGGTCACTGCCTCTTGCCCTCCCATCATCAGAGATGGTGAATAATTCACTCCATTTCTGTCATTACCTTGAAGGTATTTATAGTGTGTGATTGGTGCCCTCAGAGAATTCCCTCTCCTGAGCTCCATAAATTGCGTTGTCTCACTCTCTCCTCCCCACTGCCTGCGCTAATTGGTGCCTTGTGTTTGCTGACCTCTTGCATTTTGTTTGTTTTCTTGCATCCTCGGACCATGGGGGCAAAGGCTCTCTCCTTTTCTCCCCAGGTTCTTCTCTGGGGTCCCAATGTTGTGGGCAAACTGATCCCCAGCAGGTGCTGTGAGACTGCAGGGTCACATCTCTGCTTGCTGGGCATTCAGTGGGATCTCACTCGTGGGCACATCCCACATGGAGGAGAGGCTCAGCCAGAGAGCTGGCATGGGTTTCTGTGCAAAGCAAGGGCAGCTGGAGCATGTGGTGAGCTCCTGCTGCACCTGCAGTGCCTGGATGGGTCATTGCTGACTCCAGCTCTGCCTCTACAGGTTTTGGGGTCAGGAGGGACCTGAGGCGATATATGGCTTCGTGTCCAAGGCCAGGCTGGATGGGGTTCTGAGCAACCTGGTCTAGTGGGTGGTATCCCTGCCCATGGCAGGGGGTTGGAGCGAGATGAGCTTTAAGGTCCCTTTGAATCCAAACCATCCTATGATTATATGGGGGCAGATTTCTCCCAGTAGGTTTTGGGTTGGGCCATGCTGCACTTCAGAGCTCTCTCTTTCCATGAGGAACCATCTGTCTTTCATGCCCATGGCAGGACTCACTCATAAACAGGCCAAGTGTCACTCATGGTGTCCCAAACTCTCAGGGTCTGCCAGCAGAGTTGCTCCAGAGGAACATGTGGCTTTGAGCTGTCCCCCATGGCTCAGGAAGCACCACAGCACTGCAGAGTGGCACAGAAAGCTCATACTCAGTGATGCCTCACTGGCCTGGAGGTGAGCACAGAATCAGGGAATCATTAAAGCTGGAATAACCCTCTAATATCATCAGGTCCAACCATTAACCCAGCACTGCCATGTCCACCCTAAACCATGTCCCTAAGCACTGCAATCCAAGCTTTAGTGCTCACTGGTCAGTGCTGGACAGCCCTTAGGGCATCCTGTGACCAGAACCAGGAGATAAAGGCTCCAGGCACGTAGCAGCACTGTGCCTGTTTTCCTCAGGGATGCAGTTAGTTCTCGGCAGTTGTATTAAATCTTTATTTCTGTATCCTTGGCTCTCAGCACTGCCAGTCTCTCATGGCAGGGAGTCCCATGGATTAGACTTTCGGGAAGCAGCCTGCTCCTCCCCAGCTCAATGTTAATGTGGTTACTTCCAGAGTTGCTCAAGGTCACTCCGTCCCTCCCATCTGAGGGAGGATCACGAGCTGAGCTGTGCCAAGCCTGGCAGCTCTGAGCTGCTGGTGGGGCAGGATCCTGAGCTGGCCTCAGCTGGGCTGCAGTGGGGCAGTGCCGGTCTGCACAGGGCCCTGGGGCAGCTGTGGGGTCCCAAGGGAGAGCACCAGTACCCCCGGGGCTGGTGAAACTGGAGCAGAGCTTTCCCACAGGGCGGGCTTTGGTGCCGCACTGCCTGAAGGACAAAGCACAGAGGGGAGGACGGGGCTGGAGCAGTCAGGGAGGGCACGGCTGCCCAGATCCACAGCTGAGCTTCACCCCCTCTGCTCACACCAGCGGGATGGGCATCCCGGGAGGCTGCTGGGCACTCAGGGGCTGCTGGTCCAGCGCTGCCCTGCTCCTTCTCAGAGCTGTCCCCGCCGGTCACCGACTGTCCCCATGCAGGGAGTGCGGGGCATCGCCACCGCCTGCAGCTCCCCCGGGCCCGGAGCAGGCGGATGCCCGGCTCTGCTCCTCTCTGCTCTGCTCCAGGAGCCACGGCGAGCGCGGCAGGCGGCACTGCTGTGTAGATGCTAAGCTAGGCCAGCATATGGTGCTGTAGGTCCATGGTATAGCTTGTGAGACAGCGCGGTGACCTGGGCGCCGGGAATTGCTTTACAAGTCAGCCCGGCAGCACTGGGGAAGCTTGTGGAGGCTGTCTCCTATTTTGCTTGGGTTTTTGGGAGGGCAGATGTTTAAATCCTAAAAGGTCCTGGCCCCAAACCGCACCAAGCAGAGGATGAAATGTGGCTGGTGTGTTTCTGAAGTGATGCTGCTGCACTCGGGACCCCACCCTGGCTACCGGCACTGGGCTCCGGGCTGTGGGTCCCATGGGGCTGGCAGCGAGGAGCGGCACACCCAGCCCGTGCCTGAACGGTGGGAGATGCTATGGGCACAGGCCGGTGGGAGAGGAGACGGGTGCAGTGAGAAATCTCACTTCCCAAGAGCTGCCGTGCAGCATTTCCTGGCTGTTTCCAGTTTTAGAGGATTTCTTCCCAAGGAGAAAAAGGAGGAGTCCCATTTTCCCAGGGACAGCATGCACTGTTTGCCTCATCCCACGAGTCTGCTGAAAAAGAGTTTGGCTGAGCAGTTTTCAGTCAGGCACGTGCAGAGGACCGCTGCACCCTCGCTGCCATGGGCAAACCCCACTGCCTGCCCCGCTTCAGGCACGGGCAAATTCTCACACCACTGCCACTTATATCCTTATCTCACAGGTGCAGATTTCTACAAAATGGTCACCCGACCCCCATCAATGTCCCCTCTGCTTTCTCGGGTGCCCAAGGACACAGCATTGTGCTGCCTGGAGCATGCCCTGGGGACCCAGTGGCTCCGAGGTGGCTGAGTGAAAGTACCAGCTGCTGGAGGAAGTCATGGGACCTGGCTCCACACCCCCAGCTCGGTGCCCAGGTGACAGGGGATGCCAAGAGTGGAGCCCTGGTGATGCCTTAGGTCTTAGCTTTTCTATTTTTCAAATCCTGCATTCCCAGTGTGTAACTCTGCAGTGTCCTGCAGCCTGGGAGCTGCTGCTCCTCTCATGCTGAGACAGACAGAACAAAGCCTCTCCAGGCTGCTCTCCAAGGACACCCAGCCCGGCCCAGGCCCAAAATGTGTAACCCAGCATCTTGAGAAGGGGGCAAGCTGAGGGGAAATTCCATCATTAGCTAAAGTTTAATTAGTGAAATTGGGTTGAGATGCAAATGGCCCAAAGCTATAAAAGTGTGAAGAACTCGTGACTCGGGGTCCATCTTGAGTGCAGCCTTTGGCCTGCCCAGGGTGTGCCTCTGAAGGCCTTTCAAATAAATATCCACCTTTATTCCCTTACTCCTGTCAGTCTCCGTTTCTAGGTTGGCCTCTTTAGGCATCACTGGCCCATGATGGGCCCCCAGGCATCGCCCTCACTCTGGCACCACCTGAGAGCGGCTGGTGCCTGCCAGAGCCACCCCCACAGCCCCTCGTGTTGGGTGAGGGTCACACCCCGGGCACAGACCCCCGCCAGCCCCAGGCCAAGGCAACAGCACAGCACAAGGCCACCCAAACCCCCCCTCCCTCCCTCCCTTCCTTCCTCCCTCCTTCCTCCCTCCCACGGTCTGCTGGCTCCCCAGCTCACGGCTCTTCCTCCCAGCATCTGAGGGGCACTGATGTGACATTAACGCTGTGCTCCCCACAGCCTCCCTGTTACTGCAGCCCTCCCAGGGGGAGGAGTGCGTGGCTGTTGTGTGGGGTCAGCCTCTCCAGTGGGTGCAGCATTGAGGTGTCACACCGGGCTGCTGGGACAGCTCTAGAGCCCCTCTGCTGTCTGCTGTCCCCTCCAGCAGCCCTCCCCTTGATGCTCTGCTCCCTGCACTGGGACCAGTGTTGTCCCTATGGCTGGAAGCAGCAGGAAAGGCTGCTCCCTGCTCCTCGGAAGGAGGATGCACCCTGTCAGCTCAGCTCCGTTGGGTGCTCTGCTCCACACAGGGATTTAAGGCTGTGGCTGGAGCCTTCAGCATTTCCACATTTCATGTTGTCCTTTGTGTTTCTCAGGCAGGAAGAGCCGTGTGTACAAATAATTAAAGGGAAGAATCGGAGTGATTAGGGCAGATGATTATTGTCAAATTATGATTTATCTCAGAGGGAAATTAGTATCTCCCCCTCCCCCAAAGGGCTCAGCCTAGCACAGAGAATGGGCACTGGTTTTTTGATTAATAGATGCCTTTAGAAGGTCACCTACATCCATTGCAGATTAACTCAGTGGGAAAAGTTCTTTCAGTAATTCAAGCTGTTGTTCTCACAAGCTGTCAGCTCGCTGCGAATCGGGAAGGTCCATCCGTTACAGGGCTGCTGGGTTGGAGGGGATCTTTCTTTCCTCCGGACACATAGGCGTGATATATGGTGCACAGAGACATGGATGACCGAGAAAACGAGCTGTGGAAAGAAAACAAAAACAGCAGTAAAGGGAAGCAAGGGAGCTGAGAGAGCTGGCCCAGGCAGCCTGGGGCTGGGACTGGAGGGGCAGAGCTCAGCCTGAGGCTGGTGCTGGAGCCGTGGTCCCAGAGCTGCTCTGCTCAGCGTGGTGAGGGATTGTGTCCCCTCCATGAGCTCCTCCTGCCGTGGAGACAGTAACTCATCTCGTGTTGGTTCCATCCAAGCCTGTATTTAGTCATGTCCATGGAGGTGTTGGGAAGGCTGGAGCCAGCATCCCATGGGATCTGACAGTCTCCTGTGCACTTCTGGCAAAGATCCCACAGTGTCAAAGCTTGACTCTTCCACACCATGGATCTCCTTCCTGAGGAGGAGTGACCACACCAGGGTCTAACAGCAACTCAGGCATCTTCTTGGGGAAGGCAGGAACTGGTGATGGCAGAGTGGAACCATGACCAGCAGGGCTGGGATGAGGAGGAGTTGGGACTTACACCACTTCTGGACGCTGTTGGTTCAGCACCCATCCACAAACCTCTGAGCAGTGCCAGAGACGCTCACACTGGCACAGGCAGTTCTTCCTGGTGACCTTCTCTAGATGTTCTGCTATAATTCCTTTGAGCTTCGTAACCCCTGAGCTTAACAAAGTCTACAGAAGGGACTTTTTCCCTCCTCATGTGTCCATCCCTGCATGGGGACACTCAGGAGACATCACTGAGGTGTCATCCTACATGGTGGCTTTGTGCCATCGAGTTCTGAACACCGACCAAGGCCCAGCATCTCAGGCTGTGTTGGGAATGGTGTGATGATGGGGCACCTCGTGCCACGATGCTGTTTATGGGCACCCACTTTTAACTTTCATTGCATAAACAAAGAGAGACCAGAGAGTCCTGCAGGTATCCTGCACTTTAAGGTGGAAACGAAGAGATGAAGATGACTCTGTTCCTTGATAAATAACCATGATGATTGTATTTAGATTTCTTTTCACAAATGAATGATATTTCAGCGCAGTCATCAAAAATTCCCACTAACAAACGTTTCTTTTGCATCCATCTAGCCTTCATCATAAATCTATATGCCAGGCATTAATAATATTTTCAGCAACAGATTGATTGACTAGAACATAGCTTGGTTTTCTCTAAACACTAAGGGGTTCTCAACTGATTTATCGCTTCCTGAAGTCTGCACGTACTTATATGTGTACCATATTCCTTGTTATATACGTACCCCTCCTTCACCCAAGCTTTCTTCAGCAGATCCATCACGATGGTGTCAATGGTGACTGTAGATCTGGACATCTTGTTGCCAAATCTGTAGCAGAGGCTTTGCTGGCCCAGTATAGAGTCAGTGTGTTTTTGATAAATGACTTTTAAGGCCAGAAGAAACAATTTGATCATTTTGAGTGGCATAGTCCAGAGGCTCTTATCCACTCACCCCTGCACAATGTCCAGTGATTTGAAGAGACCCAATGTTTCCCTTCCAGAAAAGCCTTCTGTTTTGGGGGCACTGAGAGATTGTGTTAGGCTGGTTTTAATGCAAGGCTTTGGATATTTGGAAGGTTTGGGGGCGTATATGAGAATCTTACTTTGATATATTTTAGTTAGTTTGAGGCTTGCTGAGAAGAGCTTAAGCCTGTGGGCGACACTCTTCAAGGGCTTCAGGCTGGAGAAGAAATAAAAACATCTCCTGATGCAGTTTCTAAAGCTGTCCTCATCTAGATTGTGAGGGATTGGCCACAGAGTGCATCTTCTCTGGAACCAAGAGGTGACTCTGGAGTTGCTCCCTGTGTCCATCACACACTAAGGACAGGGCACAACGAACTGGAAGAGGAGAGAGCAGTGGGACAGCACCAAAGACCAGTTTGCCCTGTGTAACCAGGCTCCTGGACTAGATCTCAGCATCAGCCATCACAGGGCTTAAGAAGGCCAAGGGCAGGGACAGGGACAGAGATTCCTGTTTCCAGCACTCCCTGCAGTGTGATTTTGGCTTCCTGGGGAGTGGGTGCTGGTGAGCTGATGAGAGGAGAGCTTTCAGACAGCAGCTGCCCACAGAGCCGAGCCCCAGCTGGAGGGGCCCCCTCTGACACAGGCATGGCATCCTCAGGACACTGGGTCTGCACCAGCAGGAGGAGGCAGCTGGAGAAGAGATCGGGTTGAGAATTTTATTTTTACCCCTGTAATATCCTTTGGTCCCCTGGCAGACACCGGGGGGACTGGCAGGTGCACTGCTGTGCCCAGCTCTGGTGGGGAGGCATCCGCTGGCGTGTGCACCATTACGGTGATCACTGGTGTGATTGACTGGCTGTCTAATGGGTTGTTACAGCACTGCAGAGCCTGTCTTGCTCTACAGGTTAACTGTGAGGAGCTGGGGAGATGAAGCAACACTCCTCTAAATTGGGCTGTGCATTGGGAGCAGCAAGAAGGATCTCAAAAAAAAAAAAACCCACCCTACCCTTTGCAAAATTTTCTTTCATGGTCTTTCACAAGGGAGGCCACAAACAAATGGAGGAGATGCCAGGAGTCAAAAGGGAGTTTTCAGGTGGATTTAAGGGGTTTTTTTCCTTCTTTAAAAGGCCTGAGTTGTTCAAGGCAGGTTTACTGCTCCTGGAGATTTTGTTAGTGCAGATATGCCCAACTTATGAAACCAATGACTCGGGGCCTTTGCAGCCCTGTACTTGAAGGTGGGGGTGAGGTGTTCAAACTACAGATGTTCCTCACCAGGCACAAAAATCTGCTGTCCCAGATGTTTGATATGGATCTCCAACACTTACTATCAATTTCTGATGTGCTCACATGTCCTACACAGGCACACTGTGGATGTCACTGACACGAGAGCTCCCAGGCTGTGTGTCCTCAGCTACAAAATCAGCGCTCCTCTCCACAGGAGCGTTGTCACCAGGCTCATGGTGCCAGTGGCTGTGCTAACCCACACCTCCATGTCCCAACAGGGCGAGGGACAGGTGGCCTCAGCAGCGTGAACCTTCCCTTCCCTTCCCTTCCCTTCCCTTCCCTTCCCTTCCCTTCCTTTCCCTTCCCTTCCCTTCCCTTCCCTCCACACAAGCCCCACCACTCAAAGCCAACCTGGGAGCCACGAGCTGGTGCAGCCCTTGCCCCAGGTGACCAAGCCCACAAACCACGCTGGGTGAGGAAAGGATGATCTCCCTCCCTTGTGATGGGAAGGACTTGGATGCCAGAAGACAGAGGAGTTTTGGGTGGAGGATTGCTTTGGAAGAGCAGATCCCCGAGCTCTCCCCAGCAGCGTGTGACGGAGGGCAGCTCTCACTGCGGGGAGGCAGGAGGGAGGATGGAGGATCCTGCGCTGAGCCTGGAAGCAGCCTGCCTCCGGCTGGCTCCTGGAGGGACACGGAGGACCCCGCAGCTCCTGCTGTCAGTGCCATGTGTGGCAGGAGCACACTCGCCGTTTGTTGCGGCTCTCGGAACAGCAGGCCTTTGATTCCCTCGGTGGAGCTCATCTGCGCTTCTCTCCGGCCTCCTCCTTTCTTTGTGCCAACCACGTGCCCCCCAGCCCGTGGGCTCTGCTGTCGTTGTTGGCTGCTGGTTCCACTGGCCCCAGCTCATTGCATCTGTTTTGATTTGCCGGGCCCTGCATTCAGCCATCCGTTCAGCTTTTATTGTGGCTTTCTGAGCGTCAGCTCCGGGTGGTCATCAGCGGCTCCTTTCTCCCCGGCCCTGCACCAGCTGCATATTAATTGCTCCCCTGTCTCCTCTCCCTCCCTGTCTCACCGTGTGGCGTTTGTGGTTTGCAAACTTCGTGGGAGCACTTTGTGATCAAAGCCCGGCTCTCCCCTGGGTGAAGGTGTGAGGAGGGCTTGGCCACCTCTCCCAGGGAGGCTGGGGATGACACCAGAGGCAAATCTGGCTGCTCCCCTGCAAATCCGTGCTGGGAAAGCCTTCCTCTGATTGCTCTGTCCATCTGCGGGCCACTGGCCACTCCTCACCATTGGCTACTGCCCGATGCTTTGTCCAGTCTAACTTCAGTGTCCTGAGCACTGGGGCTCTGGCACTGTCTCTGGCTGATCAGTGCCACGCCAAGAAAATTCCAGCTTCTACATGGTCTCCCTGAACACGGAATCATAGAACCATAGAACCATAGAATCACAGAGTCATAGCATCATAGAATCATAGAACCATAGAACCATAGAATCACAGAGTCATAGCATCATAGAATCATAGAACCATAGAATCATAGAATCACAGAGTCATAGCATCATAGAATCATAGAACGATAGAATCATAGAATCACAGAGTCATAGCATCATAGAATCATAGAACCATAGGATCATAGAATCACAGAGTCAAAGCATCATAGAATTATAGAATCATAGAGCCACTAAGGTTGGAAAAGACCTCCAAGACCATCAAATCCTGATGCCAGGAGGTTCTATTTCGCTGGTGCCCCTGTGGTAGTGCCTAGTGCCAAACAGAATTTTGCTTCACACTGTGAGACGTTGCATTGAGAGAAAAAATAAAAATAAATGCTCATGCTCACAGGCCTGAGCAGGCTCCTTCCGCCCGGCCTTGCGCTGCTCCTCTGGGCTACAGCACTTTGGAGACTGGGCTGTCTTGAATCATGAGGCTGCCCTGGCTCTGGAGTGTTGTGTTGCTTAATGACTGATGATAATGTCTCTGTATGTAGGCTTGTAGCCTGGCTATCCATCTTTAAATTTCAAAATCTTTCCTCCTCAGCCATTACCTCCACCTCCGTAATCATTCCTGTTGCTCTTCTCTGAATTCCGCCTCATTTGTCCTTGTTTGAAGGTAGAGCACAATCAAACCATTCAGTCTGGGTGGGGGCTGAGGTCCCAGAGGGGTCAGGACTGAGTTCTGAGAGGGGCTGAGGCCTCAGAGGGTCTGGGTTGAGGTCCAAGAGGGGTCCACCTTCACTCCTTGGCCCTGAGCTGCCCTGAGGTCAAGAAGGTTCATCACCAGCCCATCCAGCTGTGTCAACATCAGCTGACCTGGGAGGAAAGGTATTTCTCCAAAGCTTTATGAGGAGATAGGCCGCAGGCTGGAAATGCTTCCAGCATTTAACCTGCCTGTGCCTGGATGTGCCCACCTCCCCCCAAAAAATCACTGCACAGAAATGGCTCGGTGTTTTTAACAAGGTCTGCCTGCCCACAGAAGCTCTTAGCAGAGGAGGCCACACCTGAGCTCAGTGACACAGATAATGGCACAGCGTGCCAGGCTGGGACACGAAACAAAACGTGGGAAGAGAGTCCAACTCTTGGGAGGTCTCTGGTCCATCCTGCTGCTTGGAGCAGGACTGGTGGCAGTCAGATGTGGCTTTGTTTGGCCAAGTCCTGAGAATCCCACACCTCTGTGACCCAAGCCAGGGCTGCACCACCCACCCGGGGAAGGCATTTTTCCTAATATCCAACAAGAAGATTCCACCTGCAGCCATCGCCTCTCGTAATCCCACCCACCACTGCTGAGACCTCGTGGGTTAATGACACTGGGCTGTGTCTGGGGTGATAACTTTCTGTTTTAAGGTGAAAGAAAGCCAGAATGACTCCCCAGTGTGTAAAGAAAGGCCTCCTCCTGCCCATTTCCAACTCGCCATTGCCCATCCGAGCCGGCTGCCGCTGCTGTTGCTGCCGTGGCTGCCCTAGAGCGTGGCATTGCTCCTGTGCAAAGATGGGGCCTGGCAGCTCTGCTAAGCCCCCAATTTTTTCTGCCTGGAGTAAGACTGGCACTTTTTCATCCTAGCAGGAGAGCCGTGGTATCCAAATTAAGCACAAGCTGTAGTGTTTGAAGTCTGAGCAATGAGCTTTCCTTGGCAATGGGTGGGTTTCTATCATGGGGGTAGGGAATTCCTCGTCTGCCCTTGATTTCACTCCCAAGCAATTTCTGTTCCGTGTCCTCACCTCTGTTCGTTTGACGGGCTCCAGTGGGATTAGTAGATCACAACTAAAGCCACGAGCTGGCCAAAATATTTGATAGAAAGTTACTTAAATGGAAAGATCGTCCCTTTTTAATAAATAAGTGGAGCTGGCATGAATTCAATTTGACATTTGCCATATTCTGCAGAATTATGAGCATTCACTTTTTTCAGAAACTGTATTTAAACAGAATGCTTTTGGTCGATGACAAATTTTGAACAGTTTTGAAGAAGGTTTCAGTAAAAATAGACAATGTGTTAGGAAACAAAAATCAGGGGGCTTGTGAATTTCCAGGGAGACCTTGGGTGGGTTCATGGGCAACCATTCCAACCATTTTTCAGCTCAGGAAAGCTGATTTGAAGACGCTACTGAACTCCTTGTGAACATTATTGTTCAGACAAAGAGGAATGGCTTCAAATTGAAAGGCTTCAAACTGAAAGAGAGGAGGGTTAGATTAAATATTAGGAAGAAATTGTTCCCTGTGAGGGTGGGGAGGCCCTGGCACAGGGTGCCCAGAGAAGCTGTGGCTGCCCCTGGATCCCTGGAAGTGTCCAAGGCCAGGTTGGACAGGGCTTGGAGCACCCTGGTCTGGTGGAAGGTGTCCCTGCCCATGGCAGGGGCTGGAATGGGATGAGCTTTAAGGTCCCTTCCAACCCAAACCATTCTGTGATTCCATCATTGGTTACTCAGACACATCCAGTTCAACCCAGTGCCTCTGGACAGAGATGATCTCGTTCCTGCCAGTAGTTAAGAAAGTGCACTTCCTCAGTCTCCCCAGCCCCAAATAACAACTACCTGCACATGGCTTCAAATATCCTGCACAAAGCAGCCTCTTGCCAGCTCTTGCCATGGCCAAGGAGGCCCAGCAGGATGGGGAATGTGGATTTGTGGTGCTATAAGCAAAGGGCACGTGTCTGGAGCCACTTCTTTGGTCTGTACCTGCACACCTGCCCCAGAGAGCCAGTTCCTCTCCTCCTCCCACTCTCGTCTCCTCCATCCTCTGAAGAAAGGACTTCTGTCATCTCTAGCCCCAGGAAGTGGGGTACCTTAACCTCTCAATTTTAAAAACCAATTAGCTCTATCCTCCAATGCAAAACCTCCTGACTTCAGTCCCAGCAGCATCAAAACTCTTCCAGCTGCAGGTAACTTGGAGATCTTGCTTAGCAGCTGCACTTGTTTTTGACAATTTCTTCCCAGACAGAGGCAAACTGGACAGGACCCGAGTGGCACTGCCAGACTGTCAGGTCCTGCCAGGAGCAACCTGCTCACTCTGCCTGCTGGAGCCTCTTCCTCTCAGTGTTTGAGCACATCTAATGTCTGCAGCCAGGACATAGCTCCCAGCTGCCTGAGTGGTGAGGCTGTCAGTGCAGGCTTTTTTCTGAGAGCTTCCTAAAGACCTCATTGAAACCCTTCTCTGTGGACACACTGATGGGGACACAGGCAGACTGACACCTTTAGCAACACCTTCCTTCCCATCCCTGTGTGGTGTGGTCCTGTGGAGGTGAGAAGCTGATCAGTCAGTGACAAATAAAACAAAGAACCATGGCCACAAGCTGGGCTTGAGACATTCTGGTTAAAAAATGCTTTATCTGTGTGGGTGTTTCTTCCCTGGACAGGTCACCAGAGAAGTGGTGCTCCCAAAAAGGACAAACCACAGCTGATCTGGCACAGCGTTGGCCATGGTCCAGCTCTGAGCAAATTGGACTAGAAATCTTCAGAAGTCACTCCCCGTCAACATTTCCTTGTGTCTTTGATGGATGTGGATGGAGAAGCCATTGGTTTCCCTTTTTATTCAGTAACAAAACTTGGATGCATCCTTTTCCTTTATTGTCTCCCTGCCTCATTCCTCTCTTGGATTTCAGCCCCTTCAGAGACCTTGTTTGTCCAAAATGTAGAAATTATATACTTAGATCACAGAGTAACTGATTTACCCTGATTTAGGCGTGTTCTCAGCTTGAAAGTATGTGAGAATCTCTCACACTGGACCCAAAAAATGGGCTGCTCCTCAGCTCACACCAGACTTGACATGGCAACAAGGGCCTTGGAGAAACCCTTCAAGAAGCCCTAAGATACTGGATTTGCTCAGCAGATACTGTTTTTCCCTTCCCTCATGAGTGAAGTGTGGCCAAACAGCTGGGCCAGGGACAGACATGGCACGGGGCAAAGGAGGACTGGTCTGCCCCATGCTCCACAAAGCCATGAGTTATCCCAGCTGGCTTCTCACACCCCAGAGCTCCTTACCCAAATCACAAGTTGGAGTCTGAGCGCTGTTTACAGCCAGAGACGGAGCTGCAAGTGTTTTCTTCTGCTGGGACAAACTGGTCTCTGAGGAGGGGTCCCCCTTCCCTACCAAGATCAGATCACTTAGACAAAAAACTGTTGTCACTTAGACGACAAACTTTGGGTTTTCTGAACTCAGAAGGGAGATCCACATGGTCAGGGCAGCAGAACAAGACTCCCCAGCTGCTGGGTAAGATCAAGGTGGGATCCCTCTTGGACCACGATGCTTTCTGCTGGAGGGTGGTTGGATTTGGACAAGCAGGAGGTGGATACTTCTCCCAACTTCCTTGGGAGCTCTGGTTGTGTCTTATCAAAGGCCAGTGGTCATGCACAGCTTTCCAAATCCACCTTCCATCCATCAGTCCCTTTGTGCTGTCCTGTCTCCTCTTCTGACAGTTCAAGGACTCCCCCTGCTCCCTGCTGACCTGTGTGTCTTTCTGGAGACCTCTTCAGCAAGACATGTCAGCGCTGAGGTCCAGCTTTCCACGGGGGATAGCAGGAGATAAGAGAATGCAGTGACTGCTGTACGTCCCCCTCATTGATATGCAGCATGTCCTGACCCTCTGTGCTCAGAGTTTTATTTGCAGACACACTGTAAAAAAATACTGCGAGAAAAGTCCAGCTCCCGTCTGCCTGGAGAGCGACTGTGTAAAAATGGCACCTTCTTGCTCAACCCACCAGCTCCCCTGTGCCTCAGCCCGAGCTGATGTGGCACTGACAGGAACAGAATCGTGCTGCCTGCCGTGACTCACAGCTCTGCAGAGCCGGGCTGGCTACAGAGGAGGGAGCTAGCAGGATGCATTTTCTGTGGAATCGTCAAAAAGCGCATCCTACCCTTAACACACGTGCAGAGCCTGGCACAGGCCACGGAGCAGCCGTGCTCTGATGGGCACAGAAGAGAGACTGGCTCTCTTCCCTTTTACACCCATCCTTCCCATCTTGGAAATGGAGGAATGGTGGCAGGGGTGGGAAGCGAGGGCTGGAAATCCTCTGGTCCCATCCAGCGAGGACGTGGGCTGGGACAGCCTGGGAAGGACTGGCCCTGCCTGGATGACTGGTGCACATGGGTCACAAAGGCAGGGCTTGCTCCCCAGCAGGTCCCACACTGCTGCAGAGAAAGAGGAAGGTTTTTCAGCCCTGGAGCTGCACACAGCCTGGTCCTTCCTTTGTGCAGCCACGCAGCCACCAAAGGCTCTCTCTGTGCTTTCCTTTCTCTCATATGGTCAGTGAGGGATAATCACCATGGATTGGTCTCGCCACAGAACTCAGGCTCCCCTCTGGGAAAATGACAGTGGTTCTTTGTGAGCGTGACTGTCCTTCCAGCTGTCTGAGGGAAAGTGTAAAGAGGAACTCTAGCTCTTCAGTAAACTGTGGGGAAGCATGGCCAGGTAGCTGCTATTTTCAGTGGGAAACGTCTCCAAGAGACCTGGAGAAAGGCTCAGGAGTCCTGTAATCAGACAAATTCGTGGTATCTAGGGTTGTTGAGGTTACTGATTTTCAACTCTGCATCCTAAGACAGCATCTGCAGGAAAATGGCATGACTAGACCTTTACAGAAGGACTCACAGGGCAGCAAAGGGCTGAGCAGGTGTTCAGTGAAGTCGGCTTTTATCCCAGAGAACCTTTGGTACGGGTGGTACAAGTGATGGAAAAAAATCAGAATCTCAATCTCTTAGCGAGCTGATGGGATAGCAAAACATCTGTTAGCTTCAGGCTGCATGGATTCGATGTGGGATCCTTGCAAACTGGAAGTGGGAGGCACCTTGGGTGAGAGCAGCTGTGAGAGTTCACAGCTCTGGGTGGCAGGAGAGTGGCAAGAGAAAGGCAATGGGCTTGGGAGACATCTCCTGTGGCCTTGGGGAGCCAGGAGGGGACACCCCAGGGGTTCAGGGGGACAGGGAGGATGGCTGCTGACACTTCCCTACAGAAGTGATCTTAGGCATACAGGTACAAAGGAAGGCAAGGAAACACAGCAAATAACCAAAGCAGCTGAATCCTGAACTACTCACGGCTCTGAAACTCGGGAAGGAAAAAACAAACTGCATAACTACAGCCAAGTAATGGATAAAGAAGAAAATGAAAATGTGGGTCAAACTCAGGAAGGCTGAGGCTCAAGAAGAGAACAGGACAGCAAAGTCCCCCCTGCCTGCCTGGGCACATGTCCCCCACACTGAGAAGCCCTTATGGGTGAGTTTGTGATCCAGTTCTGTATTCCAGGCTGCTGGATGGACACAGTGGGACTTGCTGCCCACCTCTGGCAGCACAAGGTCAATAGTGCCACTGGTGACTCGCTCCAGAGCTCTTTCAGGACCCTGAGGCCAAGAAGGGCCCCTGCTTGGTGCACACTTGGATGACAGTGTCATCCAGCACAGTGCCAGGCAATGTCTGCCCAGGGCTACCTGATGCACCACCTGGAAGTGGTTCAGCTAAAACCTGACTCAGGCCCCATCTGGGTGCTTGGAAAGGAGTTTTGGTGGGTGAGACCGGCTGACTGCTGAACGCTTGTGCAGAGATGTGTGTAAGTCAGTGCCGACCCAGAAAACTGGCAGGAGAGTGGCAGTGATGCTCCCTTCTGGCTCTGCTTGCATCTCTTTCTGTTTAGTTCAGGATTACGAAGCTAAGTCCCATTTTATATGAAATAAGGAGATCTGAGCCATATGCTGTGCAGGTTCAGATCACATCTTGTGGCACAGATCTGCAGGGAAACTTCCGTGAGTCTTGAACCAAATCGGTCGCATCCAGGTGGAGGTGACATCTTGTGGAAGAGGCGGCTCGGAGATAAACAAGGTCAGAGGAAGGGTGACACAAAATCCACACCACAGAGCCAGCACCAGGTGATTTTACACAGCCCATCAGCCTCCCTGGTGCCCCTGCCACATCACCAGCCCCTGGGACACAAATGCTGCCAGTTCTGCCCTGGGCACTGGGAAAATGAGGCACAAGGAAGGTAAATGACTCAGCCCTTCATCAGGACATCTGAGTGAAGCCAAGGTCTCCTTGTATCTATCCTACACTGAAGGGTAGCACTCTCTAGGCCACTGGCTCTTCCCTCCAGGCTCAGGCTGTCTCTCCCTTTGGATCAAAAGAAGATTTTCAGGGCAGGATGATCCTGATGGACCTATTTCTGTTTGTGGCATTTTAGAGCCCTGAGAAGTTTCCATCCATGGCAGACGGAAAGTGATGCCCCAGGCACAGGGAGGCTTTGTGGGCTGAAGCTTTGTGGGTGTAGTGGGTCTGGCTGGGATGGAGCTCATTTTCCTCCCAGCAGCCCGTATGGTGCCGTGTTTTGGATTGGTGACTAAAGCAGTGTTGATAACACACTGATGTTCTGCTTAGTGCTGAGCAGTGTTTGCATTGTGCTGAGGATTTCTCTGTTTCCCATTCCACCCCCAGGCATGAGATGGGGAAGGTACAGAGCCAGGACAGCTGATCCCAACTGACCAGAGGGATATTCCAGACCATATGATGGCAGCAATAAAAGCTCAGGGAAAGGAGGATGAAGGGCTGTTCGTGGTTATGATGTTTGTCTCTCCAAGTATCCATCATGTGCTCTGAAGCCCTGAACTGCAGGAAGCAGCTGGACATGTGCCTGCTGATGGGAAGGAGTGAATGAATTCCTTATTTCCCTTAGCAGGCACACAGCTTTGTTTCCTTGCCTCGACCCACGAGTTTTCTCACTTTTGCTCTTCTGCCTCTCTTCCCCACCCTGCTGCGGGGAGGACGCAAATGAGCAGCTCTCCGGGTGCTTCACTGCTGGCCAGGGTCAACCCACCACAACAGGCCTAAAATATGCAGCCTTCAGGCTGAAAAATCAGACATGCCACGACCACAGCAAGTCTGTCATCCCTTTTAGGGAAGGGGAGCTCCGGGGTGGTGTCTGAGGTATCTGAGGTGGGGCAGACAGGCCGAGCTCCTCAGGTCTCTGCTGGACTCTGAACCTCAGGTGCCCACCACGTTCCAGCTGTCCATGAAGGGATCATTTGCATCAATGCCATGTGTTTGTCTGTCTGCCCTCAGTTCCCAGAGCCTGAGAGCTGTTGAGCTGTGGCACTGGGGACGGGTGACACGTGCGTGGTGTGCATTTCTCCAGGATGGGCCTGGGGGCTGCTTTGACACGAGGACACCGATCAGCTCAGTTGTCCCCACATCAAAAATCACCCCGGGCCTTCTTTACCCTCCTCCCCACCTCACAATGCTGATGAAAACCAAAAGCAAGCGGTGTGTTACCTGAGAACACGGCTTGCTCAAAGTCATCAATGCATGGACTTTTGGGTTATGGATTTTCACGTGCAAAGTGCCACTGATTTCCTATGGATCAATGGGAAGAAGCCAAGCAAAGAGGAAAACGTCCAGAGAATGATTTATCAGCCTTTGTCACTCAAACAATATCTCCCTATTCTCTGTGGAGTATTTGTTCAGCTTTAATACAGTGACAGTGTTTTATGTGTTCCGGGCAAGTGCAGGTCCCTCGCAGGGGGCAGGAATCTGAGGTTTCCAAGTACCTCAAGAACTGCTCTGGGAATCAGAAAGGATTTTGTTTTCCAGCTCTTGTGATGTGTTGCAGCTGCCCACTGACTTTTTTGTTTCCATCCTTGGCACGCAGGAGAATTTCATCACCACACTCTTTATCATGGAAACATGTCATTCAGTGGCATTCGTACATACTGTTCACATCAAATCAGAAGGTTGGCTCGAACCCCTGCAGAGATGGGACCTTTCCAATTGAACCTGCCTCCATAGGTTTGGTGCCGGGCTGAACGCAAAGCCAGAAGGAGACCGATTTTTTTCAGACAGGTTTTCAGAGACGACAGAAGATGCATGGAAGCCTCCCAAGAACCGCCTACCCCATGAGATGTTCACCATTCAGGATGTTGGCAAACTTGTCAGATCAGAAGGTTGTGCAAGATGCCAGCCGCTCAGGGCCAGAAGTGTTCGTGAAGTTTTGGGGACTGTCAGATTTTTGCTGAAGAGCTACCTGAGGCAGCCGTATGGCCCAACACCAAGAGCTGAATTCAATCTAGGTCTTCCTCAGGATCTGACGCCCGCTGCTCTCTTTCCCTGCTTGGGATTTGGAAAGCCAGACCTGGAACAGGATGTGATTTGTTCATGTTGGTCTGCGTGATGCCAGCTGAGGCTACTGGCAAATCCTGCTCGCTTAAAAATTATCTCATGTAGATGAGGGTCAGATGATTAACTTTGATGAATCTTGCCACAGCTGAAATTACTGCCAGTGCTAGGTATGAGAAGGAAACATTGGCAGAGCTGTCTCCCTGCCATGGGAAGGATCTCTTTTTCTCCTGCAAAGTAAAGCAGGGGTGCTGTAGCTGCTTTAGCTGGACTCCTCAGCCTTGATGAGGGAGAAGGGTTTAGTTTCAGGCCTGCTTCAGAGTCTTTCGTTCTGAAGTACTTAAACAAATGAAGAGTTTTTCCTGGGGAAACAATCCCTGGAGAAGAGATTTTCATCTGGAATAAACAGGACAGTGGATGGCATTTCACAATGAATTCACCAGCTGGCATGGATGAGGCAAGGGCAGTGGGAATGGGTGGGGATTGCTGCATTTGATCATGGGAGTTTTTCATCTCCCAAAAAGTGCCCTGACACAGGAACTCCCTCTGGGGCTGGTATCAGCAGTGAGGGATTGATAAGCCCAAGAGATGTGCTTTGTCTGCCAGACCCCAAAGCCCACGCCTGTCACCAGCCCTGTGAAGGCATTGGGGGTCCTTTGGGGGGCCAGCACAAGGGCAGATGGGGGGGATTGCTGGGTTAATGGGCAGCCCTGTGCAGTTCCCATGGAACCATGGAATATCCTGAGCTGGGAGGGACCCACGAGGATCATCCAGTCCAACTCCTGCCCTACACAGGGCATCCCAACAATCCCACCCTGTCCCTGAGAGCATTGTCCAAATGCTCCTGGAGCTCTGGCAGCCTTGGGGCCGTGACCATTCCCTGGGGAGCCTGGGCAGTGCCCCAGCACCCTCTGGGGTGAAGAACCTTTCCCAAATGTCCAACCTAAATCCCCCTGACACAACTCCAACTATTCCCTTGGGTCCTGTCCAGAGAGAGAGATGAGAGCTGCCCCTCGAGAGGAGATGCAGCCCCTGGGTGGGGCTGACCTCAGTGTCCTCTGCTCCAGCTGGACAGGCCAGGAGCCCTCAGCTGCTCCTCATGTGGCCCCTCTGGGCCCTTCTCCTCCTCTGGACACTCTAAAAGCTTTCAGTTGTCCCTAGTGAGGTTTGAGGAGGGTGAAGGAGACTCCCTGACTGCTCTCAGGTCATGTTTGAAAGATGCAAACAAATGAGGCAAAGAAAAAGATGTGCAAGACAAGGAGCACAACACCCAGCAGGCTGCAATCCCCACGGTGATCCCGCCAGCCTGCACAGACCCGTGGGAGCCAGCACTGGTGGCAGGGGCTCAAACTGCAGCCACATGAGGCTGCTGCTCATCCTGCAGCAGTTGTGGCAATCAGGAGGAGCATGCCAAAGGGCTGCAGCTGGCGGGAGTTTCATGCAGTGGTGGCACAGCAGCTGTCACAGGTCGCTGTGGGATGTCCCAATGCGTTGGAAGCTTGGCCTGCTTGTGGGACCCCAAAAAGAGCAGGGCCATGGGTCAGGGGAGCAGGGAAAGGCAACATGCTCTGGCTGCAGCCAAACGCAGCTGGGCTCTCACAGCTTTTTGTTAAACATCCACCACTTTTTGTGGTGACACCCATCAAATCCCCATCCAGTTGCCTCACTAGGGGCACCCAAAGCAGGAGCAGAGAGACAGATGAATCAGCCATAGGTTTGCTTGCTGCAGCATGCCCGTTGCCAGTAGATTTCCATGCTTCCAAGAGCAAGCTCAAAGCTTAGTTCATTTTCTGAATAGGGGGATGCTCCACCAGATTTTCTGTGCTTGGAAATAGACTCATCCGAAACTTCCAGACTGGGCATCTTTTGGAAAACCAGGCTTCAGCTCAACTACAAGTTCCCTGAGCATCACCTGTGGAAGTTGGGGTGAGATGCTGTGCCCTGTTCTGCAAGAAATCTGATGAGACAAGGACACCAACCTCCCCAGGGTGTGCACAGCCTCTCTAACAGAACCGTGGCTTTACAGCTGCAGAACGAGTGGGTGTTTTTCAAAGCAAAGTGGAAAGATCATCTGTCCTGTGAAAGCAGTATCCCAAACACAGCCTGGGCCACACCTATTACAACCAAACCAGCTAGATGAGGAGAGAAATCCATGGAGCAGCCACCCATCCCCAAATTCACATGCTGGAAACATACTGGTACTGAGGGGGATAGGGGCACTGCTGCACAAATATCCCCAACAGAAACCAGAAACCAGCCTGTCAAGGAACAGAGAGCAACCCACTGAAATCATGTCAGAGACAGCACTGATGGTGTCACAGTTGTCCAGAAATAACAGCCCTGCTTGGCTTGGGAGAATGGCACACAAAGGACTCCGAGGAAGCTGAAGAGAAAGTGGTGAGTAATCCACGACTTGTAACTCCAAAAGTCATACAGAAAGGGTAAAGAAAGAACAGGGAAGCAAAAAAACTGCGAGGTCCCCAGTGCTGCTCAGTCATTGAAACACCTGATAGAGGTGTGTTTATATCAGCACAGAGATGTGCCTGGATCCCAAGGGAATGACATCCCAGGGCTGTAGTTCTTGTCCCTCTCTAGCTTTCCTCCCATGTCTGACCTTCACTCATTACAGCCATAAGCACTAATGGACCAGGAATTGTTTCTTTCTTTAGTTTTGGGAAGAACCTGTCCTTCCTAAGCATGCACTTAGTAAACACTAATGCATGTGATTGCTCTGTCCCAAGCTGCTGTCCTTGCTTCATCCAGGGCAAGGAAGCACTGGTACTTGGGCTTGTAGAAGAAAGAGGGAAGGAAGAGAGGGAAAACCAGGCTGTGTGGATTTCAGCAATCTTTGAACCACCCTGGTTTCTGTTTGGCAACTGGGGTCAGTCTTGGTCTGCCTGAAGGGGCCCCCTCTGAATGTGCAGGATGGATGGTGGAGAAATCTGATAGACAGGAGGTGAGAGAAGTGTTCCCCATGATGGTTTGAGAATGAACAAGACACCAAGCTGTCACCAGAGAGCTGTCACTTCCCCACATCCCACCCTGCCAGGGCGATGTGACAAGAGGAATGCTCAAGCAACGTCTTACATGGTCTGGACACCCACTGTGGAGACAACACAACTAATGACCAGGCACATCTTCCTGGCTCAGCCATTCATCAGGGTGGAACTGTGATCGTTTTCCTGCTGGGTTTCCACTCTCACACTGCCTTCAGTCCCTCCTCTGCTTACAGGGACCATTCCCAAGGGAAGGGAGTGGATCATTCAGCCCACACCACCTCCTGAGCTCTCACTGTCAGTGCTGAAGCTCCCCTGGGGTTCCCCATGTCATTCGTGCCACCTGCACTGGTGACAGACCTGCTCACTCATTTTGAAGATGTGTTGTTGTAGAGGTTGTTTGTCAGAGTCCAGCCTAGATCTCAGTCAAGACCTTTATGTGACTCTAAAAGCAATAATGGAACAAATCTGGGAACAGAAAATAATGCAGAATGAGAGAAAACACTGCGGAAAGTGAGAGCTGGTGGAAATGATCCTGAAGGAAACCTTCTTCTGGAAGAAACTGAAGCGGTGCAGGGGAGGCAGCATCCCTCATCAGCTTCCTGGGGCAGAGGGTAATACATCTGTCCCAGGCTGCTATTGGCTTCGTGGAAACATGGCACAGTCATTAATAACCAGCAATAACGAGGAATGTGGAAAGCCTCCTCCTGCCCTGCTGCAGCACACACACAGCAGCGCTGCCTGAGACAGGGGCGGCAGCGGCGCCTGACGGATCGGCCGGAGCCCATCCAGCCTGGAGCATTGGCCAGAGCCTGTCCAGCCCGGAGGATTGGCCCGAGCNTGTCCAGCCTGGAGCATGGGCCGGAGCCGGTCCAGCCTGGAGCATTGGCCGGAGCCTGTCCAGCCTGGAGCATTGGCCAGAGCCTGTCCAGCCCTGGAGCATCGGCCAGAGCCTGTCCAGCCTGGAGCATCGGCCACTCCTCAATCACCCGGGTGGGAAATGGGGAAGGGATGTGGTGCAGCACACCCCAAACGCAGACCATCCCCTCACCTCTGCCTGTGCAAGGTGAAGACAAGCCCCTGTCTGGCAGCAGGCAAATCCACACAGATTTGCAGCACTATGGGTATGAAAAAAGGCCTCAGGCTGGGAATTTCTTTAGCCCTTGCAGCACTTTGTGAAGATTCTCTTTCTCACGTGAAGAATTTAAAACAATGTTATAGTTTTGTAAATCTCTGCACCTGCACCTACTTCTCAAGGACTGTTGTGGCTTCAACCAGACAAACATCCAGAAACGGATGTCTCAGAACTGGAGCAATCACCCCAAGGGGTGGGTGTCCGAGTGACCAATCATTTTATGCCATTCAACCCCCTTTCCCATATTAACATATAAAAGTTGTTCAATCTTCCATTAAAACTCTCTTACGTCAGGCAAATTCGTGGTAGCATGGACTCTGTCAACTTTACCTCCTTGGCAGCAGCAGCGACACAGCACAAAGGAGGGAAGAGCAGTGAGGAGCCCATCGTGCAGAGCAGCAAGGACAGGAGAGGATCAGGAAGCTGCAGCTGTGGCCACACCAAGGCCTGGCACAAAGTCCCGGCATCCAGGAGGAAAAATGCTGCTGGATCTTGTGCTTGAGCTGCCCCATGGCTCTCCCCCTGGGGCAGGACCCTGGTGAGCAAATATGGTGATGCCAAAGGATGGGACACACTGGGAAGAGAAGGTGTGACGCATGGGAAGGTCAAAACCAGTGCCTTTGGGATGAATTAATACCTCTTGGCCACTTTGCCCAGCAGAAGGTGGTGCTGCTGCCGTGGCAGGAGGAGATCAGCAGCTGGTGGATGCTCAGTGCTCTGGTTCAGTCCTGTAGGAGCCCAGTGGCCCCTGGGCTGCTGAGGCCCCACTCACCCCATGAGGGTCCGATGCCCTGCAGTGCTGACAGGGCCACGAGCCCCGTGCTGTGCTGGTGGGGCTGTGGGAGAACAAACTCGTGTGGAATCACTGCAGACACTGACTGACGTGGCCGAGTCACCCACCCGGGCTGGCTGCAGCCGTGGCTGGAGGTCGCCTCTCACAGACTGCAGCTTTGTCACTCTCCATTATTTAATTGATAATTTATCATGCCATTCCAGACAGAGACGAGTTCCCGTTCGTGCCACTGTTTGTTCCCTGTCACATAGTCAATTCCCCAATCCAATACACCAGTTGTACTCTTATTTTATGAACCATACCTTAGGGCCTAATTAATGCAATTAATCAAACTTTTACTTAGGCAGGCATATCTTCATTTCTGCGCTGACTGTCTGCTTGGACAGCTGGGTGTGTTGTCTGCATAGTATTCATCATCTTAAGCCATTACAATGCTCTGGAGTGCACTGAGGAGTACGGGGAGGGGAGGGGACTGTTGGTGACTGAGCATTTCTGATCAGGTTTCCAATACAGACACCAAGGGCAGATCCTGCTCTGTCTGAAGCCGGGCACCATGAGGGGAAAATCCAACAGCTCAGCACCAGGGAGCTGGGATAATGCAGAAGGTGGTCATAGAAGTGGCTTCATTAACGTTACTGAGGAACATCAGTGGATTTGCAGGTCACTTGCCACAGCAGAGGAAAATTTAATGGTAATTGGAGGTGTTAGCCAGAAACATGGCAGTGATTTTGTGACTAAAAGGGTCATCAAATGGAGTAAACTGACAAACTGGACAATTTTCTAGGAAGCCATTTCACATCAGATATCCCAAAAGATCACTTGAACAAGACCCAAATAACTTTTCCTGTAAAAACAAAGAGCTTTATGCTCTTCAATTATCTGTATGAATCTAGAAAGTAACTTATAAGAAACCAAAACCTTGTCGTCCTCCAGCCCATCCTAAAAATAATAAATAGATGAAGCTGTGAGGATAATCTTTTAAAGTGTCTTGGAAATGAAGTGAACACTTGGCTGAGTTGTGACTCACTGATACGATGGACCTTGATGGAGTTGAGGCTATCAATAAACTGTGTCCAGCCCTCAACCTGGCATCCAAAGATGATGGGACAAGGTTATCTGCCACATCTGTGAACACTTAAAAATGTGTCAGGACTCACCATTGTGTTGAGTGCTTATCAATCAGATCCTCTTGAAAGCACTGCCAGGAAATACTAACACCAGAGATCACAGACTCAGGGATATTTATAGTGATTCCCCAAAACTGGCATCCATTCCACTGTCAAAACAAGAGTAAAAAGAGCTCTTTCCATAGCTGGCAAGTTGTAAGGGAGAACTTAAAAGAGCCAAGCAGAGGAGACTCATAGCTAAAACCAGTCAAAGTGTGTCATGTCACCACAACATCTCAAGGATTGTGCCCTGTAACGTGGCAAAACTGACAGTGGGACATTTAGTACAGAAGTGACAGCTCCAGGCCCAGGACATCTGCTGTGGCAGCATCTGGACCCAGACTGGCAGTGTGGCACTTCCTGACACTTCAGTGCTTTTAAACTAGGAAATGAAGACCTGCTATTCAGGTATGGAAAGGGCCAAACTGGTGTCCACTGGTCGTGAAAAAGCCACTGGTCTGTGCTTTAATTTGTTGTTACATGGTTTTGTTCTTTGCAAGACAGAGCAGGCATGCAGAGTGTGTTTGACAACATCGCTGCTGCCTCCATAAACCTAACGAGCCATTGATGGAAATCCTTCAAAGACTGAAAATACACCTCTCAGATTTTTCCTGTAACACCACAATGGCCCCTGTGGGCTGGACCAGCTCTGTTTTTCAGCGACAGGAACATTCATCTGCCCCTGCAACAGAGTTTATGCTCACCAAGCAGCCCTGCCTGTGACTGTGTGTTCGTGAATGTCTCTGAAATACAAGTGTTAGACAGTCAGAACGGGGAGGACAAGGAGAGGTGGAAGATCTGTAACAGACCACAGATTAAGAAGAGGAAGTTCTTAAAACATCACTTTCCAGAGCTTTAAGAAGCTGCTCCAGATTTTAAAGGTAACTTTCCAACTCTCAGTCCATTGTGGCAAAATATCACTAAAAGCAAACGTAGTGTCCAGCACAAGAACCATCTGCAAGCTCCCAGAGCTGTGGTATGTGTGACACCAGGAATTTCTGGGATAAACTGCAAATATCTCGTTATCCCAGAGGGGTGGCTGAGGGACCCACTGCTGTGTAGCTGTGGGACACAGATTAAAAAGCAGCCTGAGCTGACAGGTAAAGCCACACACACACACACACACACACACACACACACACACACACACACACACAAAGTTGTACAAAGTTCATGAGAAGCTGAAGCAATTATTGCTTGTATTCAGCATAAATAAACCTGCAACGACAAGCATTTAGCTAAGCTGAATTTTTAAAAGATATACTGCTCTCTGGGAATTTGGTTTCTGCTCAGACTAAACCCAACGTGTGTGACAGCAGTGTGATACAATGATGATATCACACTACATCATCCTAAAGGAGCTTAAATCAGTCAGCATCCAGGCTCTGTCCATGTGCCAGACTCCATGTGACCAGACACCCACAGTGCTGTCAGGGCACTCTGAAACACCGGGATGGAGAGAGAGATTTGGGGGGATCTCAGCGCTCTTCACCACGCAGGAGAAGCGCTGCAGTTCCCAGCACTAATGGTAGATGTTAAGGCTGGTTTTGGACAAGGAGGCTTTATCCACTGCTTAGAACACAGACACAGAGGAACAACCACAATGAGATCCAGGCATTGGTGAGCCCACTGCCTGGCATTTTAATGAAAACAGGAGCTGGAGACAAACACTCGATGTGGCCAAGTACAGCCCCCAATGCAGATGCCTTACAGGAAGAGGGCAGAAGAAGACAACCAAGCTGCTCTCTTGTTGTGTTTGAGGCTACACTATTTCTGCCTCTTCCCGTTCTTGACCTTCAGCTCCCAACTTCAGCTGGACCTGAAACTTGGTGGGAACCAGTTGGTTTTCCCTAAAGATGACAACTCTGATAGTTAAGGTCACATTCCCTCTGTAGTGTTTTCACTGGTGGGCAAAGTGAGGTTTCAGGGTGGCTCTCAGTCTCACAGGTACCTCCTTGAAGGCAGATACCCACTCTGATACAAGCACTGGGGGTTTTGGGAAGCAGATATTCCCTGTAGCAAGGATGTTCAGGGGTAAGTGGGAGTCTCTGGAATAACCAGCATCACCTAACTCACGAGGCAGAGGGGGAAGTCTCCAGGAGTAGAGCTGTACCGAGAGATACCTTTGACTTTTCCTTGCTACTGCCAGTAAATGATGTTTTTTCAGCAGCTTATTACTAGGCACACCGAAAACATCTCCATAGCATGAGCAATTATGGGATAGCAAAAGCCCAGCCCCACCATGGGGAAGCCTTGCCATGGGTGCCACTTACAAAGGACGGGCGGAGTATTTCCAGCTCATGTTTTCAGATGCTCTGGAAGAAATGAGCTATCCTGACTGGAAACCACCTTGTGGCAGACTCCCGGAGCCACACAGCTGCCCTGCTGCTCCCCAGCTTCCCCGCCCCAGGGGTTTATAAATCACCATCTGGCAAGAGAGGGGATGCCAAGGATGGCACACGTTGGGGCCAGGGCTGGATCCCCACCCCAGTGCCATGGGAGCTGAACTCCTCACCAAGGAGGCAGCCTCACTGCTGGTGGCTCAGGGGTGCAGGAGAGGCAGAGCTGCTCTGGCAGCACCCCACAAAGCTGCTCCCAGCCCTGCTCCTGCCCTCACACGCTGCCCCCACCTCCAGGGCTGCAGCAGCAGTGGAGCTCAGGCTGGTCCCAAAGGCCTTGGTGGTCTTTCCATCGGTTGGGCCAGCTCTGGCTCAGCCCCAGAGGGCCCAGGTTTCCGATGACTCAGGGCTCTGGCCAGGGTGAGATCATAGGAAAAGTGGCCAAGTGGCCCTTTCCGTGAGGGAACACACGCAGGCAGGCGCCGGGCAGGAGCTGGTTCAGGCAGGGGCTGCAGAGGTGTCTCCAGGCCGGGCACGAGAAGGGAGCCCACTGCTGCTGCTGCCTCTTGGCTCCGCTGCCTGCAGCTCCCCTGCAGCGTGGAAATGGCTCCCTTGGAGCGTGCAGGGAACGCTGCGTGCAGGGAAACAGGCAGGGGAGGCACGGGCTGGGAGAGTGCTGAGTGCTGGCAATGCTGCCCCGGCTGAGCTGAGAGCTCACGGAGTGGCTGCCCTTGGGAAAGGTGATGAGATCCGGGGGATCCTGCCACACCACCCCAAACTTCTGGTTCCTTATGGTATCCCTGGGCATGAAGGAGTCCATCTCTTTCATGGTGAAAGAGGGAGGCTCCTGCTGCACCTTGCCTGGCTGGGGGCAGCCATGGGAAGCGTGGCACATCCCTGCCACAGCTTCCAAAGTGACAGCAGCGTGTGCCAGAGGTGCCTGGGCTAACCCTGGCTGTTCCCTGGTGCCCCAGGCAGTGACAGCAGAGTCACCACATCAGGCTGGGATGAAGAGCATGTTTTTAGCCCACGTTTCCAGGAATTTGATGCCTGACTGCCTCAGAGGGCTTTGGCCAAGGAACGTCTTGCTCCCTGAAGAGCAGAGCTCAGTGGCCAAGAAGAGGTCGTGCACACATGATTTATGGACGAGCCTGACCAGACTCCTCCCTGTAAGACCCCTGCCTGGTGCTGCTGCTCATCCTAAAACCTTGCTGTTATTTTCTATTTCTCCCCCTCTCATTTTCCTCAATAACCTCCCAGTCTGGGCTTCCCAGACGGCCAGAGACGCCTGAGGAACCCACAAAGCAGAGCGCTCACGGGATGGAGCTGCAGGAGCCGCGATCAGGAGGGAGCTGCGGGCACCATGAGCTCACCCCTGCCTGGGGGCCACCACCCCGTGCCGAGAGCCCCCTCCCCACGGGCACAGCCTCCCCGCTGGCCCTGGCGGGGCTGCGGTGCGGGAGCATCTGTGCTGCACAGCCAGCGAGGGCTCGGCTCTCTCGGGGTCCCTCCGGCTGGCGGGGTACGGCTGTTTTGGCACTGCCCCGCGGAGCTGGCGGGGTGCCAGGGCAGGCACGGTGCTGGCGAGGGTTCGGGCAGGGCTGTGGGATGGGGGTCGCACTCTCCCTGCAGAGCCAGGGGGTCGGGGGCCGGGCCCCGAGGAAATTGCCAGCCAAGGACTGCGGAGGGCAGCCGCCGCTCGTTCTCCATTAGCATTCGCGGCACCGCCGCCGCGCGAAGGAGAAAGCCACCCTCGTAAACACAAGGAGAGGAGATAAAAGCACTTAGCGCGGGCTGGTGAGCGAGACAGAGGCACTTCGGCTCAGGTGGCTGGCTCCCGGTCGGGCTTTTGTAGTCTGGCTGCAGCCTTCCAGCGCGGCAGGTTCGCGCCCCAGCGCTCGGCACGGCGGAGCCGCGGCTACGCCTGAGCGGCACTGGCAGAAGTTCCCCAAAGGTTAATTGATGCTGCAGTGCTGCAGCCACCCTGGAGACAGCTGCCTGCCAGCAGCTTCGCCCTGTCAGCGCTGTGCTGGAGCGTCTCCTCCCTCCGCAGCATCCTTCCCCGAGGTGGATTTCCTCCCGGGCGGCCGGCGCAGCGCTCCCACCCTCGGGAGAGACAGCCGCATCTCCCCCTCGGCTCGGGGCTCCCTGGGCTCCGCACTGGGATCTCTCCCAGGGCCCAGAGCGCTGCCAGCAGCAGGAATCATCGTCTCCAAGCCCCCTTCTGCTCCTGTCCCTGCAGACAGCAGCCTGGCAGTGCCCCGCGTTCCTCGGCGGGAGGAGGGACAAGCAGCCCAAAGTCTGCGTTAATGCTGTCGCCACCTCACTGAGAGTCTCCACTCTCACCTCCCCTGTCTCATAGGCAGGGGCAGCCCCCCTCGAGGAACACAGCCTGGTGCTAAAACCCGCAGCACATCCCCTGGTGATTCCAGTGGCTGCAGAGCACATCAACAACAGTATTTAACCCAAGGGAGGAGAGAGGATGGGATTCAGTGTGAAGTCCGTGGGGGTTAGCCCCCCTCCCTTCAGACCCTCTGTATTCCCTGGGTACCCAGTGATGAGGGGGTGCAGAGATCCTGGACTGTGTGTCGGGGCAGCCTCAGGAGAGAGCAGCAGACTGCTCATTTCTACTCGAGCAGCTTGCTGGAGGGCACAGCACAAGCCTCTAGCAGGGAAGCCCAACCATCCTGAGCTGCCATGAGACCAAACTGGGCGGCCCTGCCTTGGTTTGTACTGGAGCCACCATGTGGGAGGCCTCTCCTCAGCAGTGTTTCTAAAATCTCACATGATGTCAGCTTGTTTCCCTGTCTGCGGGCTTTAAATTTAAAAAAGGCCCATCTCTGAGATGTCATCCGTGCTCAGTCAATATTTTAATTGTCCTGGGCTCTGCCGCCCTGTTTACCTCCTCAGAGCTGTAAAATAAATAACACTGGCCTTTCCCCCTCAAATCAGAAGGATTTTCCTTTGTTCTTCCCTCAGGGACCAGCAGCTTTCACTTGTGAGGAGATAGTTACACTACAAAGTCCAGCAGTCCCCTCCCCACAGCAAAGAAAGTCAAAATTCAAAGCCCACCAGGATCTCCATGATCCTGATCATTTATACAAGCAGAATGCCCTGGATGAGGGTGGTGTGACAGCACTCCCCCTCACCGGGGCTGTCCCCATGTCCAGGAGCTCACAGCCTCACCCCCAGACAAGGGCCAGCCAGAAAATGAGCCACGAACCATGGCAGCCCAAAGCAAAATGCTGTTCAACAGAAGCACCCCAAAATATGATGGAAAACCATCTTTTGCATCATCAGTGAGCAAAACCAGAGCTGAGGAATAAAGACACTGGTGCATCAGCAGCCTCACGTGTGTGCACACAGCCGCAGCCATCGCTTCCCGTGACCCAGCTGCGTCCCGCCTCTGGAGAGCTGCTGGGAGTGCTGGCATCTGCAGGGGTGGCTGTGCCCATGCCCAGGGGGGCTGTGGGGTGCAGTCTGGGGTCCCAAGCACAGGGACCCATGCAAGACTTGAAGGGCAGTCTCCCTCAGCTTTCATATCCATGGCAGGTACACAGCATGGCACATTGCCCTGCCCCTGGTGGCACAGTGTGGGCCAGTAGAGATGCATCCCTGGCTGGACAGGCAGATTCCAGCACAGGAACTCCTTGGTGAGGGTGCTGAGGTGGCAGTGTGCCCATTCTGTGCCAGCCTCCTCTCAAGGAGAGATCCTGCTCACCCTCCCTCTGTTCTGCTCTGCTCTGCTCTGCTCTCCCCGGGCTCTGCAGCAGAGCAGCGCTGGGACAGCCCAGCAGCCCTGGCCAACTGGGATCAGAAACTCTGCAAAAGAGGCTTTGTAAGCTACACAAACACCAGCCAAGGAGCCGGGTTCTTTCTTCTCCTTTGTACTCTCAGAGCAATCTGGCAGGGAGCGGTGCGTGCATGGACTGAGGGCTGCAGCTGGCGCTGGGAGAACTCGGTCTCCCGCTGAAGCGCCCGCAGCTCCGGGGCAGGACACTGCAGCAAGGAACAGAACACACAAATGCTCTGCAGCAAGCAGGCCCAATCCGTTTGCTAGGGGAGAATAGCACTGAGCAACAGGAAAAATCAAAATTCTGTAGAACTGAGCCCAGCCTCACCTCCCAAAAGCCACCGGATAACTCCAGGGACCTGTTTCGGGTGTCCTGGGAGTGTGAGCCTCTCACAGGTCTGGCACTGGCAAGAGAACTGAAAACTGGGACAACCTCAGCTTGGGGAGCCCTGAGTTTCTTCGAGAGGGTGTTCAGTCCCTGAAAGCAGAGAGCTCCCTGGTACAGGAGATCCCATGTGAATACATCCCAGGTATTCCCGATCCTACAATGGACAAACCACCCCTAGAACCTGTGAGCCTCAGGGCCTCCTTTGGGTGGAAGAAATCCCCACTTCTTGGCCCTAACACTCTTTACCTGTGTGTCATGGGCCCCGTGCTGGGAAGCAGCTGCCCTTGGCTCCAGCATCTCCAGAGTGCTGGAACTCAGTCCCAAGAGATCTCCTGCCAGCTGCCAGCTGGATCAGGCACTGCTGCAGCTCTTGTTCCCACCTGGGCTTTTCAGAGGTGCTGACTGATACCTGTGGAGCAGGTCAGAAGAGTCTGATCCGTTTTAAAGGTGGCAATCAGAAGCACACAGGGTTGTTTCTTGGTTATGATCAGAGGAGGTTTCATTCATTTCAGGAAGGGCGATGAGCACTGTTGAAAAATCCCAGCCCTCTTAAAGGCCACATTTGGTCTGGAATAGATCCCAGACCTTCAGGCTTCTCATTCAACATTTCAGCCACACACCTCCCATTCCTTTAGATCATTTCTCACAATCCTTTGAACACCGTTGCTGTTCCAGTGGGGCTCAAAGAATTTATATTCCCTATTGCATGGGATCTCCTGGAAGGGGATATTTTTACCACAGAACACATTATTCATTTCCATCAAGTAGGCTTCAATTTACAGACCCTCACTGACCCATCCCAGGTCCCTGAAGGAGCACCTCAGTGCAGCAACAGGAGAAGATGAGAGCTCACCATTCAGGACTGACAGCTCTGTGAGGAACCTGCCCAGGAGCTCAGCAGCAAACACAAGGATTATTACATTGTGTAAGGGGGAATTGCCAGTGCAAGTGACCAAGAAAAACCTGCAAATGAGGCAGTCTCTTATGGCCATGAGGAGCTGAGGGCTACAGCCACTGGGAAGAACACATGGGACAGGTTCTGGGAAGCAATGAGCACCTAGACTGGGTCCTAAACTGCATCCTGGCTACTGATTCTACGCTCAAGAAGTAGGATCTTATATTAGTAATGATAAAATTGATTGACCCAACAGACCCAAGGTTATCAATATCTTTCCCTCCCAGAGAAAAAAATAATATTTTAGGAACCTAAATATTATCTGATGTTTCAGTTCAAAACAGAAAGGACCAGCAGTTCAGATACTAATGAAGGGTTGTCTTTAGAGCTGCTCCTTAGCCTGGAGTAATTAAAAAAATTACACTTATTTGCTATATGAACTCTTCTGTGCATGCTCTTTAGATGCTCTACAACTGCAGAAGAGCCCCACTGCTTCGTGGCAGCCTTTTAGGGCTACAAGAAGAAACTAAGTCCTGCTTCATATTGGGGTAACATGAGAAACTCAGACCAGAATATGGTGCTGCAAATCATACATGAATCAGTTCGGGCAATGTGACTGGCTCTCTCTTCACCAAGCAGAAATGGTCTGATGTGGCTCAGAGGCATCTTTGCACAGTGAAGGGAAGTTCACCTGCTTGGGGATCTGATTCCCAATTGCCTGTTTTGTCTCAGAAAGCTTTTGGAAAGAAGAGGAATAGAAATAGTAAAAATAGTAGAAAGTAGTATAAACCCTTTTTCGTGGTTTTTGTTCTGGCTCCACACTAAAAGGAATAGACTGCTGGGAGGGAGGGAAGGGAGGAGCTGGAGGTTGCCTTTAATGTTTCTCAGGCCAATGAGAGGAATAGTGGAGAAGATTTTCCTGCAGATATTGGGGTGCGAGCTCGGACTCTGGTTCAGACTTGTTCCCAAGCTGTCAGGCTGGGAAGATGAGGCAGGGATACTGGGAGCTGTGGAAGCTGGCCTTTCCCACTTGGAAAGATGTGTCCCTCGGTGATATGTGCAGCACAGAGCCCACAGCACACCTGATCTGCTGCCCAGGGGATTTCCTCCTGAAAAGGGGGAGAGCAGCAAAATGCAGCAGCAGATCACTGATGGAAGGGGAGAGGCAGCAGCCGGGTCCCTTCTTGGTAACTGTAGGGGAGATTTGGGCTTTGCCTGAACTTGGAGCAGCTGAACCAGACCAAGAAGAAGGAACATTCCCACTTGCCCAAGAGGAATTAAAATTTTTCTGAAATGAGGCAAAATCTTCAGGGAATTAGATGCAGTAGCAAGTTATGGACAGATCCCCCAGACAGAGAGGACATCACACCTTCAGCCCTCTCCTTGACAGACCCCTTGAAACTGCTCTGCAGATGTGGGAAGTGAAGATGTTTTTCAGCTGGATGATGTCCCAGTTGTGCCGTGGACTGTGGAGGAAAGGCTCCAGGGACAGTGCAAGGTGGAGAGCACTTCTCACCACTGCTGGCAGAAAACTTACCCTTGCTGCCTGCACACCCCCAGCTCTCTGTCCTCTCTGCTCCTTGTCTTGTTCTTCACTTCCCACCTTAGGTCCTTGCAGCAGGGACCAAGCCCTGGACAGCTCAGGGCACTTCAGGTCTAGGAGAGAAGCTGCAGTGGTGGGGAAGAGGATGAGGAGCTGGGCAGCCATGTGGGGAAACATCAGAAATGTTCACTTGAGGAAGTCCTGAGGAAATGAAATTATCTTCTAATGATGGCAACAGGCCAGAGATGTGGACACTCATCATGGTTATGGGACAACCCGTGCAGGGACCCTGATCACAGGAATTTGGGGACTGCAAGTCCTCCCAAAACAGAACAACAAGCTAACAGCCAGCTACTGGGCTCAAGCAACTTCTCTTTGTAAACTCCTTTGCCATGGTAGAAAGAGGCCCAGAAAAGAGACCTCAGTTCTTTGAAGTGAGCACTGAAATTATTGCCAAGGACTCATGGCAAAAGATCGTGGGAAAAGACTTTCTATTGATTTTTTTTTTTAATTAGTTACTTAAAGCTTCCTCATCTTGGCCAAGGAAATGTAACCATTCACTATTGCCTGCTGTTCAGAATAGCTCCTGCACCCATTCATCATGTACCAGGAGATGTAAGCTCCTTGTTCTAGGGTTGTAACTCCTTTGGGAAAGTTTTCAGTTAAGGCTAAGGCAGCTCTTCAGTTTTGGTTAGATTATATATATCTTTTAAAATACTCTAAACTATCTTTGGGTCTCAATCCCTTACGAGCAGCTGGGGCATTGCAGGGGCCAGCACCAGATGCTGAGCAGCAGAGGTGAGAACCCTGCTGAAACAGCTGTGGGACAGACATCCCCCCACATCAGGGCCCATCTCAGCCTGCACCCGGCTGGGTTGCAAAGGGGAGTTCATTTCCTAAACTGTTCCTATTGCTTTTGCTGGGAGAATCTGGATAACTGCAGTTACGTGCAGGAGAGCCCAGGAGAGTCAGGAAAACAGCATCAGGATGATGTAGGAGATCTGCAGTCAGCCAGCTGGAGAGCCTGGAAGTGCCCACCTCCACCAGCAAGATCCCAGGGCTGTTCTGGGTTCCTGGGAAGGATTTTAGCATCACCAACTCCTGTGTGTGTGCTGTAATTCACCTCCAAGCAGTGGTGTGAGCTGTAGCCCCAGGAACAGCAGGGCCTGTTCCACTTCACCCAGGAAAAGGGTTTGTAGTGATCCTGATCAGCAAGGATCAGTGATGCTGAGGGAGGAAAATGAGAGAAACTCTGTTCTTCTGTGCAGGGAGTGTGAAGGGGGTACAAGGATAGGGACAAACCAGCCTGGGCAAGTAATGGTGAAAGGAAGTGTGGATCCTGTGCCTGGCTCAGGCAGTCACCTTGGGGGAGTGACCTTGGCCTTATCTACACAGAGACAATCAGGAAAATGAATCTGAATTAACCTTTGCAAATTGGATTAGCTAAACTTCATTAAACTGTCTATGTGGACATTCCTGTTCAGAATTCAAGTAGCCTCCACTCATCCTGGCTTACCTCGTGTCCACAATAAACGAGAACAAAACAAACTCAGCTTTTTCTCTCCATTGTGAGTAGGACTGTCCACACAACTGCTCTAAGTGCAGTTTAACTAAACCATTGTAACATCCAGCTTCAGACTAATGATCCCTCGTGGTCTCACTTTTCTTTGTCTTCCTGCCACGCTGTCTATTTGGACAAGGATCTCTAGAGTCTCTGGATGAAGGAGCAGCTCTGATTGTATGCACAGACCATGCCTCCTACAGGATCATCACAACCTGTAGATGAAATGTAGCCTCAAGCTGTGCTGGGGTGGTTAAGTTGGGCACCAGGAGGAATTTCTTCAGAGAATGGGCTGTCAAGCACTGGGCTGTTGCCATCCCTGGGAGTGCTCAAGACAGGACTGCACACTGGTCTAGCTGACAAGGTGGTTTTCAGCCAAAGGTGGGAGTCAGTGACCTCAGAGGTCTTTTCCAACCTGAATGATTTTGTGATTCTGTGGTTCTGTGACTCTTTTACAGAAGTAGTACCAGTGCAGTGGTAAAGCTGTTGGTCTGGGTGGGAGAATGTCTGTCAGGGATGGGTTGGTTTGAACCCAGCAGAGCAAAGGTCACATCACACCTAATGGACCCGACTACCTGCAAAGGCAAGAAAACTGGCTGGGAGGATGCAGGGTGGATAAGGGAATATTGGAAGTGGTTTTTCTTGCCTGTAGTAAAGCTTTCAATGCTGACTCTCCTTAGAGCCAGGCTGGGGAGATACAGACCCGATAAATAGGAAAGAAGGAAGCTGGAAATAGGTTGGACTGTTGCACTCACAGGGTGATGATCAGCAGGACAGAGCCCACTTGGCAACTCACTGCTGTTGAGATCCTGGAGGGACTGGTGCTGATGGCCTGGATAATTGGGCACACTCTCAGGAAGTTTTCAGATGGCACCAAAGGAAGCAGTGGGAAGCACTTGACACCCAAGAGGCTGCAGCTGCTGTTCAGAGGGAGTGGAGAAATGGGCAGACAAGTGCACAGTCCTGATGGAATAACCTCACGAGGGACCAGGACAGGCCAGGGGACAGCTGGGCTGGGAAGTGGCTTGGTGGGAAGCAGCTTTGTGGAAGGGAGATGGGATTGCTGGTGAGTCAGGGACTGAACACGAGTCATTGCTGTGCTGAGGTGAACTGCACCCTCACTGTGTCAGCAAGGATGCAGGCAGTACATCAAGGGAGTGGGAACCCCCTTTGTTTGGCCCTTCTGAGATTGTTTTGGAAATGCTGGGTCCAGTTTGGGGCTTCCTAGGACAAAACCAGCGTTGACAGATTGGAGCAGGTCCAGCAGAGGCCACCAGTGGATGCTTGAGGTACAAGGGGAGGCAAAACCAGCTGGGTTTGTTCATCCTGGAGGAGAGAGGGAGGAAGATAAAATTGCTTTCTGCAGCTCCCTGAAGGAAGGGATAGAAAAGACAGAACTCCTGGAGGTGCAGAGCAGGGCTCGAGACCTCCTGAGGTCCCTGCCAGCCTGGGTTGTTCTGTGGCCTAAGTCTGGGCTTTGAGACCCCAGACAGAGTGCCAGGCTCACCCTCACTCCCTCAGAGGAAAGGGCTGCTCACACCATGATGCCAATCTACTTCAGGGTTTGAGGACGTTCTCTATCATCTTGTTTGGGCACTGCTGGTGAGGGTTAGAGAAGTAGGTCCTCCATATTCCTATAAACTGGATTAGTGGAGTAGTAAACATATAATAAAGTAATAATAAAACATTTCTAGAGTGATTCATCTAACCGCTAATTGAGGAATCAGTCTGATCTCTATTCATATGTAAAGGTGTGTTTGCCAAAGCTGCTCCTTTTAACTTGCTCACACCTTTCCATCACTGGTTCCACGTTTTCCTTTAGAACTCCAGTGAAGCCTGTGAGATGTGGCACTGAATTTACACTCGCTCACCAGGCAGGAGAGTGAGGTTCAGAGAAGCCAAGCACCTTGTTTGGAGACACGGTGAGCACTGTGTTATGTAGATCATCAAAGCATTGAATGCACCTTGCCCGGTGTTCCTGCCTCAGGTGTTTTTCCCCCTGCTTTTTAAACCTGGACATGGCCCACTCTCACAGCTCAGCTGATGGATGGTAACTCATTAAGCTGGAGTAATGCAAGTGGGTGTCAGCCCAGCAAACGATTCCCTAAGAACACACAGCCTCTCCTCTGTTCACACAGAGAAACTGCTTTTTTTTTCCCTGACTGTCCCTGAACCTCTCATTACTCCCAATTTGAAGTCCTTTCCTGGGGCACTTTCAATAGGATGGCTGGAAAAATCAGGCTTTTGCAATCTGTCTTTTTTTTTTTTTTTTCAATTTAAGGAGATAATAATTATGGAGATCATTGTGTTGATGCTCCAGTAGACAATCAGAGAGGCTCAGCACCGAACTGCTGGCAGCAGGTGGACTGTGAATCGCTATCTGCTCCAGTCACCTGCCAGGAGTCCCCCACCCCTCCTCAAGCAGATCCACTGATGGGTTGTTGTGTATTTTTTGTTGTTGTTGTTGATTGCTGACATAAAAGAAGCTGAAGCGACACCATTTTAAGCTGAGTATCCAAGGCGACCTCATTAACATCTCTGCAGAGGAGCCCTTTAAAAAACATCAGTCACGGTGGTCCTGAGTGGAAGAGAAACTGTTCTGTGTTTTCTTGATCAATTGCTTAAAATTCAGGGTCGGGGTGCAGAGCAGGGAGGGCTCCCCGCCAGTCACTGTGGGGTTGGGCTGAGGGTTTTTTTGGAAAATAGTGATGCTGTCGTACTGGAGAAAATCCATGCGCTCCCTCAGAGGAGCACTATTGGGAATAAATGCTGGAAGCTGTTCCACTTGAGCAGATGGCTGAAAAACTTTGGCTGAGAAATAAATTGAGTATGACGGTCTGAGGGCCAATCACAGATGGATGAAATTCTAGTGATGTCCCAAATGTCCTGAACATAGAAGGTTCTCTTCTTTCCCCTTTTGTGCTAAAAAACCATCGTAGGATTTTTAATGCAGACTGAAAAAATGTTGATGGAGTGAGACACAGAGATAACGGTTTAATGTCTTCTGGATCAGCAGCACGTTCAGGGGAGCCCCGAGGTTCTGCCACCTCCAGGGCAGCAGTGGAGGAAAGTGCTGATGGTGCAGGGACCATGATGGAAGGGCTGGGAAATGCCCCCGTGCTCCTCCAGACACAGCCTGGTGTCCACGTGCAACACCAGACGTTCAAGTATTCCTGCTGAATTCGAGTTGTGCTGAACCCAAAAGCAAATTTTTTTTCTTCAGGATCTTTCAACCCAGCCTCAGGGTCGATTGGCAAACTGTGCTTTAACTGGTGTTACATGGAGAAGTCACTGGGAACTCCCTTCCTTGGTTTCAGGCCATCTCCACAAGCCCAGGGATGACCTCAACAACCACTCTCCCTCCAGAGCAGCACACAAAAGGAGCCGTGAGCCCTGGGTTTCAAATCACGGGCTCTGGGATCCAACCCAGTGCAGATCCCAGACTCCAACCCATCTCTGCTCAGGCTCAGAAGGGAGATGAGCCACATTTCAAGTGGCACATGTCTTGCATGTCCTGAAAACACCCCGAGCCCAGATCCTCCCTTCCCAATTCGATTGACAGGATGCCAGGAGAGCTGGTGAGACATCAGCTGTGAGTTAGGTTAGTGGAGCCTGGCAAGCAGCAGCACCCGAGCCCAGTGTGATTCCACAGGGACCCAGTCCTCCGTAGTGTGAGGACCAGGGGACAGAGCAATCCTGTGCCTTTTCTAGCAGACAGATGAGGCCACACACCCACCCTATTTTCCTTTCCTTGAACAGCTCCTTTCCGTTCATTATTTCTCATGATTGGACAAGCTCATGCACATAAAAGCTGTTATAACCCAGCCCCAAGGTGGAATCTCGTGGGACAACTTCAGCAGCTTCCAACAGAAAAGATCTGTGGTCAAGTGACCAGCTGGAGCGATTACATGGGATTTAATCATTGCTTCAACAATCCAGGACACCAAAACCCCACAGAGCAGCAAAAAGGGTCTGTGCTGCTGTGAAACCTTGGTGCCAGCTTGCACTTGCTCAGGTATCAGCTGGTGATCTATGGCCAGGCCAGTGACAGCTGTGACATGTGAGACCACACGGTGAGGACTTGTCAGGACTCACTGGAAGCTGCACGAGAGATGGACAGGGTCACAATAATTCCTGGCAGCCCTGCCTGAGAGCACTGCCTGTGGGACTGGGACAGATATTAAAGGCTGGACTCAGCCTGCATCTGCAGTGCCCAGCAAAGGCTTTATCAAATGAGCTTATCAGCAATGCTACTTATTCCTCTCAGCCAGAGGCTGGTACGTGCTGTATCCACCACCCTCAGCCCTTTTGTGGCAGATGCCCCTTTAAAACCCGTGATTTGAAAACAGTCTTTGCAGCACAGGGATGTATTTGGGGTTTCTAACAAACATACACTCACACTCATACCATCGCTGTGGATTCAGTAACAGAGACAGAAAAATGAGAATGTGAAAAATTCCAGCGGGAAGAGGATGTGGAGCCTGCTCTGTCAGTGCAGAGAGCAGGACCGACCACGCCCCTGTGGCTTCAGGCCAACCTCTCTCCACTTTGTGTTTACAGGTTGAGTCTGGCGCTCAGGGTGTCCTGCTTGGTCCCACACCAAGGTGGCAGAGGAACTTTAAATACTGGAAAAGACTACCCACGGAAGACAGAGGAGTTAGAACCCTGGGCTGGGCCCTGCTTTTGCACTGCAGTCGAGCAGGAAGGAGGAGTCCAGGTTTGGAGAAGTTTCTGCCATCTTCTCCACAGGTGTAGCTCCCACAGGGCATGGCCAGTGCAAGCAGAGAGCAGGGGTTGTGACACACACACCAAGCCTGGTGTTCACTCCCCATCTCATGGTACATGGCACGGGCCACTCTCTGTCTCCACCATCAAAATTTGGTAAGTGACATCATGGCTGTGGTGTGACACAGTGGTCCAAAGGCTCAGCACCTGTCCCCAGCACTGCCCAACACATAGGACAGCGTGATCATGGTCAAACACTTCCCCATGACATCCTCCCAGTCTGCAACAGTTTGTTTTTTAGAGATTTCCTGACCCAGAGTTAAAGTCCTTGTATTCAGCCATCCTCAATTCCTCAGTGGGTTTCTTTTCCATGACCTTGTTTGTGAGTTCGCAGCCCCCAGTAGAGTCAGAAATTCCAGCGCTTCATTATGAGCATTTTCTTTACCATTTCCTGATTAATCATCCCCGCCACCACGGTCATTACAGCGGCTCCCAGAGACCAGGCAATCGTAGGGCTCATTGGTCGGGCACCACCAGCACACAGCCCTCGCTCCAGAGAGCTCCATGGAGTAACTGAGCAGAACCAGCAGTGGGATGGGGGCAAAGCCACAGCCCCAGGAGGAGGGCACAGGGGGAATCCAGCTACGAGGGCACGGAGCAGCAAGGGACTGGAGGGGTGGGGGAGACATTAGGGGACAGCAAGATGAGGGGAATAGAGAATTGAAGCTGGAGACGCAGATGGATTAAATAGTTAATCTGCATTATAAACAGCATAGGTGAGAGTCTGCTGCTGAATCTCTTAATCCAGTTATCACCATTCAACGTGGTCATTTCCTCCCATGGTTCTGATGCACCACTCATCCTTCAGGTTTGGAAAAACAACAGCAGCAGCAACAACAACGAATAAAAAGAGATAAAAAATAACTTTTTGTGTGTTTGTGCAGTTTGGGAGTTCCCTGATGTAAAAATACACCAAGTCTTGAAAGGGAGGGAAGAACAGGGCTGCCTCAGCTGTGTGTTGGTGACAGTTCACATTCCTGAGTAACTCAGAAGTGACAAGGTTGGTGCTCAGAGACAAACTTGGGCTCCTGTGAGTCCAGCAGGGCAAGACAGAGCAGATGTGACCTCATGAGAATTTATCAGATGCAGATACAGGGTGTTTGAGCGGTGGTGCTTTACCCTACACCCCACACAGGGGCCAAAAAACAGGGGACTCAGCACATGAGGAAATACAAGGGGATGGATGGAAGGATGGAGAAAGAACTTTGAGAGGATGAGGGCGAAGAGGCCTGGACCTGCTCACAAACAATTTGTGACTCGAAAAGAGGAGGAAAACCCCAGGACTGTGCATCCCCAGGTGCTGATACCTCTCCCCACCCTCAGGCAGACGTGGGTCCCTCCCAGGGCGGGCAGTGCCAGCCCTGCCATGGCAGGTGGTGTCCCACGTGCCGTGTCACAGCCAGACAGCAGCGCTGCGGTGACGGTGCCACGGCTGTGGGAGAACTGACCCAAGAGTGACCTAGCACATCTGAAAGGCAGCAATGGGAGAACCCAGTGCCTTCCCCAGGGGCATGTGAAAATCAAATGAAGCCTCTCAGTGTAGGAGAGGAGTTGTTGGCTCGGGAACGTGAATCTATCTGACACAAAAAGCCCTGAGTCCCTGTTCTGTCTCAAGCTCACGGAGCCATAGGTACCTGTGTGGAAAGTGCTGCCCTTGATTTCCCATCCAAGTGCTTCATGTCTCAGTTACATGCCACTGAACATGCTAAGACCCTCATTTCAGAAGAGAGTGATGCAAAGATGTGCTGATCCTGGGATTTCAACCAGTTCTAGAGGTGTGTTTGAAGGCAGCAAAGATTGTCTTCCAGCCCAACACAGAGACAGGAACTTGAGGTCCAAGATGGAGCAGAGCGGATCCACCCAACAAGCTGAATTCAGACAGCATGTTTCAGGGAAAAGGACTGGATTCAGCTGCTTTTTCAGGAACCACTTGGAATTTCAGCAGCCAGGTTGATTAAATGAGATGGAACTCTCTCCAGCTGCATGGAATCATTTGACAAGCTGCCCCAAGAGTGCACAGGACAAAGAGGTGCAGGTGGCAGTGAGCCCTCTGATCCTCAGAGCACTGGAAGGGGCTCTGAGGTCTCCTTGGAGCCATCTCTTCTCCAGGTGAGCACCCCCAGCTCTCCCAGCCTGGCTCCAGAGCAGAGGGGCTCCAGCGCTTGGAGCATCTCCATTACCTCCCCTGCCCCTACTCCAGCTGGTCCACGTCCTTCCTGTGCTGAGGACTCCAGACCTGGATGCAGTCTGAAGACTTCCCTTAGTGCTTCCTCTGGAGGAGAAATGATGTAGAGGAGAACATTGTGCTAAAGCAATGTTGGTCCCATTCCTTGATCGCCTGATTGGACAATTATGTTCTCCAGGAAAAAAAAGAAACAACAAAAAACCCCAACAAAATCAACAGCAAACCACATTTACTGGGATGCATTTTCTGAGTCCTGAATGGAAGATTTGTGGTTTAGCAGCAGCCACAACTTCTTGTTTTACCTCCACTCAGCAGCTGATGGGGCTTTATGAGCCCTGCAGAGATTGCACAGTCCTCCTGGAGGGGCTAGGACCTTCTGCCTCCAAGAGGAGTGTTGAAAGCCCAGTTTCAGGAGAGATCTCTGGCTTCTCTCTGTCAGAGTTCTGCCTTTGTGTGGAGCATTGGGAAGGGTGTTTTCCTCCTGAAGGCCAAGGGATGCTATCTGGGTGCAACTCTTTGAGCGACTCTCTGAAACAGAAGTTACCAGAGGTGCAGAACAAAGAGAAGAGAAAGTTGTTCCCAAAAGAGGAGCCCAACCCAGCCCAATTCCTCTAGACAAAAGCACCTGCAGCATCAGCCAAACACTTGATGCTGGCATTGCTGCCTGGAGCTCGCAGGCTGCATCACTGCAGCAGAGCAATCCACCTCCTCCCTTCACTGCCCTCGGCACCAGCCAGAGACCCCCAGCCATGTCCCACCTTCTGCAGGCTCAGTAACCACTGCTCTGGGTGCTGCTGCTGTGGCTGGTGCTGAAGGAAGGGATGCTCCACCCTGCACAGCGCTCCCCTCTCCCCTCCTGCTGCTGTGCAGGGTGAAGGAACCACCCAAGCCACGAGAATCAGGCCCAGCACACATCAGGGTTTTGCTGATCAGCTCAAGGTGTGCAAATTGTTGGAAAAGTGGGCTCGGAGAGACCCCTCCAGCACAGGAGAGGGTGAAGGGGCAGTACTGCCCCAGGCTCCTTTCGAGCCCTAGAGGACTCAGTGACTCCAGTTTAGGCTGAAGATGCTAAAATGTCACAAGCCTCTGGGGAGGGTCAGGAGCTGGTCACACACAACCTCTGGGACCAGCCCACTGAGTGGATGGTGCTCAGAAGAAGAGACCAGGAAGGGGCAATATGGGACTGCACCAATTTTTGCCTCACCAACGTCATTAGGACAAAATTCTTCCCTGGGAGGGTGGCAAGGCCCTGGCACAGATCACCCAGAGAAGCTGTGGCTGCCCCGTTGGCTTTCTCTGGTTTTAAAATTAAAAGTCAGACACGGTTAAGGAGAAAAGGGGTTTTTATCTTGGTATTTATTTAAGGATCTTCAAAGGTGCACGACTCTGTCCAGGTGGAATGTGTCAAAAAGCACACCAGAATGCCTTTACGGAATAAATCATGTATACAATTTATAGGCCTTGCAAATTAGCATAACTATCAAAGGTTCCCCAATGAGAGACTTGAATGAATATCCCATTCCAACGAATCTTCCCTTTGGATGGGCCTATCTTAGTTTACAGTGTTCTAGAGAGGACCTTGATGTCTGGGGCTTTCTGACCCCTAACTGCGAGGCTTCCAGGATGTTTGGTCTCCTGGCTTAGCGGAATATTAGGTCTATAATAAGTTATTAAATTTAAAGAATTACAAGTATATGGGCTAAAAGCACTAAGGATACATAAAAGCTATATGAAAGGGTATATAAAAGGGGTATAAAAGAAAAGTCAAAAAATCATCATGGCATCAGCCCCACCCCCGGAAGTGTCCAAGGCCAGGTTGGATGGGGCTTGGAGCACCCTGGGACAGGGGAAGGTGTCCCTGCCCATGGCAGGGGGTGGAATTAAAAGAGCTTTAAGTTCCTTCCAACCCAACCCATTTTGGGATTCCACGCTCCTGAGAAAGAAGCAAATGTGGACAGCCCATGGCAAACATCACTAAAATCCCCAGTTAAGGTCAGTCCCCCATGAGCTTCATCACAGCAACATTCCTCCAACCAGAGCTGGATTAACATGTTTAAACTCTCCCTGCAAATCACTTCTAATCAGCAGCTAATTTTTTTTCAGAACCCAGGCATGCAGGTTGCTCTGGAGGGCTGGATCTGCCTGTAGAAATATGCAGTCACCTGACTGGGGCCTCGTCATCTTCACAGGCTGTTTTGTAAACAGTCATTATAAATAATAAATCAACAGCATGCTAATGAAATGAGCTCTTTTTAGGATGCTTTAGAGAAGCCTCTAATTTAATAGAGAAGAAACTCTAATCTGCTCTGCCAAGTTAAAAAGAGGATTAAACTATCTTCCGATAATGGTGAAATATTCAGGCTCTGCCTTACCAGCACAGGAACTGAGGGGATGCATTCAGAGGCACAGAGGAGAGGTCAGCTCCCCAGTCCTGGAGCATTCGAAGGAGAAGTGCTGTACCACGGTGCCTGGAAAACCTATTAAATCACAGATTCCACACCCACGAAAATCAAAGTCCCGCTATCAGATTGGTGGGCACTGCCTTCACCCTCCAATGAATTTAAATAAATCTTTCTAAGTCAATGCTGCCATGAGTTGGTCATGGCCAAGTGGTGTTTAAATAAGTAGGGAGGAATTTGTTGCTCCAGTGTGTTTCCATGTGAAGGAAGGACTTGGGGACAGCAAGGAGCCAAGAGACACGGGGGTCAGGATGGGAGGGACTGGGAACAAGCAAAATGAATTTGCAATGAAATTTTGGGCCTATTTAAGTGTGTACAGAACAGAGCACGGGTCTGAGAGCCTCATCTTCCCTTTACTTTTGGGAGCCTGTCCTGAGAACCAGAAGCTGGTGGAAATTACAACAAAGACCCAGACACACAAACACAACCCTGCAGGGACAAAGCGAGTCCTCAGAAGAAGGAGAAATAGAAGAAATGAGTGAAATGGGAAATGAGAAATGGGAAGCTGGCTGGGAGAAGGTTGCATGAGAGGCTCTGGGGTTTTTCTCAGTGGGGCTCAGTGGCACGTGGAATTGAGAGCATTGAGATGGACTGTTCTGTACCATTCCACTGGTTCTATGTGGGGAACCACATGAAATACCCTTTCTTTAAAAGCCATTCACAGATTGATGAAAATTCCTGCCAGCTCGGCACACTCAGCACTTCCCTACAACACTCCAACCCATCCCGGAGCTGTGATCCCGAGTGCCTGAGCTGGGGAACTGTGAGAAGGGAAAGCCTGAGACATGAGGGAGGGTTGGGGAGTGAGGAGTAGGTTGTTTCTGGCCTAAGAGGGCACAGGAAGATCCTGGGCACAGCTGCCTCTGGGCATGAAGAACAAGGAGTGTCCAGAAGAACAAGGAATATCCAGCTGTAACACAGAACCACAGACCCTTCACCAGCTCTGCTGCCCTTCTCTGGACTCACTCCAGCACCTCAGTGTCTTTCTTGGGGGCCAGATCAGCTGGATGCAGAGCTTGAAATCTGCCAGCACCCTGCCAATAACGGGAGCTGTAGTCAATAATCAGTTCAGAAGTGCTCAACAGACACATCAGAGATGATGATATCCCCCAGGAGAACACAGGATGCAATAGCTGGAGACCTGACTCCGTGCACAGAGAAGGGAGCTGCAGTTGGATAGGGAGGGGCTGCTCAGCCCAGAGCATCCCGTGGATCACAGATGTGCTGTTAATCCTGGTACCCATCACACCACCTGAATAAAGCACACAGAACCCAGCCCAGAACTCCTGGACAGCCCCAGAGCTGGGGCTGGATCAGGGCTCCCAAACAGCCACCAGAGCTTCAGCTGCCGGCAGTGACCCGTGGTCAGAGCAGGGCTGAAAGGAGCAGCCAGCACTCAATGCCTGATTATTTTCTCTCATTTCCTATGCACGTCTCTCATCATCAAGTCATCCCACAGTGACCCACAGCTGCACTGATACACGATGCTGCTCGTGCACTGGCATCCTCCACCAGGGAGTGCAGCTGTTGGATTTTATACTCCAGCCTTCCTAGGTGCTGCATAAAACACGAAATACAGCCAGTCCCTGTCTCAACAGAGCATGCAGCCTTCTGCAGAGACACCAAAACATGCTTCACCTTCATGCAAGGTTTTAATAGATAGAGTACCTCTTGTCTATTTAATAAGAAACTGTCTCTGCATGGATTCAATCAAGTGCAACAATCTGTCTGCCTGGGAGTTTGAAATGGCTCCAGGTTACACTTTATTCCTTTATTTAAATTTTTAAAAAGCAGGTTACTCCAGTGGAACAAAGTCTTGCTGTATCATATTTACACAGAGGCCATATTCATACAACCACAGAATGGTTTGGGTGGGAAGGGATCTTAAAGATCATCCTGTTCCACCCCCTGCCATGGGCAGGGACACCTTCCCCTATCGCAGGGTGCTCCAAGCCCCATCCAACCTGGCCTTGGACACTTCCAGGGATGGGGCATCCACAACCTCTCTGGGCACCCTGTGCCAGAGCCTCACCATCCTTACAGGGAAGAATCTGTTCCCAATATCCAATCTAAACTCACTCTCTGTCAATATGGAGCCATTCCCCTTGTCCTGTCACTCCAGGCCCTTGTAAATCGTCTCTCTCCATCTTTCCTGCAGCTCCTTCAGGCCCTGCAAGGCCACAGTGAGCTCACCCCAAAGCTTCTCCTCTCCAGGTGAACAATCCCAGCTCTCCCAGCCCTTCCTCCCAGCAGAGCTCCTCCATCCCTCTGCTCATCCTGGTGCCTCCTCTGGACTGGCTCCAGCAGCTCCAGCAAATCCTTCCTGTGCTGGGAGCCCAGAGCTGGATGCTGGCTTTTGTCCGTGCTGGGAATTCTTCTTGATAAAATCGGGCTGGGTTTGGCCATGGAAACAGCACCCTGACCTGAAGGAGGACTGGTGCACCTTGTACCATGCCCTGAAGATAATTTGCTTGAAATTCATGGAGAACAAAGCAGAGTGCCCTGATGAAGAGTCAGAGAACTGGGCAGACTCATGTTGCTACAGCCCTCGTCAGCCAGAATCTCTCATCCTGCACTGCACAGCTGATGCCCTCTGGGAGACACGGAATAACCCCAGCAGGCAGGGCTGGGGGAGCCAGGAGAGGTGGCCACAAGTCAGCGAGGAGCCATTGCAGCTCAGGGACTCTCGAGGGCAGCCAGAACCACCTGGCAGGGGTGGCAAAGTTCACATCCCACAGAGGTGTCTGCTGTGGCCTGGGACCAGAGGCTCCCCAGGCACGTGAGCTGGGAGCTGTCCTGAGCTGTGCAGTGTGGCCAGGCAGTTCATGCCTCCAAGGAACTCCACACACCTCCCCAGGCTCCCTCTGCCTCCTGACCACAGGCACGGCCACCAGACACCTCAGAGCAGTCCTGGGAGCTGCTGCAGCCCTGGAGCTCTGTGCCCACGGGTGGAAAGTGGTGGATCCACAGCTGGAAGAGGAGCATTCCAGCCCCTTGGGAGGCTGAACAGCAGCCTCCCCGAGCTGGCCACAACCCCCAGCAGGAGGCCACTGTGCTGGGAAGCAGCAGCTCCCATGCCCCATTTGCACAGGCTGTTCTCTGAAGAGTCTCTTCAAAGCTGACGCAGCCCCTGGGGCTCCCTTGGCTGGCTAACACTGACGCATGAGTCACCGAAAATTACTTTTCAGTGCTCAAGCCCACGGGCTCAAGGGCAGGGAAGAGTTATGGTGACCCAGCCACCTAAAACCCTGTCCTGGAGCCGCTGTTCTGCCTGTGAGTGACTGAATGAAGAGCCCTGAGCTTACAATAGGAGCAAAAACTCAAACAGAACACTGTGTCTCAGGTTTATTCCATTCTTCCCCCTCTTTTCCAGACCTTTGCTGTCTCCAGCTCAAGCAGCGAAGTTGTCATGCAGCTGTAAGAATAACCCCCAGCAGTACCAGGCTGGGTGTCTGTGCTGCCCCACTGCCTGTGTGTCCAGGTGCCTCCCACAGGAGCACTTCGATGGATGCTGGCAGCACCCAGCTGTCTGCACGTTCACAGAAAGGGAAGTTACGGTGTTAGCACTGCCATGACCTTCAGAGAAAGGGACTAATTATTCCCAAGCAGGCAGCTTAGTGCTGGGCAGCTGCTAATGAACATTGATAGGGAATGAAATGCATCCAGATGCAAATTGCAGCCCCGCCTTAGGAGGTTTAGGAAGAAGATGATCCTGTGCTGGCTGCAGCTCCGTGGTTTTGCTGTGGATGAACCTTTCCAGAATTCTGTCCACCTCAATGCTCTTTTTCTTCCCCCTTACTCACCTCCTCCCAAGCTGATTACAAACCCAGTGACGATGGCCATTACAGGGAGCAGAGCTGTGTGCTGGAGGCTCCAGTTTCCCTTGCAGGATCCAGGTGTGGGTCTTCAGGGAGGCCTTGGCAGGGCAGGAGCTGAATCACCACCTGCAGCATCAGCAGTGATGCCTTTTGTTTCGGGATGCACGGGAAGGGAGCTGCAGAGTCTCTGCAGAACGGAGCCAAGCAAACTGGCACGCTGCTCCCAGGGAGGGCACAGATCTCCAGAGTGCCAGGCTGGGTCACCAGGAACCTTTGGCAGCAGTGGCAGCAGTGCAGCAAAGCAAGGAGGGCGTAATCCTGGGGAGAGGTAAAGCTGTGGGAAGCAGAAAGGTGGGACAGAGCAGCTGGAAGCAGCCTCTGAGCAGGTCAGGAGGCAAAAAGAGCAGTTGCTGGTTCCTACACAGTCAAACTGCATCCCTAAAATCCGCGTGTGCCTCGCACGGAAAGCTGTGCTGAGGGCTGTGATCACAATCACCCCTGGCAAGACCCTTCCCAGGCATGGGAGGGTGATAATGGCTTGTCTGCTGTCAGCATCCTGGAGGAGCCCGGGATGCCCTGGCAGGCTGTCATCAGCACGCGCTCGGTGCCTGCTGCTTGGCTGCCCGTCCGATTCCACCTTGCACGAGAAAAAGCAAACACAAAGAGGAGGTTGCAAAAAACTCAAGCGCCCTGAAGACAAGAAGTGTCAAAATCCAGGCTGCCCGCTCAGCCTGGCTTTGGCAGAGCTCAGAATGCCAGCAGGAAAGGAACAAGTCTTGCATTTTACAAGGGGAAACATGCCTTGATCTGCGTTGGAGAAGTTCAGGCTGTGGAAGGTTGTTTGATGTTTTGCTTCCCTGGTGTCTCCAGTGGGTGTCCTGGCCCTGCTCAGGGCAAGGTCCTAATGCCATCATGGTGATGGAAGTGTTTGTCCCTTCTGGGCTGGGCTCTGGGATGTGTAATTCTGGTTTCTGGCTCCTTGAGGAAACAATATCAGTATCAGCAGATGTCCAGTGAAGATCTCAGCCTGCACTGTTCCTGCCTGGCAGGGTGGGCTGGTCCCTGGTGCTGCAGTGAAGCTCCTGCTCAGCGTGAGCACTGACAGCTCTTGGACCCCACCCTTGCCTCTGCTCTGCCTTTCCAGAGGGGTGCAGGGGGCTGCAGACAGCCCTGCTTCAAGCATTCCTGTAGAACCACCCAGCCTGCCAGGAACGTGCAGCTCCAGCAAGGGCCAAGCTCCTGCCAGCCTCGTTCCCTCTCATCTTGGATGGACACACCTGAGTGCAGAGGGCACCAGGATCTTGTCAGAGCTCATTTCAGGGGTCACCTCCCTTTCCCAAAGCATCCTGCTTTCACCTCACACCATCCATGATCTCCCAGCTTGCTGCTCACTCAGGATTCTCCTGTGGGCAGTGTGTGAGGGGTTGCAGAGGTGCTCCACACGCCTCGTTCCATCGCTGCTCTGGGACCTGAACCCCCAGCTCCCGCAGCCACTCCTCATCAGACTTGTGCTCCAGACCCTTCCCATCTCCATTCCCTTCCCTGGACATGCTCCACCCCCTCCATGTGTGTCCTGTAGCGAGGGGCCCAGAACTAAACCCAGTACATGATTCCAGTGCATCCTGGAACAGACTTTATATTTTTAGGCATAAGTAAGATTATCAGGAATACTACTGCTCACGTACCCACAGAAAATAGCAAAGGACAGCCATAAGGATATCCCGGGCCACACTGAGGAACACAGTTTGGTTAAGCAGATGGGCAGGTAGGACTGGACACTCAGAACATCCATCAGGCAGCTTCAGCTCCGAGCTGCTGGACTCAGCTGCAAGGTTGGATCATCCCCGTGGGATCTTCCACTTACAGACAGTGAGTTGAAAAGGGACCCTGAGCAGTCATCTGCTCCATTGTCCAGCTCAAAGCAGGGCTAATTTAAAGACTACATCAGGCTGCTTGGAGCCTTATCTTTCTTATATGTTGTCAATAAACTGGACAATTCCAAAGACAATGAAAAGACAAGACATCTTCTTGTCAAGAGCATTAACTAGGTCTCAGTGTTTTTCAGGGAGCAAGAGTTTTAAGTTTCTTGGTCATTTTTGTTTATATGAGCTCTAGGTGACCAGTGACAAAAAAAACTGGTTGAATTGTACCTGGCAGGACTTCTAAGAAATACTCAGTTTTGTGGAAAAATGCATCTTCTTGACAAAATGGGACTGCTGGCTCACGTGGTGATCTTGGACGAGGATTCAGAAGGGATGGCTTCCCAAATCACAGGGTCAGAGGTGAAGATGTCCCACAAACTGCCTGAATGAGATCAGGAGGCTCCTTCAGCAGCAGAGAAACGTCTGGGTATCCCTGAAGTCACCAGTAGCACCAGAGGTGCCAAACCCAGTAAAACTGAGCTTAGCCAGGCCCCACTGAGATGTCAAGGGAAGGGAACACTGAGATGTTTCCCTTGCCAGAGGAGACAGTTCAGCCCAAACGACTCGTGCAGTTGGAAAGGATAGTTACCAACAAAGTTGTGAAGGTCAGCTCTTTAGGAGACTTGATTCCCACACAGCTTCTGGCTGGAAAACCACAGGAAAAGTGTCCCGGATTAAACAAAGCCAGGCTGTCTCCAGCACACTTTGTGTCCAGCAGAAATGCATGTTCCTGTCACATCACCTGGCGCTGGGCTCTCTGCAAGCTCCACATCTGCAGCCAGCCTGACTTGAGCAAGGTGTGTGGATACTGCGAAAGCTTCAGCAAAGAGATTTTCCAGCTCTCTGCAGTATTCTGTGAAAGCCCTGTCTTTCCCACGCAATCTATTAAAAACAGTTTTGTAATCTATTTTGCACCTGCAGGTTGTTTTGTAGTATTGTTATGGTTCTGACTAAAGAAATATTTAGAAATAGATCTCTTAGAACCTGGCCAATCGCCTCAAGGGGTGGATGGCCAAAGGACCAATTACCTTATGCCATTCAACACATTTCTTGCGAACCAACATATAAAAGGCTTTTCGAAATGCTATTAAACCCTTTCCATTTATTCCTGAACCTGGACTCTGTGTCGTCATTCTTCCCGTCCTCGGTACAACAGCGAGAAAGGTGGACAAAATGAAGAAGACAAGAAGTCTTCTTGTTGACTCGTGAAGAGGTGGCATCAACCCCCCATCTTTGTTTCTTGATATATTTGCCTTATCATTCAACAGACCACATGCCCCACTCTTAGGGATGATGGGTCTAGGTGTTAAAAATGCTGCTCATCACTGCATCTCCTTCATCACCACGTGCCTCAGGCTCTGCCCTGGAGAAGGCCCACTTCAGTGGAGAGTGGCTGCCTTCGCCCTTCACTCTGACCACAGCCTCTCCCTAGGATGGGTTTTCCAAGAAACAAGGACAAGAACCACGGCAAACCTTTCCTGCTTGCAGGGCTGTGGCCCTGGAGCTGGGACACTTGTGGGTAACTGGGGGCGGCTGCACAGCTGCAGCACGAGCAAACTGTCCTGAGAGGAGGCAGTGGAGAAGACTGCAGTGATTGCATTGTGATACAGAAGAAGTGTTAGAGCTAATCCATTGCCATCTGTCTTTATTTTGCTAACCCGTTCAGTTGGACGCCACAGAAGTGCATTCACAGCAGATGAGCTGGGAGAGCCGTGGCATGGCAGCTCTTGGATTACTGGCATGAAAAGAATCCTTTTGTTCGCGAGCCAGGAAGATTAGCTGCTGCCACGTCTGTGTCTGGTTTGTAGGACAAGAAAGAGAAGATGCAGCTCTCTTGCTGCCTTGGCCACTGCTTTGTGGCATCCCAGCTCCAGCTCTTTTCTCACCTCCCTCTTGCTTTATCCTTCCTCTGCTCCTTCCTTCCTGCTCTCTCCTCATCTTGAGCTTTCTCTGTCTTTTCCATCTGCTTCTCTCCTCTCTTGGCATCTTCTCCGCTTCTGCTTGAGTGCACACAATATCCCTTCTCCTCTTCCCCGAGTTCAGGCGGGCAACAGAAAAGTTCAGAGCAGCGCAGGCTCCTCTCCACCGAGGTGCTTTACCTGCAGCCCCTGCTGCGAGAAAAATTGGCTCGCACCACCTGATCCCAGGCAATTTTGCTCACAGCGGGCGCTGGGGATAAAGCGCTCCAGCACAAGGCGGCTGCGTCGTTCTTAATCGTGGGGTTGCCGGTGCCACTTGGGCGAGGGGCTGCTCCGTGGGCTGCCCTCGGGACCGTGGGGCTGGGCAGCAGCAGGGCTGCTCCTTCCACACCCCGTGGCCAGGCTGTGCCCAGGCCCGCGGAGCAGCGTGACCCATTTACGGTTCCCCGACGGCTTCAGGCGCGGCGTGACCGCGGTTTGAGAACCGCTTCTCTCAGCAGCCGCTAAAGCCCTCTGTGTCCTTTAATTCCAGGAGTGCCACGCTGGAAGGAGATGCCCTTCAGATGCCCTCTCCGCTGTACCTGCAGGCTCTCTGCAGAGCACAAAGGAAACACGGAGCTCTCTGGGTTAGGGGTAGGGGCACAGCCCCTGCTCCAGGGCAGGAAAGCAGGATTGCACATCGGCCTCCTGCTCGCCGGGCTGGAGGCTCCGTGGGCATGACCCTGCCTCCATCGTGCACACCCAGGCTCTGCCAGTGCGGGTCCCAGCAGGACCTGCAGAGATCAGAGCTGCCTCCTGCTGATTTCTCCCCTGGGAGAGGATGAAGCGTGGAGGGAGGCAAGGAAGCGGGGTGGGAAGTGTTCCTACTCCTCCATCTCCCCTCCCAGGTACAGAGCTGGGCACGCAGCACCAGCTGCGCTGCCCTTCCCCGGGCTCCAAGAGGACTGGCAGCACGTGCAGGGCAGACTGACCTTGGGGCTACATTCTCAGAGAGATGCTGGGGAACAGGACCCTCCCCCACAAGCTACTGGGGAAATGCAGCCTCGGACCAGCCAGGATGGTCACCCACAACCTGCTCGGTGGTGTGCAGGAGTCCCAGACACGCTTTTGTAACATCCTTACCTCTGCCCTGTGCACTGCAGTTGCCGGGATCTGTGCCACAGCCAGCATTCCCAAATGCATCCCACTGCTGCACGTGCAGTGCCTTAGTGTGGGGCTAAAAGGGGTAAAGAGAGGTGTTTGGTTGCTTCAGGTGTTGCCAGTTCCTCCCTAACACAGGTGAAAACTCACCCAAATAATAAAATTCCCCGGAAACAGGTCTCCAATAGTGCCTGAAGGGGTGCAGTGGATGAGAGTGACGGTGTGCCTCCAGGAGCCAAGCTGCTCCCTGTCCCCCCAGAGACTCCGTCCTCCTCCAGCATCCTTCACAGCTACCTCTGACTTTCAATCCACATTCGTGAAAAAACTTCATAATCTCCCTGACTAGGGAAGGTTTTGGGTCATATACAGATGGATGGAAGGAAATTAATTTTCTGCTTGGGCACTGAATCGTCCTAGGAGAAGACCTTCATCTCACACTGCAGCTCGCTGGACCATGCCAGCCTGTTGAATTTCCTCCTGTGACACCGTGGGGGGCTGTTTGGGCCGTTCGCAATCAAATAAGAGTCAGAGATACATAAAAGATGAGAAATGAGAATTCCTGCCCCCTTGCAGGGTGAACCCCCCTTCTCCGATTGACAAAAACACAGACAGAATTTGACCCCCGTCGTTTTGAGTAATTTGGGGGTGCTCAGTGCCTCCAAAACTCTGCACATTCATCAACATGGGGGTCTCCACCTGGAGGTCTCCAGGATCTCATGCTGGTCAAGTGGTTCAGGGTGTTACCAGCCAGGTACCTGCAGTCACCAAGGGATTGTAGACTAAAAATCCATGAGGCCTCCACCGTTGCTTTGTGCCATCACCTGAGAGTCAAGAGGGAATCTCCTGCCCTTGCACATCACATCCCTGCACTGGCTCAGCAGCTGGACACTCACCGTACTCGTGATCCTGGGCTTCCCCACCACGGGATCCTCTGCAGCCACATGAGACCATGACATCTGCAGCTTTCCACGCCAAAGCATCCTTGTGCGTGGATCTTTGTGGGTGCTGGTGGCCTTCCCCATTCCCACGTTGCTCCCTTTGGCTTGGAAGCAGCATGGCTGCAGCGTTTGGGTCTGATCCTCCTCACTCCTCTCTGCCCTCCCAGGGCTTGGATCCCCCCTGCACCATCGGGAGCTTCTCCAGAGGGATTTCCTGGGGCTGGTGGATGATCCAGTGCCCCGAGAGTGAGGAGCTGGGCCGAGGGGCACGGCTGGCAGGGGTGCCCAGGCTGGAGTAGCCGTACCAGCAGTGCAGGGAGGCGGGATGTGCCGGATCATCGCTCCCCGCGCTGGCCGGGGCTGGCAGAGCCCTGCCAGCACCCCTGGATCAGATGGGAGCCGAAGGGCTGCCTGGCTCTCCGTGACTCAGCAATAATGCTTTGGGTAGTTAACATTTCATTATCATTTTTAAAGGCTAAGTGGCTTTTACCACCTGAGAAGTATATTAATGGCCCCAGTAAAACACTCCCCTGAGTGCCCTAATGCTTCTGTTATATCGATTCATTTCCCCCCTCCCCCCTTTCCTTCTTTCTTTTTTAAAACATTTTTTCTCTCTCCCTGCATGTATTCCCCCATTATGAAAAATACACACTCATTTATACGGTGCAGACAGGGGGAATAATGCCGTTCTCCACCTAATAACACCGCTGAATCCTCCCTTCCTCACTTGCTTATTACTCCCCACAGCAGAGAGACAAGAGGCAGATGGTGACAAATTCCTTCCCTACCCCCGCAGATGATCAGCTCATTCCCTGGGTTCCCTGGGTTATTCCCAAGGGGATTTCTTGGGGTTTGGAGGTGGTTCCTTTACCCTCTGGAAACCTCTCCCTTGGGTTGTGTTGCTTCCTGCGTCTTGTCTCCTCACTTTGAGAAAGGCATTTTGAGGCTGAAGCATGTCCGTGGAAGGGAACAGAGGTGGGAAGGGTCTGGAACACCAGGAGTAGCTGAGGGAGCTGGGAAAGGGGCTCAGCCTGGAGAAAAGGAGGCTCAGGGGGGACCTTGTGGCTCTGCACAACTCCCTGACAGGAGGGGGCAGCCAGGGGGATCGGGCTCTGCTCCCAGGGAACAGGGACAGGAGGAGAGGGAACAGCCTCAAGCTGCACCAGGGCAGGCTCAGGTGGGACATCAGGAAGAATTTCCTCACTGGAAGGGTGGTCAGGCTTTGGAACAGGCTGCCCAGAGAGGTGGTGGAGTCACCATCCCTGGAAGTGTTCAAGAAATGACCTCCAAAAAGGAGACCTTGGAACAGACCTCCAAGATCACCAAGTCCAACCTCTGACTGACCAGCAGCCTGTGAACCAGCCCCGAGCACTGAGTGCCACATCCAGTCATGGCTTGAACACCTCCAGGGATGGGGGCTCCACCCCTGTCCTGGGCAGCCCTTCCAGTGCCTGACCATCCCTCCAGTGAAGAAATTCTTCCTGATGCCCAACCTGAACCTCCCCTGGTGAATCTTGAGGCTGTGTCTGTCCCCTTGAAGAAGATCTTGCCCATCACAAATGCAGACCCCAAATTCCTGGATGCCACCTGCTGTACAGGCCAGGCAGGAGCCTCCCGACCCGGATTTGGGTGCTGCTGATGCTGGGTCCCACAGTGAAGGCCTTGCAATGTCACCAGAGGCACACTGGTACCCTGTGAGCTGCTCCCAGCTGCTGGGTGGGGGTGCTGGCCAACAGTGGCTGAACAAGAGCCCAGGAGAGCCCAGGTGGCCAAGAAGGCCAAGGGCACCCAGCCTGTGCCAGAAATAATGCGTCCAGCAGGACCAGTGGTGCCTTACATTTTAACTTTTATATTTTTCAAGTTCTGTATTCCCAGTGTGTAACTCTGCAGTGTCCTGCAGCCTGGGAGCTGCTGCTCTCTCATGCTGAGACAGACAGAACAAAGCCTCTCCAGGCTGCTCTCCAAGGACACCCAGCCCGGCCTAGGCCCAAAATGTGTAACCCAGCATCTTGAGAAGGGGGGCAAGCTGAGGGCAAATTCCATCATTAGCTAAAGTTTAATTNAGTCTCTGTTTCCAGGTTGGCCTCTTTAGGCATCACCAGGGCAGTGATTGTCCCCCTGTGCCGGGCACTGCTGAGGTCTTTCCCAACCTGAATACTTCCATGATTCCATGGAATAACTTCCAAAAAGTGATTCCCCTCTCCCCTCCACCCCTTTCATCAAAAAGCCATTTCTGATAAATAAAATGCCAATTTCAAAAGCCAGGAATGCAGGGAGCATCCCTGCCAGTGACAGGGCTCAGGCTGGCCCAGGCACTGGCCAAGTCTTGCTGAAGGTCACAGCTGAAGTGTGCTCAGCTGTGTTCCAGATCCACACAAGCCTCCCATGGGATCAAACTCTCCCGTGATGCTGTGAACTCCGGGTTCTCAGGCAAGGCAGCTGCACCCACTGTGCTGATGTGCATCCTCCCATCCCTGATTTTGACCAGGAGTTGCAGGAGGAAGGTGAGGCACCCTCTGGTCAGAGCTGAGTCGGTTTAGCACCAGTGGCACCACAGCTCAGCGTGTAACAGAACACACTGGTGGTGTCGTTATTTCCAGTCACAAAATGTAGTTTTTCACAATCAGCCAGGATGGACCTTGGGATATCTTAAACCCTTCTTTTCTGGCTGGGGTAGCAGCCAACAAGGCAGATTGCAGATTGTGACTTACCCCAACGTGCCACCCCAGCCCAGCTGGGGAAACGGCAGCTTTGGGCTTTCTTCTTCCTTGGGAGTTTCTTGCTATTTTTCTGTTCTCAAAGTGTTTCGTAAAGTTTGGCAGTCCAGTTCCATCCACATGAAGTTACCTGCTTGGTAACCAAGATCCCACTGCCTGCCCACAGATTTTCCACTCCTCGAATCCTCCGTTTTTCCCCATCTCTAAATCTGGGGAAACATACTCCTCCCAGAATTTATTTCTCAACAGGCAAAGCCTCTATTCTTTGCTGCTTTTCTAAATGACCTTTCCCTATCTCGTCATGATTCCCTATCTAAAATATACGGGACAGGCGACTTCTTCTCATTGTCTCTAACATTTGTTGATATAAAATGGATTTCTTATCTCTGATGAAATACACCTCCCCTTTTCTCATCCTTTTTTTTTTTTTTTTTTTTTTTGCTATTCTCAGCTCAGTATTTCAGGTGAGCTACAGAAATTAATTTGAGCACTTTCTTGTCTCAGTCCTTTTCTCCTCCAGGAGCTCAAAGACAGCTTCCTGCACTGCCCAGCCCTCAGGGAGGGAGGCTGCAGGCATCCTGAAGAGCCACTGAACCTTGCTCCAGCCCAGAGGGACTCAGCCCTCCCCTCCTCTCCTCCAGACCTTGACATCCTGCGCATTTTTATCCTGACCTCGGGCTCTCCGCATGCCAGGCAGGGGTGTGCTCCCCTGTGGCTCTCCCAGGCTCTGGAGGGAGGAGCAGGGACAGTTTGTGGGGAAGAGGCAGAGCAGCAGCAAGGAGAGAGGAGGAGGAGGAGGGTGTCACCACAGCGGCCAGGAGCGAGCGGTGACTTTATCAGCTGCTGCTCTGAGCGCTCCGAGCCGCCTCCGGCTGGCAGCTCTGGGCACGGCCACTCCCTCCAGCTCATCCCGGAGGTTTGGGAAGCCAACCCCGCACACATCAGCAGTGCCACAAGCAGTGGGGGCCTTTCATTCCCAAATGCTGAGCCGAACCTCCAGGAGTTCACCGTGCCCTCCACGCCAGTGGTTCCCTGACCGCTTCCCGGCCTCCCCAGCCCCTCTCTCCACCTCGCCTGCTCTGCGCTGGCACCCCAAAGCTTTACCCCTTGTCTGCCCTCTGTGTGCCCCCTTTCGCACCCGTCCTGCTCCTTCCATCCCCTCCGGCTCGCTGGCACGCTGCTGGAGTGGAGGGGACACGGCTGCTGGGTGGATCTGCGAGATACGGGGAGATGAGGAAGCTGGCTGAACTGATGCCCAAGTCTGCAGACTGTCACATTCAGAGCTGCTCTCCTGGAAGTGAGAAAATTTGGTCCCGATAGTAACACTTGGATCGCTGCTTTGCACAGATGTAACTCCTTTCTCCAGCTTCTGTTTTAATACGCGCGTTCCTGCCTATTCCTGGAGATGCAATTCAGCGCCGGATGGAGGGAGCAGCCCAAGACACCGAGTCAGCTTGACTCCGCAGCCAAGGGGCTTCCCATTGTTCTCCCAAAAAAGTTGGCCAGATCTGGAGATCTTCTACCCCAGAGGGTCATGTCTGGCTCGCAGCACATCCCACTCAAAAAAAACCACCCAGCCCTCAACCTCCGTTCATTGCATTTCCTGGGAGCGGGGGATTTGGGGACTGAGAGCTCCACACCACGCCCGTGTTTTATTCCACCTGCACCAGTCCGTGCTACCTGTGCCAGGTGTGCTGGAGGGAGGGGCTGGGGCGATGCCCTTCAGCAGCACGTTGCTGCAGCCATGCGGTGCCCTGGCAGCCCCGGCTGGAGCGGGATGGGCGGGACCGGGATCGCGCTGCAGCTGCAGCAGGAGCTGCCCGGCTTTGGGGCTTTCCGACTCACAGCCCTAATGCAACATTAATGGGCTTTGCTGGCGCTGAATATTTATAAACCCGGGAGCAAGTTCCTGCCCATCCGCCGAGAACCCGGGGGCTGCAGGGCAGAGAGCAGCACACGGCCTCTGGCTGGCCACGGTGGCCTGGCCAGGAGCCTGCCCACACGCCAGGCAGCGGGACCTGCCCCGTCCACCCGCTTGGGAAGGGGAAGAAGATGAGGACCCAGAGCTGAGCTGTCTGCAACACCTTTCCCTCCCCTTTCAATCCTACATCTCTGCCTAAATTTGCGGAAAACCACACCAGTTCACACAAGCCTTCCTCCCTCCCCTCTGCTGTCCCCCCTCCCAGCACCCCTGCGCTGCCCTAGCCCTTCCCAAATCCTGACTCTCCCAGCCGGGGTCCCTTGTCCCCATTCTCTCCTCCCCTCAGCATCCCCTCCTCTCCCCACCACCCCGACCAGACACCTCCCTTCCCAAACCCTGCTCTCCTCAGCTCTCCTTGTCTCAATTTTGACAATTTCCCAGGGCTCCTTCCCACCTTTCTGCACATCCCACATCCCGGAGATGCCACCGGGACCTGGTGTCTGCCCACAAGGCCCTTCCCTCCTCCCGCCGTGGCAGGGTCCCCGTGGCAGCCGAGCCACACAAACCACGGGTGCGGGCGGGTGGCACGTCACCCCAGGGGACTGTGCCCACCAGGGCAGGGAGGAGACCCCGAGGAGACCCCGTCCCAGGCCCTACAGCTCTGTTCCACACTGCTGCACGCTGCAGCCCGCAGCGACTGCTCCAGATAAGCCTTCTTCAGAAGGAAAAGCACGTGGAAAAAAAATGTAATTTTTCCCCTTTTTACCCAGTTTCAAAGGGATGCTCTGGTTTTTTGTTTGTCTCTTGGAATCTTTTGTGTGGAGACAGAATGAGAAATCGCCCTGCTATGGCTATCTGGCCAGCCAGAGGGAGATGCCAGCCTCCAGGGGACATCACTTTTGGAATCCAGGGACCTTCTCTCCCACCCAGCCTCCTTGGACCACTCTTCCCAGTGCAGGGCGGGTGGAAAGCCCTCCTTGGGGGCGGAGGGAGAACCCAGGAATGCTCTCACCCACCTGGGGCTATGCTGCAGTGAGGAGCATGGTTGGGCTCTGCTCCAGCTCACCTCACCTTGCACCGGGCACCGCAGCTGAGGGGGCTCGGGGGGGGGGCCTGNGGCGTCCTGGGCGCCAGGGACATCCCCCCTCCCCATCCCCACCGCCCGGGGAGTGCCCGGCGGCCCAGGCCACCTCTCGCCTCTCCTGTTTGAGCCGTCAGCTGCAGCAATAAAAGCACCTCCCCTTCCCAGCCCTACATTAAAAGAGCCGGACCTAAAATTAATTTAGCCCTGCTCTTTGTTGTGGACAATACAGAGGGGATATTGTGTGTGGGGAGAGAAAGGCTTTTTGTTTGGGTGAGGAGACAGCGGCGGTCTGTTCTTGCGGACATCTGAAAACAAGGCTGGGAAGAGCGGCCCTTTAAGTTCGGCTGAAGCAAAAACACACAGCCCCATCTCACAATTAAACACAGTATCAAACCGAGAAAGGATCAATTGAGCCTAAAACAGAAAGCTCCCCATGTGACAGATTCCAGAAAGTACGTGATACACCATGCCCAGGGCTAGTACATGCCTGCTGTGTTTCCCAGTACATGATTAATTTGACTCAGGGCAGGAGGCTGCAGGCAAGGGATCTGCAGCACACACTGAAAAGTTTTAACACTTTGAAGACTGGAAGCGCGGCTGAGCGCCGGAGACAAAGGCAGAGGCGGAGGCGGGCGGTGGGAGCAGCGGCTGGATGGACCCACGGACAGCCGGAGACTCGGTTTCCAGCCCGCCGCCAGCACGGGGTGCTCTTCCCGCTGGAGGCCAGCACCAGCATCCCCCAGCCAGCATCCCGCCTCCCTCCCCGCGGGGGCTGCTCCCCACGGCCGCGCTCCCGGGGGGATTTGGGGCTGGGGGTCCATAGGGCAGTCCCTGCGCTGCAGCCTCATCCCCTGGGTGTGTGACAGGGATCGCCCGGGGATCCTTTCCCGCCTGGTTTCCCTTTCCCGGTCTTACAGGTGACCTTGGAGATGCGCAGATTGGAAACAATTAATATATTAGTCGCTTAATTGCTGGAGAGTGCAGATGAAGCCAGCGGGCACTTTCCCCGGGAGGCAAGGGGTGGCGCTGCGACACCAGCAGAGCAGCCTGTCCTGGTGGGGTGCGGGCTGGGGACACTGGGGTGACACCCCCAGAGCTGCCCCTCCCCGCCCTCCGCTGGCTGGCCACGGGGGGACACGCTTTCCTTAGCGCAGGATGCGATCTCGGCCACGGGATGCAGGCTGGGGGTAGCGGGGTGGCATCCCCAGAGTTGGATGCCCTCTGTCCCCACTGCCCAGCTATTGGGGATACAGCCCTTCCAACAGCAGGATGTCACCCTTCTGGGGACGTGGGGGTGGCATCCCCAGAGCTGGGACACTGCCCTCCCTCAGGCAGGGCTCACCGCCCCAGCCAAGGTCTGTGCCACCAGCCCTGCCCTCCTCGCTGTGAGGGTGGTCCCTGCTGCCAGCCCCCAGGCTGCCATCCTGGGGCAGTGTGGGGCCCAGGGAGGCCCGAGCCATGGGACTGGGGTGGCTGGTGTGCAGCAGCAGGGCTGGCATCACCGGGCTCACACTGTGCAAGCCACCCCTGAAAGCAAACAGAGCCCAGGCTGTGACTGCACTGTCCAGGAGGGCTGGAGACAGGACCTCACAGCTCTGCTCCTTGCTGCCAGCCTCTTTTCCCAGGCCTGGGAATGGTTTTAGCTTGGGAGTGACACTCCCCAGCCTCAGCCCCAGCTCTGGACCCTGCACACTGCCACAGAGGTGCTGCAGCCCATCATGGGGAGCCCCAGTTCGGGGGTGGAGGAGCCCTGAGATCACTTGTCCCTGGGCAAACACACCTCACCCGGGGCTGCTCTGTTCCCTGCCACACTGAGCCTTACACCAGCACGACTTTTCCAGAAATATCTTTGTCAGCTGGGCAATCCAGGCTGTCTCGTGAAGGAAGCAGACCCACAAGCTACCAGGAAAGGAGCCACACAGAGGTTTGGCACCATCCCCTTTTCAAGGAACTCTCTCATGCTGAAGCGTCCGCACGCGGGATGCGGAGCAGGACGGAGCCCGAGAGCAGCAGGGTCAGCCCATCCTTGGGCTCTGCTCCCCCCATAAAATGCAGACGCTCCTGCCTGCCTCACAGAGGGGCTCCGTTCATTATCCGCTGCAAAGTGCTCCGAGATCCTCGGATCAAAGGTGCCGTCACAGCGTTGAGCCTGATTATTATTGATTATCCGTTCCAAGCCAGGTCCCAAACGAAGCCAGCGAGCCCTGAACGCAGAGGAGCCGAGGGAGGGCCCAGCAACCGACTGGCGATTTTTACTGCGGATGACCCGAGCCAGGGAGCAATTTCTGTTCATCCATCAAGGAAGATCCAGGCGTGAGCAAACAGTCAGGTCATGGGCATTCATTTTATTATTAAATCCTAAAGGGGCCGCGGCTCGTGCAGCTGGATGTAAGTGATCTTCGTGTTAAAAAGACGAGCTTTGAATTTAATTTTGCAGCCAGGCTGATAGACCTGGGGATGACTCAGCCAGAAGAACCAGCCAGGCCTTCTCTTCAGGGAGGAATAACACAGCCAGGAAGAGTCAGGGGCCAGCTCCCAGCACAGCACAGCCCTCAGGTCCCTCCTGGAGCTCCCGTTGTCCCTACTTCGCTCTCCTGTCCTCGTGCACCATGTGCCAGGGCAGCTGCCTCCCAGCCGGAGCTCACATGGAGGGCTGTGCCATGGGCACGGGCTCCGAACTGTGCCACCCCAACACAGGCACAGGTGGAGAGAATTGTGACAGGGCTCTGGTGGTGTGAGCCATCCCTGCAGCAGGAGCACACACTGCACCAGGTGTGGATCCACCCTGCACGGCTGTACACACACAGCACCCACTGCAGAGTGTGCTGCACATCCTGCACGGCTGTACACACACCCTGCACGGCTGTACACACACAGCACACACTGCAGAGTGTGCTGCACATCCTGCATGGCTGTACACACACAGCACCCACTGCACAGCTGCACACACACCCCGCACGGCTGTACACACACAGCACCCACTGCAGAGTGTGCTGCACATCCTGCACGGCTGTACACACAC
>VWZT01012881.1:79526-104183 GCA_013397055.1 Pachycephala philippinensis | reverse complement strand
GCCAGCCTGGAGAGCACGTTTGGGATCGCAGGCCCCCAGCCAGGGGCGAGGCGGCAGCCAGGGCCGGTGACATGGAGGAAGAGAGATGGGGGGAGCGTGGGGGGACACAGGCACGGCTTTTTATACTCTCCTGTTAACTGATCCACGGAGCTTTCCTGGCATCGGTTTCAAAGGTATCCCTTCACTAATCCGCCGGGCTGTTCCAGGATGGCGGTTTTGACCAGCAGGAAGGGGGGAGGGAGGGAGGAGGAACGGTCACAGGCAGACTGCACCTTTTCACAGCCCGCAGGAAAGAAAAGCAGGGGGGAAAAAAGGAGCAGAGTGCGGTGTGGGGCCGGGGAGGGGGGTGCTGGTGCTCGGGAGCTGCACACGCAGCGCCAGGGCCAGCTCTGGGGACAGCTTGCTGCAGCATCCGGGGAGGGAACCAAATGGCACCTTCCAAATATAGCTCCTGCCACGCATCTGCCCGCCGGGCACCGCGGGCATCCCAAACCCGTCTGCCCCAGCAGGCTCGCCTTAATATAGGTTGACCCCCTCCCCAGTGACCTTCCCCAGCAGGGCTCCTGCTCCAGGGTGAGGACCATGGGGCACCCACCCAAATTCCCTGCAGGGCACACCTCCCACCCCAAGGGAGGGCAAGCAGGCAGCTATTAAATGCAGAGACACGCTGGGGCAGGGCAGGAGGAGGTGGCCCTGTGGCATTTGTCCCTCGGGAGGGGCCGTGTGGGTGCCCCTTGGCCGTGTGAGCTGGGGGGATGGAGCAGAGGCAGCGGTTTTCACATAGAAGCAGCATCTTAGGACCTGATTGCTGGGGGCCAGGCACTGCCTACCATTACTAGGGCCAGGGGTTTTCTTTAGTTGTGGTTCTTGCTGCTCTGTCGTTGTTTTAATTTAAAAATGCAGCCCCAGAGAGAGCCTGGGCGGGTGCCCAGCCTGCTGTGGGCTGTGGGGACTCTGCAGGCAGGCCCAGTCTGCCCCAGCAGCTCCCCAGCATCCCGGCATCATTTCCTCTTTCAGCCCCATGAGCTGCTGCCCTTTCACTTCAGCATTCTCTCATTCCATTCTCTCATTCCCGGGCAGCCTCTGCCTGTGCTGCTGGAGCGAGCCTGGCTCTGTCGTGGCCATCACCAGTGGACACCGGCACCCCCGGCCTGCAGGGTGGACACCGTGTCAGACACCAGCCCTTCCATGGGACAGAAAGGAGACTGCAAAATGGGCCAGAAACCCTTTTGCAGGGCACCACTGCAGGCAGCAAAGGTGTTTGGTCATTAATGTCATTTTTCAAACTGCAGCTCAGACCTGGGCACAGAGTCACCACCAGGGAAAAGCTGCTGGTGCTGGCCCGGGGGGTAGGTACAGGATGAATTTGCTTATGAGCTTTTTCTCCAGGTGGTTAAAAAGCTCAGCCTGTGTGACACAGAGAGCTGTGCTAAGACAGATCCCACGCCACAGCTCTGATTTCCCTGTCAGGCCAAGGCCACTCTGCTAAAGCTCCTGTCCTGACGTGTAAGATTTGGGCAAAGTCAGGTAAAAGTCTCAGTGTCCCTGTGACTCTGAATTAGCTGTGCTAACTTGAAAACCAGATGTGTTCTGCTCTTTAGCACAGCTATCTAAACTAGCCTCAAAATGGCTACAAAACTCCCCTTCAGTATAGGAAAAATGTCAATCCTCCATCCAATAATATTTTTACAGCTTCTTGCTGCCCAACAAACTCCCTTAAGCTCCAACAGTGTCAGTTTTGCATCATTTTTGAAAGGCCCCTTTTTGAGTGAAGGACCAAGCCTTTTGTGTAAAGAAGAAAAACCAAACCAAACCCTCCTGCATGGCCTAAATGGCACAGTGCCATTTGGTGTTGAGGACTGCTCTGGGCTTTTTTGGTCCCTCCAGAGCTGGCCCACCACATGGACAGTGTTCCTTGAGAGGTGCTGGGAGGTCAGTATAGCTCATGCACAGTCCCATCTTCCAGGATGGAGTTTGCTCACCCATCCTTGTATCTGTTGGGAGGGGGGAAGGGTTACCCCCACACCCATCCTTGCCGAGGGAGAGAGGAAAATCCTCTTTCCTGCTGAGCTCAGCCTCTGATGGGAGCCTCTTCTGAGAGGGAAGCTGTGCATGTAGGAAGATGGTGGGAAATCTGGGAAGGGGCTGATCCCCTGATCCAGTTTTACACCAGAGTGTTGGGCACATGAAGACTCAGTCCCACATCCTCCAGACAGGGAGGTTTGGATGGCTGCTGCCTCTGAATGGGAATGCCATGGCAGTAGTACCCAGCATGAGCACCCGACTGACGTTACACATTACATTCCTCCCTGACCTTTGTCCACGGGCTCATTAAAATAATTGATCCTAGCCATGACAGTCACACAAGGACCCCATGCTTGTCACATCGCCTCCTGGGTGGCTCCTTCCTTCCCACCGCTCTGGCCAGGCCCAGGTCTCTTTTTGCCAGACCTTCCCTTGCCCTGTGCTCCCCCGGGGCCGCGGCAGAGCCGTGCCCCGAGTGCCCCGGGACCAGCAGCGGGCTGGCTTGGCTCGGGGGGCCGGGGAAGGTGTCTCCCTGCTGCCCACGGGGAGATCCTGCCGCTTGTTTTGCCGGCTTTACTGCCGAGTGTTAATTATTCCAGCCCCAGGTGGCATTGTCCCTCACTATTACACGGTTGACCTGTATCTAATCCGTCATCATCTGAAACCCTCTGCCCCGTCCTGGCATCCCTGCTTGCCCCGAATCCCCCCAGCCTCCGCGTGCTTTATTACTCCTGCACCAACCAAGTTAGGGTTTCAGGACGGAATCAAAGCAAAGCTCCTTAATTTCCATCCAGCCGAGCCCGGTGAATCCGGAGCCCCCCGGGGCGGCTGAATCCCGGCCAGGCAGGGGCTGCGAGCCCGCGGGCGGTGGCGGAGGGTCCCTGCCACGCTGCCCTCCTTACCCCCGGCTGCGAGCAGAGATGTCTCTCGGCTCAGCCTGTCTTTCGGGATGCTCCCCACTGCGAGAGCCGCACAAAGGAACCCTCCCCGCCGCTGTCCAGGCCAGCAGCATCTCCAGCGCATGACTTGTAACCCGCCGAGCTGGTCCTTCACACGCCGTGAATGATAACAGGGAGCTGCAGCCCATTGTCTGCGGCCCTTGCGCCGGTTTGTCAAGTTTGCGGTTGCATTTTAATCCTGACGCCTTTTCAAAGCCCAGCTGCGCATTGTGTGGGCGCAGGAATTCTTGACTTGCAAATCCCCCAGCATTAAATTCAACCTTCTGGGGCTGTGGGGATGGTCCGCGCGGTGAATGGGGGGCGGGGGGAGGCTCCTTGCCCCCTGCCATGAATAACAAGCAGATGAGAAGCAGCGGAGGACAGCGCAGGGGCTGGGGGAGCCTGGAGCAGCCAAGGTGACAGCAGTGGGGACGCTGAGGCCGGCGCGGGGCTCAGCGGTGGGATTTGTAGCCAGACGTGGCCAGCTTGGCAGCTCCCCTCAGCCCCTCCTGCCGCGCTCGGTTTGGTGCCCGGAGCCGTTGAAGGCCATATGTGATCCCCAGCAAGGAGGGCTCCGGGGGACCCCCGTGTCACATCACGGGGACAGCCCTCAGCGCCCAGACACACAGAGGGGAGCGGAATCAAAGAATCACAGAACCGTTTGGGTGGGAAGGGACCGTAAAGCTCAGGTTGTTCCACCCCCTGCTGTGGGCAGGGACACCTTCCCCTATCCCAGCTTGCTCCAAGCCTCGTCCAGCCTGGCCTTGGACACTTCCGGGGATGGGGCAGCCACAGCTTCTCTGGGCAGAGCATCACCAGCCTCACAGGGAAGAATTTCTTCCCAAGATTTCATCGAACCCTGCTCTCTATCAGTTTACAGCCATTCCCCCAAGGATGGGTAAGGGACAGCAAAACCCTGCTGGTGCTGCAGTGCTGGCCGATGGGTCATGCAGGCAGATTTAGCCTTTTCCTGCCTGTCTGGGTCTGCTCCAGGGACTGGGAAGCCATCCTGCAGGCTGGAGGTGTGGAGGCTGGCCAGAGCCAGCTGAAACAGACACAGAGTAGGGCTCTGCCCATGCAGGTGCTGTTCCGGCTGTGATGATCCAGGAGCTCCTGTCCGGTCCTGGTTAATGCCAGCCATCCTCTTGCCCTGCCCGGAGAACAATGGGCATCCTGTGTGCGGGACAAGGGCCTGCTGCCCCGCTCCCCTACAGACTGGCTGAACCATCCTCCAACCAGTCGGGCAAGTTTTCAATGCAGCGGAGTTGGGTTTTTCATTTAAAAAAACACACACACAACAAGAAACCGCACATTTGTCAAAGCTGCAATGTTTCAGGGAGCTGTATCGTTCAGGCAGACCTTTGCCAAAAGCCGGGCAGACTTTCGGTGGCAGCCTGCCCGATTTCCTAACCCTTTGCCTAGCAGGCAGCCTCCAACCCCAGGTTCCCAGGACGCCTCCGGGCTGCCAGGGCTCATGGATTCCCGGCCCTGAGCTTGGCGGGAGGCACGGGCAGCGGAACGGCCTCTCCCTGCCCCGGTGGGAGGACATCGACTCCAGGCACGGCTTTGCACAGGACCCCGTGTGCAGGAATCCCACGCCTCACCCCACGGCTCTTGTCTCTGCCGTGACGTCTCTTGTCTGCTGGAAGCGGCCCCAGCAACCCTCTGGAGCTGGGGCAGCGCGGGAAGTGTCAACTGACAGCTCTGCTTTGTTTCAGGGGGAAAAAAGAGTAACACAATCCCTTCTCATCTTCTCTGGTGGCCTCGCTTAACTTCTCAGTGCCTCGGTTTGCCAGGTTCTGGGATTGTAAAGCCCTGTAAAAGACTCGGAGATCCTGGCACTTGGGGGAGGAAGGTAAGAATTAAAACAGGAGGAGCACCTGGCTCCCCGACCCCTCCACCACCTCCCGGCCCAGCACTGTCCTTTCCCCTCCTCTTCCCACGTTATCAAGTGTGTGTGCTTTCTCTGCACATCTTCACCTCCCAGGACCCCTTTCCATTCTCTCCCTGTCCTGTTTTCCTTCTCTCCAAGGCCCAGAATGCTGCAGCCATCCCTGCCTCTGCCAGGCTTCCCTCCTCTGCTTCCCTGCCTGCTCTGCTCTGTGCAAGGGCTCAGACAGACTGTCCCCAATTCCTTCTTTTTGTCCTTGAGCTTTCTTCACCTGGGGAGAGCCTCTTGTCCTGGGCACAGACCACAGTCAGGCTCAGCAAAGCCTGGGATTGGGAACCACTCAATGGGAGCCTGGAAAATGCAGGAATATGAATCCTGCAGAAGTAAAAAAAAGTGTTTAGGTTCCCCAGGACACTGGCCAGGAAGCCAGACCCTGAGCCCAGCCGTGCTGTCCCAGCAAGGAGCTGGCCACTGTCTGCTGGCCATGCAGGACTTGGAGTGACGTCTGTCCCTGGAGCATCGCTCTCCGCTCAGCAGAGTTCCCCACACCAACCAGAGAGAGAATTATCCCTTGTTTGTTTGCCCTGGTTTGTTTTTAACAAAAACTGTGCTGCTGGCTGTTTATCACTTCATTTTCCTCCAGGAGATGAGGCAAGCGAAGGAGATCAGCCAGAATAAAACACGACCTTTCTGGGCTGTGCTGTGGGCTTGGACTTTCCACCTACCGCCTGTTTGTACCAATGGGGTCTGAGCTGAGCAGATGCCAGGTGCCATGTTTGGTGCTGGCAGAGGAGCAGCATATGTAGCTCTGAGCTCAGGCCCACGGGATACTCCCCAGCGTGTGCTCATGACACCCACCCAGAGAGTTTTTGTGCCACAGCTCAAGTCACTTCCTCACACCCAGCAAATTCCTCCTCCTGGTGCCCGTCCCCCCACGGCGAATCTCAGCAGAGGAGGGCTGAGTGCTTGTGAGGGAACACTGCACACAGGGCTCCATTTCGGGGTTGCTGTGAAGACCCAGGCATGCAGGGACTCGCTCCCTGGCCCTGCTCAGCCCCCAGCTGGGCTCACGTGTGCAACACTCCTCAGGCCTCCCTGGGATCCGAGGGACTTTGCTCCCGGGACGTGCCCAGTGCGTGAAGGCAGAGTCTGCACTGAGACACAGCAAAGCACAGCCTCGTGAAAGACGCTCCAGTCGGGGTGTCCACAACCCCCAGCCATTCCTGCCTCTCCCAGCTCTCCAGCGCAGCCTGGGACCTGCCCCTGGCTCAGGTGGACCTCACTGGCTTCCAGCCAGGTGTTTACCCACCTGGGCTCTGAGCACAGCTCAGCTCTTTGCTGCTGGGAATTGTTTGGAGCAGGCTGGCTGGCTCCCCCAGCTCTCCAGCCATGCCCTGTGTGCTCCCCAGAGCACCCCACACTGACCAGCCTTCCCCTGGGCGCCTCCTGTGCCCCCAGCCGGGTTGGGGGACACAACTTTGTCGTGAGGGCCTGGCTTGGGGGTAGCAGTGATGTCCTAAGGGGAGGCTGAGAACGGCAAAGCCTTCCCCACAAAATGTCTCTGTCCACCCAACACTGAGTGCCAGGTGGGCCACTGGTTCCTGAGGGGTCCTGCTGAGCCTCCCGGGGGTCCTGCCCCTCCTGCTCAGAGATCCATGTCCTGCAACATCCTCCCCATCCTCACCTGGACCCAGCCTGGCTCTCCTTCCCCTTTCTCAGGGAGAGTGAGGCTCTCTCTGGTGTCATTGCTACTGCCTCCAGTCCCAAAATGTTCTGTCCAGTGGCCTCGTGGACCTGTAATCCTTTGAGGCACAGTGTGTCCAGCACATCTCTTCCAAATGGTCCTGAGAGGGGTTGGGGAGGCCTCCATCCTGGCTTTTGTGGTGCTCACATAAGAACTGGATGTTCATTGTATTTACCACAGACTCTAGCTGTGAAAAGAGCTCTTCTGATCTGTTTTTGAACAAAATCCAAACTGTTTTGACCCATGGATGGCATCCTGAGTTTGAAGGTATTTACCGAGTAGCAGTGAGCTCAGAGACGTGATGATGGACCAGGGAGAGGGTGTCCTGGTAGGAATATCTCCAAGGCAAGATGGGGAAAGACCCCACTCTAGCAGCCATCTGCCAAGTGTCCTGGTGGCTTCTGGGCTACTAAAGATCTGAGCCACGGATCTGTGTGAATGGGAACAGTGAAGGTGGCAGTTTTGAGCTCTTTAGAGAACAAAGCCTTTTTCAATGATATGTCTTATCTTCTGCCTCGGTTTGGAAGGTCCAGGGCTTCAAAACCCTCACCTGAAGCACAAATAAAGGTGTCTTCCACCCTCACCAGTCCCCTAGGCATGGTCAGATCGAGTGGGTTTTGGTCACAACTAAAGAATTCCCCTTCCAGACACGAGAGAGCTTTAGGGCACGCACAGGGAAGCAGCAGGGCACGAGGCAAGGCAACGCTGGGAAGGCAACCAGCTCCCTGGAGGCATTTAGGGACATCCTAAATGAGAGCAGTGGGGATGGGAGCTAGCCTGGAAGCCTGCCCCGCAGCCTGCCTCTCTCCTCCCTCAGCTGAGGCCCCGGCAGGTAGTGACAGAAACCAAGCAGGTTTGTTCGCAGTGACATTTTGGAGGATGCCTCCCAAAGATGAGTCAGGCTGTGCCTGCTGCGGAAAAACAGTGATGCAGTGTCTTGTGGGACAGCTTTAGTGGCTGTGGAGGAGGCAGGCTCACCTGAGCCAGCCTCACCACGCTGGTCCTCGGGAAATGCCTGCCACAGACACAGCCACTGGTTCTTGCAAGAGAACACCCTTCCTTTTCTTCCACTGAGCCATTAACCCTCTTGGAAACCCCCACAGCAGCTAGAACTGGGGTGTCCCTGCAGTGAGGTGCCCACCCAGAGGTGTCTCACGTACCTCAGCCTGCAGCATTCCCACCCCATCCTGTCCCTGTTGCTAAGGTGCTCAGCTCGGCGATGCCTGCTGCTGACACAAGACCCTGGATACTGCCTATCACATTTCCCGTGAGCTGCAGAGAGCAATGAAAACAGAGATCAGAGAGCCGAGGAGAGGAGCTCAGCCTGCTAATTACAGTGGGAAAGCAACATTCAGCACCTGCTGCTGGCAGTTCCGTGCTCCTGCCAGGGGCTGTACGGCAAAACAGGTTTGGTTGGTGGTGAGACAGGGCAGCAAAACAGGATCAGGTAGGGCCAGGAGTGGCGGGGGGAAAGTTGGTGTTACGAGGAAGGAATAAGACAAAGTGGTGGGGTTAGGGTGATTACATCCATGGGGCACCAGTCCAGAACTACCCCTCCAGACAGACTGGGTCTGTGCAGAGGCAAGTTGTCACGATCATCACCCTTCTGTCGTCTCTGCGCTCGTCTCCGTGCAAATCACAATGTTTTCTTCCTCCTGCCGCTCTGCCAGGGTGATTTGTGTCAGCAGGGTCTCTGGCCAAGGTGATTGCAGCAGCCTATTTTTGGGAGTGCCCTTGAGAGTTGCAAGGCAGGAAGGTGGAGCCCAGCTGTTGGCGGTGTCCGTGCCCCGGGGAGCAGCAACACCTGCAGTCCCTGCTGGCTGCTCTCCAGTGCCTCGCTAATTGCGCCCAGGCCCTTAAATAATGCAGGGCCGAGGGCTGGAGGGGCTGCCCGCTGCCTCTCCCGGCCTCGGGAGGGGATGGAACGGCTCAGCTGGGGGCCACTTGAGGCTGCAGGAGACGCCAACATCTCCTTTCGGGTCCTGGGGTTTTGGCTCCAAAGGTGCTTTCTGACTCAGCGTGGTTGCTGGATGCCTGCTGACTCCCCAGGACTTTGATTTGGCTCTGAAAATCAGCAATAGGCTCATAGATCCTCGTTGTTCTGAGGCCATTTTAGGTACGGACAAAGATTTAAGGGACAAGTCTGCACCCAAATGTGTGTGAATCCTATTCTGGCCATCACGTTTATTTATCTCATCTTACAACTCCAGGTAACATCCCACTGAAGTGCTGTCCACCCCCAAAGCGCCCCACTTCACCTGAACATGGCAGGGATCCATCTGAGTAGCTGTTCCTGGGCCTCCCTTGATTGCCCTCGCCCAGAGCAGCTGTGGCTGCCCCTGGATCCCTGGAAGTGTCCAAGGCCAGGCTGGATGGGGCTTGGAGCAACGTGGGATAGTGAAAGGTGCCCATGGCAGGGAGTGGGAATGAGATGGTTTTTAAGATCCCTCCCAACCCAAACCGTTCTATGATCTGTTGACATGCAACACCACAAAATGAAGGCAGAGACCTGGCTGGGAGCACGTTTTGCACCCCACAGCTTTGCATTCCAGACCTGCCCACTCAGGGAACACCCACAGCCCTTCCTGGAGGGGGTGTCACCCTGCAGGACCCAGGATGACGGTGACACGGGGGCTTCCACTTCTTTTTGTGTGGTGCTGCACCTCAGGGTCTCAAATGTGCCTTGCACGGGAAGGGTGGCACTGCCAGCCCAAGGCCCCTCCTGCCCAGGGTCTGAAATGTGCCTTCCACAAGAAGGGTGGCACTGCCAGCCCAAGGCCCCTCCTGCCCAGGGTCTGAAATGTGCCTTGCACAAGAGCAGTGGCACTGCCAGCCCAAGGCCCCTCCTGCCCAGGGTCTGAAATGTGCCTTGCACAAGAGCAGTGGCACTGCCAGCCCAAGGCCCCTCCTGCCCAGGGTCTGAAATGTGCCTTCCACAAGAGCAGTGGCACTGCCAGCCCAAGGCCCCTCCTGCCCAGGCCGTGTCCCAGCAGCAGCTGGAGAGGAAGGATATCTCCCATACACCCTTCCCTGAGGTGTAAGAAGAAGACAAACACACAGCACTCCCCACAGCACTTTCCCAGTCTCTCTCTGGTCTTCCCGATCCAGATGCTGTCTGCAGAGTGCCTGCTTTTCCGTGGCTTTCTTTTCCATGATCTTGCATCCACACTAATGCTTTGATGCCCTTTATTAAGGAGTTCCACAGCACCACAGCACGTTCCTTGAAAAATTGCTTCCATCCATCTGCTTCAACTCACTGCCTTTGCCTCATGCCCCTGCTTCTCAACTGGGAGGGAGAATGAGCAATCCCTGCTCACATTCCCTATGCTGCTCATCTTTTCCTGGATTTCTCAGCCACCCCGCAGGTGTCTCTTCCTGCTCTGCCTGCTCATGAGAGGTAGCTGCAGTTCAGTGGTGTGGATGAGAAATGCTGTGGCTCGCAGTAAAGCTGGAGTCTTGCGATACCCTCCAAATATTGCTGAATTTATCTTTCCGGCACACCTGCCAAGCTAAGAAATCCTGTTACCCCTATTCCAGAGAGGAACAGCACGGCCAGGTAGCAAACACTCCCCTGATGCAAAACGACGAGTTGGAAACCAGGTGCTGAGCCTGCATGTCCTTGTTCCCACTCGAGAGGTGCTTTGCTTAGCAAACCAGCTAAACCAAGCCTAACTGAGCACCTGGCTTAATTCAGCACCCAACCAGCCGACCAAAATCTTGTCATCACAGTGACCAACCCACCAACGCCGTGTTTTGATCTCCTGGAGTTGCCATCCAGCTCGGATGCCAGCAAAAACTAGCTGGAGAGACATCGCTTTTCCCAGACAAAGGGAAGGAGGGGAGGGAGCAGCTGAGCCAGTGGAACTGTTTGTGCAGCCATAATCACACCGTAAAGCACGGCAACAGCACCTGGAAAACAGCCCTTGTGCGAGCCTGGCAAAGAGGCCCTGGTGACCAGAAGGGTTCAATGCAGAGCTGCCTTTTTGGGGGGACTCACCCCCCCTGAATGGTGGGCACTCACACACGGGCTGCCCACAGGGGCAACGCTTTGATCCTTTTTGGCCAGGGAAGAATTGCTCCCTCCAGGTTTTAACTTCACATCTGTTTGCCTTCATTAAATATTTTTTTTAAAATAGAGAGGAAGGCCAGTGTTTTTTGGCAGTTTGAAAGGGTCCCACCCAATGGAAACGGAAGGGAGCAGAGAGTGGGGAAGGCCTGGAGGGAAGGTGTTCCAGCCTTGCCTGGGGCATCCGCTGCTCCCTGCCCCATCACCGTGGTTCGTGTGCCCTCCAGCTGTGCCATCTTCCTCTGCCCATGCTTCCCTTGCTGGCCAGCTTCTGCTGACCCCTCTGTGGGGCCAGAAGGACCATCAGTGTCGGGGTACAGCAGAGACACTCGGGGCTCAGCTCTGGGGCACTGGAATGCCAAAGACGAGAGTGGAAGCATGCAGGATCAGACCCCATAACCCACCCGAGCCAGACCATGCTCCAGGTGGCCTCTGGGGCACACAGGGGTGCTCAAATCTGTCACCAGGGAGAACTTGCCATCCCCAGCATTCAAAGATGCTCAAGTGCCATTCTGGGAGACACGAGCAGGGTCTGGGAAGAGCCCGTGAGCTGAAGCAGTGGGAGAGACAAGCCAGACTTTGCCTCTCTCTCAGCTCTGTCCCCCACACACTGCAAATGAGAGCTGCAAAGACCTCTGTTCTCCAGGCTGGCCTCTCCCCCTCGGTGCTCCTGCTCCCACTCTCAGCAGCTCAGCCCTGCATCCAGGTTTACATATAAATAAAGAGTGAGTGTGAAATCCACCCTGGGGTCTCTCCTGACTCCCACTTGGCTCCCTAATTGGAAAGTCTGCCAGCAGGAGATACTGCAATGAGCTAAGGCAGAAACAAACTCCCTTTATCCCAGGCAGAGATGACGGCTGGGGTTAGGTCCCAGTCCAAATCCCACGGGCTGGGAAGGACACGGAGCAGGTTTGCACATGCTCTGGTTCTCCCTCAGGCTCTGGGGGCTTCACCACTGCTGTGCCTGGATGGAAGGGGCAGGGAAGGGATGTATCAGAGAGGATCCTGCAGCAGCTTATCCCTCTGGGAAGGGCTGGACAAGCACCTTGCAGACCCTGACCACTTGATGCCAACCAGGAGGGGCATTAGGACAGGGGGGTGATCTCTGTGCAGCACTGTACTGCTCAAACACCTGCATCTTCAAACAAAGACACCTGATTCTGAGGTTCCCCCATTTCCTCAGTTCCTCAACGCACACACAGCTCCCATCCAAACACTGCTGACCTACAGGAACCCTCTCTCCTTTTGGTTATTCTGCCCAAAGGAATCGGGAGTCAGACTCTTCACCTCCTTCCTCTGAGGGAAAACTGACCCTCACACCTTGTGGCCTCTATTTCTGCCCCCCAAGCCCTGTATTGCAGGTGTTTCTCCCCACCTTCGATGGAGGCAAAGTGCCCACACCTCACCAGGCTACATGGCACCCCAAACACTCCCATCAACAGCCAAGAGCACTGGGAAAGGCAGCTCAGAAACCTCCTCCACCAAACCCCCATTGATTTTTTTTGCTGCCTCCCCTGGTTTTTGGAGGGCCCTGGAGGCACAAACATTTCCTCCAGTAGAGCTACTTCAAAAGCAACAATGATTTCAGTACAAGCAGATCAATGTTGCAGAGCTTTGTGGTTTTGGAGAAAACAGCACAGATCTTGTCTCTAACACTGCTCCCGGTGTCCAGGGGGTGTTTTCCTCAGCAGGATGCTGTGTTCACCCCGGGATCAGGGGTTGGGTGGTGCACGGCGTCGTTTCCTTTGGGTCTGGCATCACCCAGTCTCGATGGTCTCTCCAGATGAGCAGACAGGAAAGAAGCCCCAGGGAGAGAAGAGGAATGAGGTATGGTCAGACACCAAGTTGAATCAAGGATGGAGTCAGAACAGGTACCCTGAGCTGCTGGGCACTGTTGTTGTGCAGAACCAACCTACTCCCGTGAAGGGCAGATGCTTTGCCTCTGAACGCTCATCAGAATTTCTGACTTACGTAGAACCCAAATAACTGGGAATTCAAACATCTTCAAACAGAAATTTCCATTTCTGACCAGTTCTCTGAAGCAAAAACAAACCTGACGTAGGAAACACCATTTCATTGCTCATGTTGCCTGTGTGAATTCAAATATCTACTGAGGCAGCAAACGCTTTATGCCAAAACAACACCAAAATTAGTAAGCTCACTGCTTTAATCATGACGTTTGGAGTGAGAGCCAAGGGGGTGCAGACTCACAGACATCTCCTATACACATAAGCATTGCTTCTGTGGCCCTTGGAGAGTTTCTCGTGGTCATTGCTGTGATTTGCCCTCTAAGGCCAGACGGACACTTGCAAAGGCACTGTTATGGCCACACCTTTTTTACTGGTGAGACTCTGCCAGCTGAGTGCTGCAGACTCTTCCTTTTACTAATCCTACCTCCTGGAGGCACTTAGCAACTAATCTGGATTACCTATTTCTACTGTTCCATGGCAAAGGAAACATCATTGTTTCAACTCCTGTGGGCTCACTCCGAGGCAGCGGCCCATGGGAACATCTCCTTGTCTTCCTAATTTGATTTAGGTTGCTCCTTTGCCAAGACCCCTCAAGTCTCACGTGGATTTAAGTGGGCCATTGCACAGGCTCCAAACACACTCTCTAGCTGGGGACATCATCCTGCTGCAGCAAACCCTCAGACCTGGGCTTGCAGCAGGAGGATTATCACTGTTTAGTGGTGGCTTGTTAACAGATGCCTAAGGAAACAGACAGCACAATGCTGACCCACAGCGTGGAGCTGGGAACACCCTCCTGGTCTGATGCAGGCAGGAGTTTTCTACTGCAGAGCATCCCTTGTCAGGTTTTAACCAGCCCATGTCACTGCAGGTCAGAGCATTCAGACAAAGTCTTCCCCAAACACTGGAGCAAGCCTTTGGCTCCAGTCACCCCAGAAACAACCAGCTGGAGTCAGGACTTCCAGAGCTTTGTAAGCCAAATGGGCCCAAGCTTGTGTATATGAAAGCCCCAGGGTCTGCCAGTCTTGGAGCTATTTTCCCAGCCCTCCTCCAGATCCGTGCCTGTGACTGTCATTTGTGAGGTGGGATGTGCAGCCCTGCCCACAGCGCTCCCGGCGAGGTCACGGCGACACCCCCCGCCTGCCTAACGCCTTTGCCAGACTCCTGACATCCTTCTCTGCAGTCTCTCCCGTGAAGTCTCTTATTTTTATTCACCTTTCTGGTCACTGCTGGGCTCTTGAGCAGAGGTCCTCATTGGGTTATCACAAAATAACCCAGTTCCTGGGAGGTAGCAAATTCAGGAGCCCTCAGTGCAGGGGGTGGCTCTAGAGGGGCTCAGGATGGGCTCTGCCTCTGTTCGGGACAAGATTTGCCCTGTACTGAGCTGAGCTCAGCTGGGTGATCCAGGCCCACGGTGCCTCTGTCCCTGGTCAGCCTGGACACCCCACTGACCCTGACCCTCACAAGTTTTGAGCAGATTAACAGGACCTGGTCTCACTCCAGCCATGTCCCTACGCTCCCTCACGTGGATCGTCTCGGTGCACACGAGACTTTTCACAGATGCCACTGAGTTTCATGTAGGAGGATTATTCCCAGGAAATCTCATTTCTCACTTCCACTCACACATCCTGGTGGCCCCTTCTAAGGACAGCAAAAGCCCCAGCCCGAGAGCCTCCCCAAGGAGCTCAGATGAGTGAGGCAGCTCTTTGAGCCCAGTTGCGCTGGGCCAGTGTAAAAATTCATTCCACAAACTGCTCTGGGGAAGGAGCAGCCTGGCTTGGTGGCCAGGGGTGAGCTGCTCCAGAAGGAAGGATGCTGGTGGCTGTTCCTAAAGCCTTCAGCTTGTTCACTCACCCAGGAAAGACAAAGGCTTCAGCTTGTCCCCAGCAGCAGCATTGTGCTGGTCATGGTGCCAGGATGCTGTGGAGTCTTACAGAGTTCCTGGGAAAACCAGTTCAGGTGGGATGGTGGTGTTTGCAAGAGCTCAAAACTCGTCACAAAAGCTGATCCCCCTGCCTGCAGACCCACTCCTCCCTTCCACTCCTTCAAACACCTACTGAGGCAGCAAACGCTTTATGCCAAAACAACACCAAAATTAGTAAGCTCACTGCTTTAATCATGACGTTTGGAGTGAGAGCCAAGGGGGTGCAGACTCACAGACATCTCCTATACACATAAGCATTGCTTCTGTGGCCCTTGGAGAGTTTCTCCTAACCCTAACCCTAACTAACCCTAACTCAAACCCTAAACCCTAAACCCTAACCCTACCCCTAAGACTAACCCTAACCCTAATCCTAACCCACCACTGCTTCATATGTGGCTCCAGAGATGGTGAGCCCCTTACCTATCCTGGTGAGCCCCTTCCCTGTCCTGGTGAGCTCCTTACCTGCCCTGGTGAGCTCCTTACCTATCCTGGTGAGCTCCTTGCCTGTCCTGGTGAGCTCCTTGCCTGTCCTGGTGAGCTCCTTGCCTGTCCTGCTGAGCCAGCACCACCCTTGATGGGAGCCTGGATTGTTCCAACCTTTCCAGACACCACCAGGATCCATTCAGCAGTTCTGGGCTCTGCCCTGGCTGTTCCTGCTTTAGTGCCTCCTCCAATGGGGCAGGCAGTGAGCCTGGGTAGCTGAGGGACAATTATTTCTGCTCCACGTGGGTGAATGAAATCTCTGGTGGTGGGGCAGGACCTCACTGCAGACCTGGGTATTCCTGGGATCTTTGTCAGAGCAGTGTGGGAATTGGTGAGGAAATTTCATCCCTTTAGCACTGCCTCCAGGGGGTCTCCAGGTGGTGGCCGAAGGCACTGGGCACTGCCTCCTTCCCTCTGAGCAGCTGCTCTGGGCAGGAGCTTCTCCCTCCTGGCCACCCTAGAGAAGAGATGACCTCCTTCAGAGGGAAGTAATTGCCAGGCTTAAATTAGATTTTCTAAATGTCCTGTCTCTCTCCCTGTGGCCCCAGAGCCACTTCTGCAGGCTGGCACTTGCAATGGCAGCCAAAGCGCTGTCCCACAGCAGAGGGAAGACACACGATCCTCCTTCCCACCACAGCGCATCCCATCCTGGCCTCCACACAGCTCTGCATCGCTGCCTGGCCTGTGAATAAACAGGACAAAGCTGCCCAGGACAGTGTCCACCAGCAGGATAATCTTGGCTTTGTGGAGCAAAGCCCCAGCCTGTCTGCACGGTGAGGAAGGACCAGCCGGGACCGCTGCCTCCCCTCCCCATCGCAGCACCCAGGATTGCAGCCCCAGGCGGATTCTCTCCTTGCTGGATAACTTACACGTAGCTTCCCTGCTCCATATACTCAGCTGTTCCTCTGATATGGTGCCAGTCTCAACACATGGAATCCAGGCCTTCAAAATCTTCCATAAGCTCAAGCAACTTTACATTAGCACATTGTCGATGATTTCGAAGCCTACAGGCTCAGCCCGGCGAGCCTTCCATAAAATATCGAGCGAGGTAATGGTAACTCTGCATGAAGCAGGATGAAACGGTGCAGTCGTCCATCTTTCCAGCCACCACATTTCTCCTGGCTGAATAAAAGAGGTTGTTTTATGGTAGTGTTAAATTCAGAGCCACCTGTTGTATTCCTGTGTCCCCGGGACCTGGAAGGAATGATCTTCCCTCAGCTTTCCGTGTTATTTGTCGGGGTATGACTCCTAATTGCTGTGTTAACATTTCCAGGAATTTTCATCAGGCCATTCAACATCAGCCCTTAGTTCCTGAGAGCTTCCCTTTCCTTATGAAACTTTTCCCATTCTTCTCCCAGGGTGAGTGAAAAAAACAGAGTGGAGAAGGGAGATACAAACATTTAAAGTCTGGAACCAACTGGTCAATGAAGGAATTTCTGCAATATTTTACATTTTGGGACTATTCACCCCACTGACTAATTCGCCGTTTCTCTTCATTCTAAACCCACATTTGCTCCCATCAAGAGACCTTTCCCCCCCAACCCTTTCTCAAACTCCAGCCCTACAGTTCACAAGCAAATCTGGAAAACCATTCCTGCTCTTCAGGATACGCAGTTAGTGGAGAAGAGCTGGAGAAAGACCTGGCCACAGGTCCAGTGGGGCAACAGATGTCCCCTGCTGTCCCTTCCCTGAGCTCCTGATGAGCAGCTGGATGCTCAGCACCACAGCAGTCAGGCCCAGCTCAGACATCTTCCCTGACCCATGGATAGAGTCACCTGTCACCACACCACCCAAAATGTCCCCAAGGTGGCTGCAGGCTGCCCCACCTGGCCCCTGGCAGCAGCCGTGGCAGCTCCCAGCCTCCTGCTGTCCCTGCTCCCAGCAGCCCTGCTCCCTGCTCCTTGTCCCGCTGTGGGTGGGTGTCTGCAGATGGCTCATCCCACCCCTGCCCTTCTCTGGAGTCCCTTTCCTCCAGACTCAGCACTGCCTGTGCCATCCCCTGCACGCTCTGTGGGCCAGCCATGAGCCTCCTGCTGCCTTTCACCATCTCCTCCACGAAGCCCTTGGCCCAAAGCCCCGTGGGCCAGGCGGATCCTCTGGAGAATCTGCCAGCACAGCCCGTCCGGGCTCACAGCTCTGCCTGGAGGCAGCTTTCCCAGCGGGAGGAAGGAGATGCTCATCCTCTCTTTCCTCCTGTCGGCACCCACTGCCCTAATCCCTGGGTCGTGCTGCATCTGCATCCCCTGAGCATCCCCAGGACACCCCCGGAGGTCCCCGCTGCACCCCAGAGGTCCCCATGGCACCGCACCCCAGCCCCTGAGGCCTCACATCCCACCCACTGCAGCACCACGGGGGAGGTCCCCGTGTTTGATGGCTCTGCCAGGGGACAGCTGGCTTGTTCCTGTTCCAAACCCCTTCCCTGAAGCTGCCAGCCCAGCTGGAAATCCTAACCCCATCCCTCACGCCAGGCAGGAGGGGAGGACAGGGATGCCGTGGTGGGGAACCCCATCCTTCCCGGCAGCAGGGGCTGAGGGCAGGCGGCGGGGACTCAGATTTCAGTTCCTCTGCCCTCGGAAAGTCCATGCCAAGAGGACCTCGGAGCTGTTCGGACTCGTTTGCCTCTCCCCGCCTCTGCAGGAGGGTGTGGGTGAGATTCCGCTTGCCAAGAGAGCCCCATGGCTTGTCCTTCTTGGCTGTTTATGGCTCGGACCAGATCAGGTTTCTAAGCTCTTCCCCAGCCGGTAACTTTGTTTTTTTTAAATTAAAAAAAAAAAAAAAAGCACGAATTTTCTCCTTTCCCCACCCTCCCATCCTCCACCCTGCGATTTGTGGCCTGGCCTGAAGATGGTGAACGAGCAGCGGTGCTCCAGAGCACAGCCAGGGCTGGGCCACCTCTGTGTCCACCCAGGTCCCCCAAAACTGCCCCCCGGGACTCAGGCAGGCGGCGAGGGGGGCTCAGCATCCTCCTGCTGCACCCTGTCAAGAGACCTCCCTCTGCTGTCCTGCGTGTTCTGACCTGGTCTCCCAAGAGAACACGGCCCAGAAAGGCAGGGGGGCAGTGCTGTGACCCTCTCAGCCCCCCAGAAGATGTTTTCTGCTCCCTGCTGCGTGGCAGGCTGGCAGCACAGCCACCATGTGTCTCAGTCCCCCACCGCAGAAAGGGCTGGGAGCCCTTTCCCAGGGTGCTGTGGGGATGAATGCAGCAGATAGCATGAGGTTCCCAGAGCAGGTAACATCCCCCTAATTAAGATAAATACTAATTAAGTCTGGGACTTTCAGAGAAGCCCTGGGAGCAGACTCCAACTCCTGTTGAATTTCAATGGGAACGAGACACCTGACTCCAGAAAAACCCAGCCTCTGATATTAAGCTTAAATGGGCCCTTCTCTAACGCTGATATATTGCTGCTCTGTAACTTATGAGTGCCTTCCCGTATATCCGAGCACAACATCGATGTCCTGGAAATGCTAATAAGGAGCTTTAGGAGGGCAGCAGCGAACAGGCTCCGAGTCAGATGCCCGTGATCATCCTGTGCTATTAAACATTATGGACAAGCTTTGAGCAGAGCTTACCCATATTGCACACGAGGCTCTGGCTGAGCCCCGGGTGCTTTGTGCATCCCTCCCTCCTCCTCCTCCTCCTCTTCCTCCTCCTTTCCAGCTGTGGAGCTCTCTCAGTCCCAGTCCTGTGCTCTGTGGCAGGGGGTGAGCGAGGCGAGGGGACGGTGCACTCCTGGTTACACACGGAGCTGTGCCTGCTGGGAACAGCCTCCCAGAGACCACCGAGGGACGGCAGCGGGAAGCAGACCCCCGGCAGCCACGGATGGATGGGGCTGCAGCAGATGGAGCTGCTCACGGACCCTTCACCTGCCCTCCCTCCTTTCTCTGGTGGAAGTTGTGGGTCACCCACACGCCATGAGGGCTGTGCTGGGTGGCCACAGCAGCAGGAGCCGCGTGGGGACGTGGGGGGACACAACATGGGTGTGGTGATGGAAAAAAATGGAAAGCACTCGGGTTTTTCAGTGCCGGGATCACGGAGCGGCAGCGCTGAGCTTGGGCAGCAGAACCATTTGGGAACTCCGGAGCGTGAGACCCCTCCGCCAGCCACCACGTGCCCAGCTGGCTCAGACCCAGCATTGTGACGGACCGCACTCGGCCGGCCCCTTGCCAGCCCAGAGGTCTGACAAACACAACCTCTCTGTCCTCCGGCCCCGCTCGCCAGCGCCTGTTTCGAATTAGCATTTCCCCTGCCCCCACCACCCGCCATTTGGGCAAATCCCTCAGCTGTCTGCCAGCAGCGCCGGGCCAGGGGAGACCGACCCCGGGAGCCCCGTTTGCTTCCCAAGGACTTTCCCAAGTCCCCGGTACACTTTAGCAATTAGAGGGTTAAGTTTCCTCCCGGCCTCGCTGCATTAACTGGAAAGGAATGAAGTGTCAGGCATGTTCTCACCACAGCAGGCTGTTGGAAAGCAACTCCCTTCTCCACGCACACACACCTCCCACTGCTGCGACCAAATTATTTTCTATCCTCCAGAGACCCAGTATGCCAGACAAAATCTGCAGCATGACTCTGATTCATTGCAAAAGGATGCAGATGTAATATTCCCTTTTTTGCCGGGGCTTCTCGCACGCTAATTCACACGGCATCTCGGCGTTTCGAGTTTTACAGCTCTCCTGCTCTCTTTATTATTTTTTTCTTCGGAGGGCTCTGACGCCCCTCGCTGACCCTTGGCCCCGCGTCCTTTCTCCCAGCACCACCAAAATAAAGACACTAAGCCTCCCATCTCCAGCGTGCAAATAGGCAGCTCTCCCCAATGTGCTAATTAGCCGAGTGTTTGGAAGTAAATAGGTAAGATTGGTGGTAATTTCCTGGCTGAAGGGGTAATTATTTGTTTCAAACAGGCTGCAAAATAACCCCCGTAAGGTGAGATAGGAAACTAAATTCAAAAGAGGTTTCCTATTCCCACTAAGCAGGATTGAAAACTGGTTTGAAATTCCTTTTTTTATTTATAGTACATGGTATCCATGGAAACCTACAGAGGAGGTCATGGTAGCTAGGCCTCCGTTTCACCCTGCTCAGGGGATTACCGTTGCACAGTGGTACGCAGCCGTGTAAGAAAGTAGATTCACAATTCCCCGCAAACAGCCCCCCCCGCCAGCCCCCAGCCCCAGCCTTCCTGGAGGGCTGCAGGAGAGCTTTTGGGAGGCTCATAAATCTGCTCCGAGATGGGAAAGTGATGGGAACTGTGCCTCCAGCGTCCCCCAGAAGCAGGAGGCTGCCGGGAGCACGCCGGCTCCCCGCGGTACCCTGACGCGATGCGCTGCGGGACGGAGCCGCTCGCGGCGTGGCAGCGGGAGCAGCGGGAGCAGCGGGATGCGCTTCCCTCGCCTGGGCTCCCATCCCCATCCAAACCCCGCGCCAAGGGGAGGAGCGCCGTGGCCAACTTTTCACTTGGCTGAACCAAGCGAGGAAAGCCCAAGCGTGGTCCAGATCCCGAATTCCCGTTTGCCAGCAGAGATGTGCATGCAGGGCATCTCCTGCGTTCACCTTTCCCCGCTGCTCTCAGGAAAAGCGTTGCTTTAGAGGAAGAGGGGAAGGCGTGGGGAGAGGGATGCCGCAGAAGTGGCTGTGGTTTTTGGCCGTGGCGCGGGGCCGTGGTGCTGGGCACTGCTCCCCTCATGATTCCAGCGGGGAAATAAGGCTGCTTCTCGCCTTCGGGAGCTATCTGGGCTCTCCCTTGTACGAACCTTTTGCCCCTGCGGACAGGAGCGGCTTCCACTTCCAGCCTGGCTGCGTGTGATTTAGCGGGAGAGCGCGATCATTACTTTTTCTGCCGTACGTAAACCCCGGTTCCAGGCCGAGGAGCGGCTGATGCTCCACCAACACCCGCGAGCAGCGCACGAGTGGGTGCGCACAGCCAGCTCGCTCCCCCGTGCTGGCAAGGCCACGGCGCCGGGATGTTCCCCGGGAAGGCAGAGCTGGAACGTGGAGCTGCTCCACGACCATTTTCCACCCAGCCCAGCCCAGCCCAGCCCAGCGCAGCCCAGCGCAGCCCAGCGCAGCCCAGCGCAGCCCAGCGCAGCCCAGCATCCCCTTCAGCTCCCCGCGCTCTGCCCCAGCCGCGCGCACAGCGACATTCCGCCTGTGACCTTCACTAATTCACTTTCCCTCTCCACGCTGCATTCCCTCAGCTCGCAGAAGGACTCGCTTTTTTCACACAGCATAAAAATAGCCTGCGCAAGGCGTTGCCAGAGGAAGCTGCGGGGCCAGCAGCGCGCAGGCAGGCGGAGGGACCGGCTGTGCCGCGCGGGTCCGCGGCCACTCCTCGCCCCGGCAGGGAGCCCCCAGACCAGCCTCCCACCACCCAGGCGCCCTTGGCCTCTTTAACACCCCAGCTTCTTCCTGCGCCGCCGCCTTGCTCTGCGCTCGGTCTCGGATGTGGTGAAATTCAGATGGTGGAGGTCAGCAGCAGGGAAATGCTGCTTCATTAACCTTCCCCCTCAAACCGAATGTTTTTCCCCTCAGTTTTGGGAAATTGAAGGCTGAAAGCATCGAATTTAGGTGAATTGCGAGGCAGATTTTTGAGGCTTTCTAAACGAAAAATTATCCAAAAAATAATTTCCACGTCCCTTATGGAAATGACTTTAGTTTGAGTATCTGTCAGTGGGAAATAGCACTGGAGCCATCACCCTCCTGCAAAACTGAACTGTTGGTACCAAACCGACTTTATGTTAGCATAAAACACCTCCAGCTCCTCTTCTGTTCACAGCCCCTTACCTTGATCCTTCCTCTGCCATCCCTCCAGCTGGCCTGTGCATGGCACCATATGACAAGGGCCACCCCCAGCCACTTGCTCAGGCTTCGAGCCAGTACCGTGGTGTTTTCCCATTTCCCATTTCCCATCACCATCCCTAATGTGCCTCCCAGCCACCCCCCTGTTCTTCAGGTCCTTCCCTAGGCCTGCCCTTTGCCTGGGAGCATCTCATCTGCTGGGCAGGGCTTCAGCTGGCAAGGGAGGAAGCCTCCACCTGTGAAGTAGCCTCTGGACACACCTCTTGGCTGATTTGAGGAGGTGAATTGCATCCTAGAAGTGTCTTTTTTCTCTCTAGCACTGGCTATAAATGCCGGAGACATCAAAAGGGAGGCAGAATGAGGCCAGCCCTGCTCTACCAAGTGACCAGCCAGTGCCATCACACGCCTCTGTGCTCCGTGTCAGACTCATCTCCTCTCCCTTTCCTGCCGCAGGGAGCGACACCGCTCCCCAGCTCAACACAAAACCCGCATCCACCCCATATGTCTTCCCTCACATTAAGTCCATCCCCACGGCTGGTGGTTTTCTAGCTCTCACCACAATTTTGTGCCTACCTTGACGCGTGCTATGCTATCGCCAGTATAGTCAATCAATCTTGCCTCGGCCAATAAGCAGAAGAGAAGTAATGTTTTTCCTACTCCCCCAGCTCTCTTCTCCTCCCGATCTCCATCAGGCACTCGGCAAGTTCACAAGGGCAGCCCGCTCTCGGTTTCCTTGGTCACGCACAGCAGCTTGCCCTCCTAGAGTAATAAAAACAAATGACACGTTGCTGGTTGTTGTCAGAGGCATTGCCGGGCCCCTCTGTGGAGAGCAGATTTGGGGCGAAGGAAGCATTTGCATTTTTAGGTTCCTTCTTGGGCAGGTGGAGGAGAAGTTGCCAGTGGATGTGACTTGTCAGTGGATGTAATGCCAGAGTCAATGGGAAAGGATGAGCAAAGACTGAGGAATGCAGTCTGTGTCTGCTGGTGGATGCCAGAGATGGGGAAATGATGCTGGAACTGATTACCTGGGAGCAAGCAAGACCCAGAGGTGCCTGTGCCAGGTCCTGGGGACTGTCAGAGGGGGACAAGCCCCCATTCTGTAATGCTGCACCTGGCACTGAATTTAGTCACCCTGGTGTGTGGACACTGGTTCTAGAAAGATGAACAGATTAAACCTCCCTCGTGGCTGGAGCCAAGACCTGCCCTGCTTCCATTTGCAGCATATCTGCGTTTTCTCCCAGTTCAGTGTCCTCTCCCCGTAGGCACATGGAGAAACACTGGACACACACACTTAACCACGTGCAGGAGGCCCCAAGACCCCAGCAGAGCTGGAGTTTGGGAATTCAGGAGTTACTCAGGCCAGGAGCCCTGTTTTCCTTTGGCCCACATGTAGCCCATGGTGATGAAGACCCTGTGAAGCTGCTCCCTGACTCAGGAGCCCTGCACTGCCCGTGCTGCAAGCTCTGCATCCCATCCCACGTGGGAGTGAGCAGGCTGTGCGAGCCCATGCACCGGGGCAGCCAGCAGTGAGCAGCTCCGTGCCCGAAGGACTTCACCATCTGGTTGCTGATTCAGGCACCAGTCCCTGCTCCAGGACGTTCCAAAGAGTGCAGGAGGGGAGGGTTCACAACACCTTCATCTTTGGCTTTGCCTCTCCCTTTTTTCCTATTTTTATTAGCTGGGAGACAGCCCATCCTTTTTAAAGCTCCGAATTCAAGGGTGATCAGAAGAAAATGGAAGAGGGCTCCCGCATGGGTAGATGAGCAGCCATAAGGTCAAGGCACCTGAAGGAGAAGTTTCCCAGATTTCACAGCCCTAAAGATTGTCCCATAAAATTACTCATAAAATTAAAGTGGGTTTTGGGTTTCAAAGTCCTAAGAACTTGAAATAGTCATCAGTCAATTCTTGTATATGGGAAGCCTCAAACCCCAGGCTGTTGAAGCAGAGGTTAATGCTGAGCTGTAATGTCTGCTGGGGGCACGATGGACACGGCAGTGCCCAGCTCAGCTTGGGGGTTATGGCTTAGGCAGGGGGTGATAAGTTGTTCTCACTATCACACTATGGATCTGAATTTCTTCAGTCAAATGCTTCCAAATAAAACACAGAGCCACCTTCTCAGAGGCTTCCACAGGATTTACGAGGACTGGGCCCTCTCCAGTTTTCTTTCTGTATCAAAGTGATGATTTAATTAATTGATGATCTAATTTCTGTCTGGAACTGAAGCTAACTTGCCGATTTGTGAATCTGACCTTGGTACAGATTAACCATGGTGGCAGTTAGTGTTAGTTTAACAGCGTTCAGAACAGCTTTGCTGCGGTGATGCCTTCCCTGGACTTTGCTTTCTAAAAATCTATCCACAGCAGGGTAAAAGCTGAGTGCGAGGGACAGGGATTCAGGTGGCTCCAAACACCTCGGAGAGGGAGGAGTCCCTGGCTGCAGATGTCACTGTCATACCTATGGCAGCAAATGCCAGCTTTGAAGCAGGCAGGGGAGCTGATGTCGCTGAAAAACAGCCCAGGCAAAACTCGGGAAGGTTCTCCTTGGCGGCAGTGACAAGGTCAGGCAGCCGCGTGGGTCAGCACGGGGTGGAGGGAGAGGCTGTGGGGGAAGCACCGGGGCAGCAGAGCCAGCGCTGTCCTGGGCTGTCACTGCCAGGAAAAGGGAGCAGCTCCAGGGATGGGACCTCCAGTGCCTCGCACGTGTCCCTGGTGCCAGCCAGTCCAGGAGCAGGGGTCGGACCTGCATGTGGTGAGAGCCTGAGCGCACACACACACACACACACCCCCCCTGTCACACCTGCACAGGCCCGTGCACTGTCCCTGACACGGG
>VWZT01012881.1:62424-78011 GCA_013397055.1 Pachycephala philippinensis | reverse complement strand
TACCAGGTACCTGCACACAACTCACACACGCACACAGCCTTTGTCCCTCACACACACACGCACACACATCCAGTGCATCTCTGTACACATGAACACACATGTGCTTGCCGGGCACATGGCTTGCCCACCCTGTGCTCCCCACACACCCCCCACAGCCCCACTCTTCTCACTGTCACCCCAGGCCAGGGCTGGTGCTGCCCCAAGACCCTGGGCAGTCACTGGGCTGCTCGTGTCCGAACACAGACCCACACCAGGGATTTCCCTGAGCCTCACACCAAGCACAGGACCCCACCAACCCCCTCACGCCAGCCCCCACTGCCCTAGGCAAGATTACCTCCTGCCATTGCCCAGCAGCTCTCTCCATCTCAGGGTGGCAGTGTTTGGGACATTCCTGGCTGCCAGAAAACAAGAGGCATTAGGCAGTGCAGCAGGACCTGTGTGAGCTGGGGTTACAGGGTCCTGCCCTGCGCTGGGATGGAGGGGAGAGCTCAGAGCTGGTGTGGCTCTGTGTGCACGTGGCTGGACACTGCCAGCAGGCCCAGCATCCCCACACACCCCTTCTTACCAAGGGTCACCCCACGTGTGTGTCACTCCCTGTCAAACAAAACCATGCTCTTGGTTCCCAGCACTGCCACAGCTCCTTGTGCAGCCTGGGCGCTGCCTGAGCCCTCCCAGCGCCTCTTGCCCTGCTGGGTGGCACACACCAGATGGGCTCTCACGTCCTGGGGCAACAAAGCTTTGGGATGGGGAGCTGAAGCTGCCCCCCGCGAGCAGCCTCTGTGGCAGCCCGAGTGTTGGGCTGTGGCTCGGGGTGCTGCAGAAGAGGCCAGAGGTGCAGGGGCTGGCGTGCACAGCCAGGGCGAAGGACGGCACAGCCTCATTTTGCATCAGCCAAAGTGCAAACCCGCCGTGCCTGCCGCGGGAGCTCGGTCCCGGGTGGCCGTGGAGCTGCCCGGGGTGAGCATCCTCGGCGGGGCTCCCGCGGCACCGCGCCGGGAAGGTGAAACCAGCCCGAGCCGCAGATCGCCGCTGGGGCGGGGGGATGGCTGCAGGCTAATAATATTCCGTGTCTCATTATGCCGCGTATTAAGCTGAAATTTGCAGATGCTCTAATCACCGCGAGGCATTCTGCGCACACAGCCTCCCTCCAGCCCGGCAGCGCTGTGCAAACACCGGAGGAGAAGCCCTGCTAACCATCCTGCCACATGGTGTCCTGGAATCTTTACAGACCATTTCACCTTCACAAATAGCCTTGGAATGTCTGTGCATCGACAGCCCCTGCGGTAGCCAGATAGGCTCAGCCGCCTCCTCTGCAGCTCCCCGGGCCCCTCTTAAGCTTTTTCCCATCACGCCATGCAGATGCGAGGCTCCGGAATTTACACCGGGGCTGGGTAAAGCACCTCACGTCGAATGTGATCTGCGCCCCAGGCTCGCAGGAAACGTGAACTGTATTTTATAGAGGTTGAGGAAAGCTCCTGCCTGAATTGCTTTAATTTTTTTTCTCTCTCTCTGTCTTCTCTCTCCCTTCTTCTTTTTTTTTTTTTTTTTAATGATTTTCTTTTCCCAGATCTCTGCCCTTTGCCCTCCCGCGATCAAAGGGGGCATGCATTCAAGTGCCGTGGGAATACTCGCTCCTTGCGTATTCTGGGCAATCTCACGAGAAAAGCTGCTTTTTCCCCAGAGGTAGGGAAACGCGGATGGACTGGGGTGTGGGAAGGAGGGGTGTGAAGTCCGAGGGTTCCCTGTGCGTGGGAAGGCAGGAGAGAGAAGCAGTGCAGGAAGGGTTAACCGGAGACTGTCCTTGCTGTTTTTTCCAGGCCTGGCTGCACCAGATTCTTCCATTTCTCTTGGCAGGGATTGAAACCGTGGGGCTGAGCTAAGCACATGAGCCTGGAGAGTCCCCGTGCTCCGACGGCGAGCAGGACCCTGAGCGAGATGCTGCAGCTCATTAGCAAAGCAGCAGCTCGTCCAGGGCACGCAGGTGTCAGGCAGGCAGCAGCAACAGCAAAACACAGACAAGGAGCAGAAATGCAGCGAGATGGGGAGCGTTTGCTGCTCTGGGCATGCACATGCACACACACACACACCCCCATGGTTACTACAGGTAGTAGCACAGAGGGAAACCTCGCCTGCTCTCTGCGTAGGGTCAGGAGTGAGGGTTTGGTAATTGGGTTCATCCCTGTGCTTGGTGCTGGTTTGGGCCGCCACCTTGACTCTCAGCTCCTACAGTATTTGGCAGCTTTTCCTTGCTGGGGGGTCGTGGTCTCCCTCACCCATCATCCCACCCTGGAGAGGTGATTTGGAATGATCAGGGAGACCCAAGCAAGGCCATGTTCTGCCCACCTCTGAGCTGGCACAATGGGGTGACCCAGGGAGCCCCGCGACCCGGGGAAAGGGCTGGGAATCCTTCTCTGAACAATGGCTCCTGTCCCTGGCTCCCTGGCTCCGCGCTCACAGTTGCCCAGGCGACTGCTCCTGGAGAAGCGCGCATGGCCGGAAAGGCTCCGGCTGCTGGTCCCGGCGGGTCCGCACCCCCTGCCCGCTCCGGAGGGGCTGGCACTGCCCTGGGGCTGGCACTGCCCTGCACCCAGCCCTCTGCTCACCCCCTGCCCGCTCCGGAGGGGCTGGCACTGCCCCTCAGAACCCTCTGCTCACCTCCTAAAGGTGAGTGACCCCAGCGCCCGCCACTGCTGGCACAGTCCAAGGTCTTGTCCTGTGCAGGTGCCCAGAATCCAGACCCCGATCTGCCACTTCCAAAGAAAATCAGGGACAATCCTGACCCCGTGGATTGCTCAGGGTTAGTGCGTGCTGCTGCCTCCACTGCCCCTGCTGTGGGTTTGTGCTGGGCACTGTACGGTGCTGCCCAGAGCCAGGGGATCCTCACTGCTTTGGTGTCGGTCTGTCCTGCACCTGGGACATGTTTTTCCAGGTGGACCCCGAGCTGGATGGTCTGGGATTTTCAGCTGCTTGGCCATGGGTTCCTGTAGCAATGAGAGGCAAGCAGGAAAACTCCTGGGCAGAGACCCTGGGGGAGCAGCAGAAGCAGAAGGATTCAGAGTCCTGTGAAAATCCATGCAGGCATGATCCAAAGAGGCGTCCCAGGTGCTGGCTCTCCCCACATCCCAGCCTGGTCTGTCACACCTGGCTGTGGTCACACACAGGGCAGCACCAGGCAGCTGAACAGCCCCAAAGAGCACCCAGTTCATGTCTGCCCAAAGAAACAACCCTGTGCCCTGCTGGCAGGACCCATGGAAGGGAGCACCTCTGGGTGGGGACTGCAGCACCTCTGAAGCACATCGTACCCCACACGAGCCAGTCTTGGAGGATCTGGCCAAACACACCCCTGCAGCCTCCTCCTGCTGAGGCAGGGCTGCTCTGTGCTGCTTTGTCCCGTGCCTGGTGTTGACACTGCAAAGTGAGAAAGGCCAGGAGACCCCGAGCTCTCAGTCCGGGTCCCAGCTGGTGCCTCTGTGACCACAGAATGGAACCACTGCTTTTTGCACAGCGAGCTCAGCATCCTCCAGGCAGGGCCCAGAGTGCCCTTGCAGGTGGGCACAGCCACTGGGGTGGAGCTGTGCTAAGCTGAGGATGGAAGCTTAGAATCATGGAATATCCTGAGCTGGAAGGGACCCATCAGGATCATTGAGTCCAACTCCTGTCCCTGCATAGACACCCCAACAATCCCACCCTGTGCCTGGGAGCACTGTCCAAGCACTCCTGGAGCTCTGGCAGCCTTGGGGCTGTGCCCATTCCCTGGGGAGCCTGGGCAGTGCCTGAGCCCCCTCTGAGGAAGAACCTTTTCCTGATATCCAACCTAAATCCCCCTGACACAGCTCCAGCCATTCCCTCAGGTGCTGTCTGGTCCCAGGGAGCCTCCTCTTCTCTAGGCTTCTCTAGCTTCACCTGCCCTCTCTGTGCCAGCCACCTTGGCCAAATGGCACCTCTCTCTGGGCATGTCCCTGCTCCCCAGCCATGGCCTCTCCAGCCAGTGCATCCCCAGATTTCTCCATGGCAGGGTGCGCCCAGGGCAGTGCCACAGAAGCAGCCCCAGCGTCCATACAGATCACGATTTGGGAGCAGATCCAGAGACCAGTGTGTTCCAGCTTGGACACCCTTGATCCAACATCCACTCTGCAAAAATGCATCCCGCAGGAGGAGGAAAACAATAGCAGGGATGATTTAAAGGGAGAATAGACTCCCTCCTTCTGTGGGATTTTGTCCTTGGCCAGAGGAGGAATCACCTACTGCAGGAGTTTGATTGGGGTAAGTAATAGCCCCCCTCAAGCTGAGATGACACCTCCTCTGAATGCTGCATTCAGCGGGGGACAGGCCATACGCAGAAATAAACAGGGACCCGGGACACACTGGCAGCTCTTTAAAAGATTGTTAATAATGTGCTGTTCACGTTCCTCGGAGACTGCTGCCATGATCTGCCAGCAACAGACGCTGGCAGCCCTGATGGGAGTAACTCCTGCCGTGACAGAGCCCTCGCCTGTCACCAGGCGCCAGCCCAACCTGCCCTTCCCCTGGCCATGACCAGCAGCACCATGGAGGGGAACCTGTGGCAGGGACCCCGCTGAGCCAGGTGACACAGGGCAGGGGACAACCTCAGGCTTTGCACTCGAGCCCTGGTGGGCTGAGGGAGCCTCTGTGCAGCGCTGGTGGTTCCCAGCATGGACTCGGTCCTCAAAAACAGGAGGGGTTTGGGGAGGGTGATGAGATGCTGCTCCAGATCTGGCAGGGGAGGGGAGATGAGAGTGGACCTGCAGCTCATGGGGCCAAGAGGACAGTCCCTGGAGAGCAGGACAGGCTGGGACAGCTGGGAGGACACGCATCCATCACTGCAGACATCTCTCACACTGCAGCTCACAGCCAGCGTCCCCTTGCTTGTCCTAGAGCCCGAGCAAACCAGGGCCAGGTCAGAGTGGTACAAGGGAGAGGGAAATGGAAAATCATTCAAACTGCCATGTTTCTGTGCAATCCACATCCCCACATCCAAGCTGGCCTCAGCCTGGGCCCATCAGCTCCCAGCACTGGGCACAGGGATGAGGGAAAGAGCATGGAGCTTTCCCCCTTTCCTGCAGGCAGGGATCAAAATGTGTCAGGCTGGAATTCTCCCAAGAGCAGCTCCCTCCTGGGCTTCGCTGCTGCTTCCTGTTCTCGGGGGCAGGAAATACCAAGCAAACAGCTCCGTGCATGACTTCAAAACTTCCACTTCCAGCGCCGGCTGCAAGATGAGGATGGAGGAGCCTGGATGATGGGAGCAGCCTGCCCAGAGGCTTTGCTCCCATGGACCATCCCCCCTCCATCTCTCCTCTGCCCCTTGGGAAGCCAGGTCTCAGGAACAGCTTCTCCCAGCCCTTAATGCCAGGCTCAGGACCTGCACGGAGCTCCTGGGCCATCAGTCCTGGTGGGGTTCATTTGCTTTTGCTCTCTGCCTCCGCTCAGAGCCAGGCAAACAGAGGAATTAATAACGGCACAGAAAATGAGACTGCGCTGTGCAGCGTGAGGCCGCTGTGCTGATCCCTCATGGGCACGGCTGGCCAGCACAGCACAAGAGCCTCTGCAGTCCCCTTATTGCTGCCATCATGGAAAAAAAACATGGGCTGCTCCCCTTCTGCAGGAAAGAACAGCCTGGAGGGGGGAGCGGCATTTTCTTGTCTCCATTGTGATTTTTGAGGGTTGGTTCAGCCTGTCCTGCTGTGCCAGGAGCTGCACAACAGCACAGTGACTGTCACTGGATGAAAAAAGGGCTGTTTCCCCCACTTGGCTGGATAGAAATAACAAGGTAGTGCCTGGCCAGGCTCTAGCAGGGTTTCCAACTGGTCTGTTGATTGCCCAGCAGATCATTAGCCCAGGCAGCAAGGAGCAAACCTGGGATGGGGGCTGATGGCTCAGAGCAGGGGCCACCCTGGTGTTCTCCAGCTCCAAGCCCCAGCTGCTCCAGGGTGCAGGAGAGGCCCCGCTGCCTGCCTGGCAGATCTCACTGGAGCAAAACTGTCCTGGAGGTTCCTCCATCAGCCCTGGGCTTTGGGGCTGTCCCCAGGAGGCACCTGTCCCCTCCAGGGCTCCGTTGATCCCTGCCAACACCTCTCCCTGGGTCCCCACGGGGTGCAGGAGCTGGCAGCACACCCCACACGAGCGCAGAGCCCAGAGGTGCTGGGCACAACCCGAGCCTGGCAGGGGAGGTCACTGCCTCGTTTGCCTCCCGTGAGCTCCCCGCACTGCTCAGCATCTCCGCTCTTGGCCCGGGTACGGATGGAGCCAGCTGCTCCTGGCGCCGGCGCCCGTCTCTGCCAGGCGCGGAGCCATCTGCCTGGCAGGGCCAGCCACACCTGCTGGGAAGGAGACAGAAGCTGGGCAACCTCCCCGCCTTTGCGGCTTTCCGGCTGGCGGCATCACACGGCGGCTCCAGGAGGGCTCGTGTGTTTGCACAAAGGGAGAGGAGATAAGGGGATGCTCCTTCCCGCCGCCCCTGGAGCCGGGCCGGGCCTGGGCACCGCGGGAGGGGAGCAGGAACCCGCGTGGAACCTGGGCAGTGCCATGGGACTGCTCCCTGGGCCAGGCAGGGGTGAGGTGTGTGCCCAAACGCTCTGCAGGGTGTCCCCAGGGGTGAGATGTGTCCCCAAACGCTCTGCCGGGTGTCCCCAGGGATGGGATGTGTGTCCCCAAACGCTCGGCAGGGTGTCCCCAGGGTGAGATGTGTCCCCAAACACTCGGCAGGGTGTCCCCAGGGTGAGATGTGTCCCCAAACACTCGGCAGGGTGTCCCCAGGGTGAGATGTGTCCCCAAACACTCGGCAGGGTGTCCCCAGGGTGAGATGTGTCCCCAAACACTCGGCAGGGTGTCCCCAGGGTGAGATGTGTCCCCAAACACTCGGCAGGGTGTCCCCAGGGTGAGATGTGTCCCCAAACACTCGGCAGGGTGTCCCCAGGGTGAGATGTGTCCCCAAACACTCGGCAGGGTGTCCCCAGGGTGAGATGTGTCCCCAAACACTCGGCAGGGTGTCCCCAGGGTGAGATGTGTCCCCAAACACTCGGCAGGGTGTCCCCAGGGTGAGATGTGTCCCCAAACACTCGGCAGGGTGTCCCCAGGGTGAGATGTGTCCCCAAACACTCGGCAGGGTGTCCCCAGGGTGAGATGTGTCCCCAAACACTCGGCAGGGTGTCCCCAGGGTGAGATGTGTCCCCAAACACTCGGCAGGGTGTCCCCAGGGTGAGATGTGTCCCCAAACACTCGGCAGGGTGTCCCCAGGGTGAGATGTGTCCCCAAACACTCGGCAGGGTGTCCCCAGGGTGAGATGTGTCCCCAAACACTCGGCAGGGTGTCCCCAGGGTGAGATGTGTCCCCAAACACTCGGCAGGGTGTCCCCAGGGTGAGATGTGTCCCCAAACACTCGGCAGGGTGTCCCCAGGGTGAGATGTGTCCCCAAACACTCGGCAGGGTGTCCCCAGGGTGAGATGTGTCCCCAAACACTCGGCAGGGTGTCCCCAGGGTGAGATGTGTCCCCAAACACTCGGCAGGGTGTCCCCAGGGTGAGATGTGTCCCCAAACACTCGGCAGGGTGTCCCCAGGGTGAGATGTGTCCCCAAACACTCGGCAGGGTGTCCCCAGGGTGAGATGTGTCCCCAAACACTCGGCAGGGTGTCCCCAGGGTGAGATGTGTCCCCAAACACTCGGCAGGGTGTCCCCAGGGTGAGATGTGTCCCCAAACACTCGGCAGGGTGTCCCCAGGGTGAGATGTGTCCCCAAACACTCGGCAGGGTGTCCCCAGGGTGAGATGTGTCCCCAAACACTCGGCAGGGTGTCCCCAGGGTGAGATGTGTCCCCAAACGCTCGGCAGGGTGTCCCCGGGCAGTGCCCACCCCCAGCACGGCGCTGGGTCTGATGCCAGCTCCAACACTGGGGTCAACCAGGAGCAGGGAGCAGCTACTGCTTCCCCCAGGTGGGCAAAGGGCTCTTTGCTCCCAGGAGGGGAGGGGGGTCACAGGAGACACTCAGACATCTCAGGACAGTGCTGATAGTTCCTCTCCCCAGTGTCAGGGCTGGCAACAGGCCTGGGTGTTTTTCTGGGTCCACCACTGTGGCTGGTGCTGAGGGAGGGGAACAGAGGGGACCTAACAGCTTTGTCCTCCCTGGTGGATCCGCCTCATCCTGCTCCTCTGCATCAGGAACTGCAGGAGCCAGAGATGTGCCAGGCGCTGGTGCCAGGGTGGGGCTGCTTCTCCGGCTCCTGGGGCATCGAGGCCAGGCAGTACCACGGCACCTCACACCCCAGCCCCACTGCCAGCAGGTGCTGGGATGGAAAATTCCTCCCAGTCCAGAGGAGATGGGGGTCACCTGGCCTCTGGGGTGGCAAAGCTGGGCAGAAGGACAGGCAGAAACGACGGAGAGCATTTCCAGATGCCCCACTGCTGAACATCCTGCTAGTGGCTCTTTGCCCTGTCTCGTTTCCCCTCGGTGGGATGAGGCTGACGGGCATCACAGAGCGGTGCTTCCCCCAGCCCGGCTGGCTTCTCCCATCCCAGGGCAGCCACAGCTGCTCTGCCACTCTGGCACCTGAGTGTCACAGCTGGCAGCCCCTGCTGCTGCCACTGAGCCCAAAACCAGCCTGGAGAGCTTTTCCTGCCCCGACAGGGCCAGGTCACACTGGATCTTTGTCCACCGTCCAGCCGAGGCAGGGAAGTGAGCTCTGCTTTGAGGGGTTGAGAACACAGAAGAATGACCCTCAGGCTTTGGGAAGGTCTCCTTACCCACACCTCCAGCCCCAGCAGCAATCCCGGGTACCCACAGCTCAGAGGTGTCCGCAGGGAGCATCGTGCAAAGACAAGCCTGCCAGCTCCCCCATCCCCAGTCCCCTCAGCAGGACTGACCTTCTGGCTGACAGAGCAGCAAATGGAGGCAAAATAGGTCTGCCTGGATGGTTTGGTCTGGATTTAGTGGATTGAGGATCTCTAGCCATGCCTGTCTCGAGCTTCACCGTCCTCAGGTGCAGTAGCAGCCTGCTGAGGTGGCTGCAGCTTTGCTGGACACAGGAGAGCCCGAGCTGGGCTGTGGAGGGCAGAGGGACTGATGTTAGTCCAGCAGACGTGGGGGTCCCAGAGCAGCAGCCTGCCCAGTCTGGGAAATGGGGAGCACTGCCATCCCCTGCCAGCGACTCCATCCCACCCAGTGTGAGGCAGAGGTGCTCTCGGGACACGGTGCCTCCCGCCCGGTGCTCCTGGTGACCTTGGGGAAGGTGAACTGCCCCCTGAGATCCTGCACTGATGTCTGTGCCAGGCAGAGAGGGCAGAAGGTGGCAGCGGACACAGCTCCCACACTGCGGACACCACGAGTGTGCCGGGGATGGGCAGCAGGTCCTGTGACACCCACGTGCCCGGGGTCCCGTGTCCCCAGTACACTCAGGCTGACACCCCACAAAACTGGTCATGGGTCTGCTCATGCACACAGGGCTGTGGCTGCAGCAGAGGACTCAAAGGGACAGAGAGGTCAGAGCGAGGATCCAGCTGCCCTGGGGAGCACCCGACATCCCAGCGTGGCTTTGATGTGGCACGGAAAGCTGATAGGCAGAGCACTCAGGGACTTAGCAGCAGCTCCTGAATTTTGTGTGCCCTCCAAGGGATGCTGACCCCAGCTGGGGTCCTGCTCAGACCCAACATTCTCACTCAACCCACCCAGAAGGCTGCTCCCCACCAGCCCACCCAGGCCAGCACCAGCAAAGGGCTCAGGCTGGGTCTTGCCCATCCCCAGGGCTTCCTCACTCCATGGGCACCTTATGATGATCCCTGAGAGACAGTGACACCTCCACATCTGCTGACACCCACCCCACTGGGCTCCTGATGGGTCCTACTGAATTTTACAAACCTCGTCCTGCACCAGCTTAGGAAAACTTTGCTCCAAGAGGTCTGCTGTGACCTTGACCTGGAGTAACTCCACAGTGGTGGCTGCAGGAGGGGACATGAGCTCAGCATCTGCCTGATGGGAAAAGAACACACACAGCAACCTCTCTCCTTCCTTTCCTCTCTCTCTGCCATCCATTTGGTGGGCAATGCGGCCCCGCTGCAGCTTTATCTTGGTTCTTTAAAAGGCTCCCTGGCTGACATACACACCGTATGGGAGCAGTCAGCCGAGGAGAGCTGTAAATCTCCCAAGGCCTCATCTTGCGGGGCACATTAGCTGTTTTAAACTTGTCAGCTTTCAGCGATGGAAATTGACTGTTCAAAGCCCTTCTTCCCTCCGCATCCTGCTCCATTTTACGCTGTGGAGAAGGCGCTGCATCCCCCCTGTGTTGGAGGAGGGGGATGTGCATCCCCTCACCAGAATCCTCGGGGACTGTGGGTGCTTTAGGGATGTTTCTTGAGGTCCCACCAGGAATATGAAAGCCTCCAAGCTTTCTCCTTCCTTTCTGTCTCCTGCGATCCTGCCCCCACCTGGAAGTCAGGATGGGGATACATAACCTCACAAAGCGTGCCTGTCCACACGAGCTGGCTTCGCCTTGTCCATCCATGCAGGACGACTCCAGATCCAGTCTGAGTCCGGGAAGGTTTATGAAAATGAGTCCCGGCTTCCAGGCGTGCTGGTGGGATTCACTGCGGCACCGCGTGTGTGTGACTGTGAGCTCCAGCGCCCAGCACAGCCTCGCACGCACAGCCCGGGGACACGCAGCCCGGCCGCTCTGTGCCCACCTGGGGACAATGCCCCCACCGCCACTGCCCTTGCGCCAGCTCTGCCCGCACCGACAGCTCGCCAGCCGTGTCGGGAGCGCAGAGCGTGGGGGTTTCGAGGAGGAAAAGCTCTGCTTGAACAGCTCGCCCCGAGGCAAACTCCCACACAGGCATCTCCTCCGAAGGGCACGGGACCCCATCCCCGCATCCAGCCTGGGTATCGCACAGATCCCAGGATCTGGGTGGGCGCCCAGCTCGCCCCTCCCGTGCACGCAGCTCAGCTGAGCACGGCGATCCCTCTCCATCCTGCCGGGTGCGTGCTTTATCCCGACAGATGCTCCCCAGCCCTTGTGTGGAACACGGAGAGGAGACCCTGGAGCAGGCACAGCCCTTCACCCCCTTTCCCCCGGGACGAGCCCCCGTGCTGTGCCCGGCTGCCATCCCCCAGGAGCCCACTGGCACTGGGGTGTCTGCGGAGCAGCCTCACCCCCGGGGACCGCGGCCAGCCAGGAGCAGCCCCCGCGGCTCCCGGCGAGCGGCAGCTGCACCGTGTCTGCCGAGGGAACGTGACAGCCGCGCTCGGCCCCGAATCAGCCCCGGGTCCCTGACCCTGCGTGCACGGGGTCAGCGCGGCCGTGACGGCGGAGGCGAGGGGGGCCTGGAGCCGCTCCTGGCGCGGGGTGATTAGCGGCGGTGCGAGCCCTGCGTCAGAGCCCCGCTTCCCCCCGCCCGCCGCTGATCCCTCTCCTTGGATACGGGAGGCAGGGGGAAGCGGGCCAGGTGGGAGGGGGGCATCTGGGCCGGGGAGCGCGGGGGCCCTGGCGCGGCGCATGGCGTGATCCGTCGCAGGCGCAAAATAGTTGCCCCCGAATTAGCGGAGCGGCGGATGACGCACCGCGCTCACAGCCGGCGGCGGCGAGGGGGAGGACGGCGGCGGTGTCAGCGGGCAGCCAACCCACGGCACCGGGCGGCCCGCGGGGACGGGATGCCGGGAGGGCGCAGCGGGAAAGGTCCCGGCCCGCAGCTGCCGGCACGGCCGTGCCCCCCGCGGCACCCCCGGCACGGCTCGCAGCTCCCTGCCGCGTCCGTCTGTGGCCGTGCCCAGAAATAATCTGGCAGCGAGGCAGAGCCAGAGCCGCGTCCACCCACCGCTCCACGTGAGCGATGGGGAGCGGAGAGGGCGAGAGGAGCCAGCTGGGCCCCGCTCTGGCGCTGCGGCCCTCTGATAACGCCGGATTTGGGTCCTGCAGACCTGTGACAAGAGGGGTGCCAGCGCGGCGGGGGCGAGTTAAGCTTCCTATCACCTGCAGGGCAGCGCTTCCTCGGGGACCCTGCCAGCGCACCTCCCGCGGGCAGCGGAGGGGCTCCGAAAGCGGGGAGGGCACACGGGCACGCCGTGCCCACCGAGGGTCCTGCCGCCCGTCCCCTCGCCCCGGCCACACCGCGGCTGCACGGACAGAGCTCGGAGCCTGATTTACAGATTGCTGTCCGTGGCACGGGGCTCCAGCCCGGCTGAGGCCGACGGCTCGGTTGTTATGTCGGCAGCATAAACGTGTCGGAAATTGCCTGAATTAGCCATGTGCCATGAACAGGTTTATGGATAATGGGATGCAGAGCGCTTTCAGGAGAAGGCAGCTCACAATCCAGTTAGACAGCTCCAAGCCCAGTCATTCCCCTTCAAAGGACGGAAGCTCATTGGGCACAATGGACAAAATCCAAGTGTGTCCCCTGTGTGGGAAGGATCCATCCCAGTAAGCCCATCCTGCTCTCCCAGCTGCTGCCACCTCCTCACCTGATTTTTCGCTTCCTTGGGAAAAAATTCTCCTTGTCTTCCCCAGAAGATACTATCCCTGAGGATGTGAGGAGGGGGATGTTCCACTTATGTGTCCAAATTGCATAACAAGGACTTTGGGCAAAATCCCGTGTCCCACAGGGCTGTCCTTAGCTTGGATTTGGAATTAGAACTCACCAGCTGTCCTGCCTCAGCCCCAGGCTGACCAGGTCCAGGGTCATATCCTGCAGCAGCTCTAACAGGCTGCCAACAGGGACCTGAGGGCTGGATTAGCTCTTGCTGCGTTTTCTGTGAATGGATTGATCTGATCACTTTTTTTGATCCGTGTTTAGTTTTGGGGTTTCCTGCATCAAAGCATTCCCCAGCTTCTTCCCAGAGATTCGTTAGGACTGAAAGGTGCTGGGTGACCATGGCCAGCCTGATGTCCTTGGCTGGGCTCTCCTCCAAGCCTGCAGCCTCTCAGCCTGGACCGGAGCCCTTCCCAGTGAGTTTGTGGGGGACTGGGGTGTCACACCACGGTCTGGAGACCATCACCACGGGGCAGCAGCAGGTTTGGAGGGGCCCTGGCTCAAGGTGCATCCCCACTCTGCACCCCTGCAAGAGCTCCAGCTTTAAAAAGGGGCTTATTAATGTCCACCGGCATCTCGGAGCAGCAGGCACCAGGCGGGAGCGAGCCGGGGAGAGAGACAAAGAAAAAGCCAGCAGTGGTGGGGAAGGGCCAGGCTCGCCTCCCTGCACAAGCGCTTTTCCTCAACCGAGCAGCGAGAAAGCAAAACTGCGAAGTGCCTAAAATTAGAGCTGCCAAACCCCAGCTGGGGAAGCCTGGAAAGATCCCCAGGCCCTGGAGCCTTGGGCGAGCTGCATAAAAGGCAGCGGAGGGGAAGGGAAGGGAGCTTGGGGACCGCGGCAAGTAGAGCGAGGCACAGTGGGAGCGGGGAGCGGATGGCTGCCTCCCCCCGCCGCATCCCACCGCCTGCTCCCGACTCTCCCCGCCTGTGCCGGATGCTCGCCCCGCGCCGCAGCCCCGCGGGGCCCGGGGTTCTGATGTCCCCCTGAGGGTGGCTCTTTGGGGATGCAGCTGTGCTGGTGCGGTGGGAACAGGGTTCACGCAGTCCCAGAATTGCCAGCACCCCCCAGTCAGACATCCCAGCTTGTCTGTCTTTCCAGCAGACCCACAGACCTCACGCTGGTGCCTGGAGAGCTCCGTGCATTTGGGTATGGCTCCTTCAGCCCAGGGGCTGGAAAACACACGCCTGGGCCATTCTCCAGTGGGCTCCCAGCCCCACGCGGTGTCCCCTCCCTTGCACCCAGCCACAAAGCCAGCGGAGCTTCTGAAGGGGCAGAATAACTGAGCAGGCCAGAAGCTGCGTGTCCTGGGCCACCAGTGCCCTCAGAGAGACTTGGGCACCCACCCCCACCCACCTAAACCAGGACAGCAACTCTGTGACCCACACACACAATTTCCCACCCTGGTGTATCTTCCTGCCCAGGAAGACACAATCAGTGAGTAAAAAGCACAAGCTCTGCCATCAGTCAACACAAGGGGAGTCCCATACACCAACCCTCAGCATCCCCCAGGCCAGCTCCTTCCACAGAGGCGAGTGAAGACACGGGCAGGACCAGTTCCACCAGCATCCCAAGGCTCCTCTGGATTCACAGGGCACCATCCTGGCCCCGGCAGTGTGGGTGGCAGAGCCACCAGCCACACACCAAATCGACATCTAAAACCAGGAAAAGCAGCAGCTCCACAGGCAGGCAGTGACTTTGCACTGAATTTGGCTTCCCAGCTCCTATTTGTCATGATCAAAGCGACCGAGGTGTAGCGCCAGCCTCACTGAGCTCAGGAGATGCTATAAAATGGCTGAGTCAAGGGCACGTCTGGATCCTTTCCCTCAGTGACTGCAAAAACCCCAAAGGCAGCCCAACACCTGCAAGGGCCCAGTCCCCGACTTCTACAGGGCTGGGACTGTACTGCAAGCAGCTCACAATAGGACCCTGGACACTTAATTTGGGGTAAATCAGGCTGTGTTTGACATTTGTCCATGACTTCTGGTGGGTACATGCAAAATGACCCAAGGAGGAGGCAGACATGGGACAGGAGCTGCAGAGAGAAGGTCTTGGGGAGGATTCATGCCAGAGAGATGCTCTGGGAGTGGCTCACCCTGGGGTCATGGAAACATGGAATATCCTGAGATGGAAGGGACCACAATGTTCATTGAGTCCAATCCCTGTCCCTGCACAGGACAACCCCAACAATCCCACCCTGTGCCTGAGAGCATTGCCCAGAGACTTCTCGAGCTCTGGAAGCCACAACCATTCCCCGGGGAGCCTGGTCAGTGCCCGACCACCCTCTGGGGGAAGAACCTTTTCCTGGTATCCAACCTAAACCTCCATAGCTGCAGCCATTCCCTCGGGTCCTGTCACTGGTCACGAGGGAGCAGAGATTTGGATCCTGGCTGTCCCCCTGGAAGCCTTCATTCCCAACATTAGAGGGGGTGTGAGCTGTGCCAGCCAAGGGACGGTGTCCTGGCTCTGCTCTGCCACTCCACCTCTTGCCTCTGGCACGGCTGGCACAGTGGGATGGGCACCCAGCAGGAACGGGGCTGGGATGGAAAAGAAACAGGTGACTGAGGGGGACTGGTCAGGAGCAGAGGATTGCACAAGATTGGTCACTGGGAGATGCAGACGGTGACAGAGCTGTTCTGGAGGGAGCACAGGATTGGACAGGACAAGCCAGGAGATGATGGAATGGGATGGCAGGGGACGGGACCATTGGGACTGAACAGGATCGGACAGCAAAGAGAATGGGGCTGGCTGGGATGGGACCAGAAGGGATGAAACAGAGGGGAAAGGATGGGACAGGATAAAACAGAAGGGATGGGATGGCATGGTAAGGGCTAAACAAAGGGGATGGAATACATGGCATGGCATGGGAGGAGACAGGACAAAAGAAGGGATAGAATGGAATGGGATAAAATGGGGAGTTGGACTGGATGGGATGGGACAGGATAAAACAGAAGGGAAGAGGTGGAATGAGATGGCATGGCATGGCATGGCCTGGCTTGGCAAAGAATGAAACAGAGGGGACGGGATGGAATGCAACAGGATAAAACTGGAATGGGATGGGATGG
>VWZT01012881.1:28395-42275 GCA_013397055.1 Pachycephala philippinensis | reverse complement strand
GAGGAGAGGAGAGGAGAGGAGAGGAGAGGAGAGGAGAGGAGAGGAGAGGAGAGGGGCCTTGCCCTGATCCAGGAGCAGCTTGGTTTGTTTTGCTGCTGGTTTCTGAGTGGTTTCACTTATCTCTTTCCTCCTCCACTACCTGAGGTTTCAAATGCTCTAGGGAGATGTCTCCATTAACCACAGTTTTCTTTGGCAGTTATATTTCATTATAGTCTCTCTTCCCGCTAATCTTTCCCAGCTTTTGTTGTTGTTATTTTTATTATGATGATTTTCACAAACCCTTTGTTTCCAGCTATACTTAACCTGGCCGTGTCCCTTTAAATACCACAGCCTGGGCAGAATAGGGGATCAGTCCTTTGACAGGAGCTAAAGTCCTGTTTGATCTGGATTAGATGCTGATTTTGCTTACCAGACTAAAGACCGAGGGGGACCACGCAGTGCCTGTGTTTGCACAAACCTGCCTGGTCGCATTCCTCTTCCTGCCCGTGTCCAGCCCAAGGGGTGAGCGCTGGGCTGTGCACACAGCTCGAAATCCAAGCGGATAAGCGGTCACTTTGTCTGGAGACATCAGTAAATGGAGGTGTGGGGACGGAGGCTGCAGCTCTGCGCCGTGCTGGGGAGGTGCAGAGTGTCCCCAGGGTGGGAGCAGCCCAGCACCCGTCACTGGGGTGCCTCTGGGCGTCCCACAGCCCTCGGCACTGCTCGCTCTGGGGGCCCAGCTCTGACCTGCTGTCCCTCTTGCCCCTTGGGGCTCAGATGCGGGCCCCTGATGGCCCAGCTCATGGGATGTGGGAGCACCGAGGCCTCCACCATTCCGCCCACCCAACAGATTGTGTTTTCGCCAAGGATTCCCATCTCTGCCGTGTCCCTTTCCCACCCCCATTTCCTGCCTCTTCTCCTGCCCTTTTCTCGTGTTCCTCTGCCTCAAGGAAAAGTTTTCTCTCTCTTCCCGTGCACTCCCCAACCCCTCATGCCTTGCCCTGCCCTGGCCCCTTCCCCCAGATCGGCCCCAAGCTCCCGGGAGTGGCTCTGCCTCCTCGGCTGCCCTGCAGCATCACCCCCTGCCACACTCCTGCTCCTTCTGGAAGGCACCACGGCCAAACCCTGCTCCAGCAGAGGTGATGGGGCCACCAGCCAGCCCAGGCTGTCCGTGGGCTGGAGCTGGGGGGGCAGGGAGCCCCCATCACACACACACTTGCAGCAAAGCCAATTTATACCTCCCCCTGCAGCTGTCTCGGTGCAGAAATGTCAGGACTCACGGCGAGGCAGCGAACCGTGCTGCTGTGGGAGCCCTCCTGGCCCGGCAGAGAGGCAGGAGCTGAGGCTCAGGGCGAGCCCAGGGCCTGGATCCCATCCCTCACTGCAGGGAGCAGGGAGCACACAGGTGGGATCTACCCCAGGCTGGTTTTCCCCACCTGCTTCAGGTTAAAAGCACCAGAAAAAACCTGGAGCAAGGAGAAGGAGTCAGAGTCCTGCTGGGGGAGCCTCTCCCACCTGGCTGGTGCCCAGGTCACCTGGCAGTAAGAGACCTGTGTCCACCATGACAAGGTGGAAGGATGCCAGTGGCACTGATGCCACCAGCACATGAGCACCCAGAGGGTGACAGGGCACAGCCGAGAGGTGCTGAGCTGTGCCAAGCACTGCTGCTCACCGCTGGGGTCCAGCTCTGCCAGAGAGAGGTGCAGGACCTTCACGGGCACCAATCTCCTGCCTAGAGTGCTCCCAGAGCTGGAAATTGAGCTCTGCTGGAGGTGGAGAGGGTCACGGCCGTGCCACTGCTGGAGGTATCGCTGCACAAAGCACAGGGCCAGCACGTGAGGTAAAATGCAGAAATTAATGACTGTAAAGGTCAGGCGGGAGGTACCGATGGAGGCATCGGCCCTTGGCTGACTGCTGCAGTCCCAGCCTGCAAGGACAGAAGGCAGGTGGGCACTGGCATCACCCCCCTGCCCACTGCCAAGCCCCCCAAGACAAGAGGGTGACACCTCAGGGGCAAGGGCAGGTGAGGACATGGAGAAACCCAGCACCGCCCAGGGCTCTGCCAGGGGGAAATGCTGCTGTGGTCTGGCACGCTTAGGGCTGAGAGGGGAAGGTTGTCCTGCTGTCGTCTTCTTGTCCACAGGGAATCCTGATGGCAGGAGGTGGCCTTGTGGAACACCCTCATCACCATTCCTCTTCCACCAGAAGGAGGAGAACAGGCAGAGCCAGAGAGCAGGTGGGACCAGATGGACCATCTTAATGGTTTGGGAGGTCTCATCCATGCTTGCCCTGTTCCTGCACCCTTCCTGGATCAGTATAACCTGCTCTCATCACTCCTTGGCTCATGGCTTTGCCAACAAGACACAGAGCAGCAGCTCCTCCATCCCCGGCAGGCCTGGCCCAGGCTCGCTCGGGCTCAGGGAGAGGGGCTGCAGGAGAAGCCAGCTGCAGGAGAAGTCAGCCCAGGGGGCTCAGAGGCAAGGCAGGAGAGGGCAGGGCAACCTTCCCTCCCCATGGGTATCACATCCTCCAGCCCTGGGTCAGAGGTGCGAGGGGGCTGCAGGACTGGCTGAGGGGACAAGGACAGGGCAGCCTGGTCCTGTGCCCCCACTGCCCGTGGTACCGTCCGGACACCTCCACCAGCACTACACCCTCTCACAGCATTTCGGTGGGGGGAGACACAGCTCCCCAGTCCCACGCTTCACCAGGGCTGTCAGCACCGATGGCTGGCCAAAAGCGAGGCAGGCTGCAGGCTGCACACCCCCAGCTCGGGCTGCTGGTACCTGTCACCTCTGCTAAGCCCCTGCTCGGCCGCTGCCGGCCGCCCATCGTCACCCAAGGGCTGAAGGCTCGCGCCGCGCCAGCCGCTGCCTCCCTGCCCGATAACGCCGCGTCTTGCACTGAGTAGCCTCCTTCTGCTGTCACAGGCCGACCTATTTCTCACAAATCCTGACTGCTCTGGCCTTAAAACATCTTGACGCAGTGCTGAAACCGGCCTTGGCACGGCAGCCAGCCCCCGATTAAGCGGGAGTTGCCGTGGCTTGGTGTGGGCTTTGCAGCGAGCAGGCGCTGGCTGGGAGAGCAGCGCGGATCGGGGGCACCGAGGTGCTCATCAGGAGTAATCAGGCACTGATTGTGATCAAAAAGAGGAATATCAGGCCTCCACGGGGCTAAATGGTCCTTGCTGCCCGCAGCCGTGGGGTGCTGGGTGTTGTGGTCTCTCCTGGGGCTGAAGGAGCTGGGCGTGGAAGAGGTGTCCTCCTTCATGCAAGCACATGCAGCACACCCCAAGCAGTCATCCACTCTGTGGGGTGCAGGGGGGGACCTGAGACCCCAAACCAAGACAGCTTCACCATGGAGCTGCAGGCAGGGTGCCAGGGCTGGTGGTGCTCCGGTCCCCAGGGCAGGAGGACCTCAGGCAGTTTCTGTGCAGAACCCACCCTGTGATGGCTGCAGCGACATCCCCAGCCTCCTGCAGAGCCGCAGCAGGGCGGCCAGCCAGGGCCCTGGGCCAGCTGGAGCTGCAGCTTCGCCTTGCTGGGGACACAGCTCATCCCAGGGTGGGCTGGCGGGATGCAGGGATGGGTGTCAGCTTCCACCTACGGAGTCCTTTCCAAGGGTAAACTGGGCAAACATCGTCCTGCCCCAGCTCAGGCATGGGGAGATCTCAGCGCGTGGTGGTAGGTCAGGAATTCTGGAATTCCCAGAGGTGAAGTGATGTGGATGTCAAGCCCTTATAATGGATGAAGGACCTGCCATGATTCATCTTCCCTGAGAAAAGCTCTTTTCAGTCTTGCTCTGGTGCAGAGACAACACAGCATCCCACAGACCTTGTGGGACCCTCCTCCCCTGTCCCACATTCCAGCATGGGAAGTTTGTGGGGAAGAAGCCAACAAAGAGCTCATTCCCAGCAGAGAATGTGCAAAGAGACGAGGCATCCTTAGCCCGAATTCGAAAACTCTTACAGCCTTTTGGAAGAACTTCATCCAAGGCTGGAAATGGGCCTGGAAAGCTGCCATGATGTGTGACACAGGGAAGGTCACCTGGCCAGCTGCGGGGAGCAGAACTTGGGAGGCTTATTTAGGTTAATGGTCCCAACTGAGCTGTCCCAGCAGCCCCAGGCTCCAGCCTGAGCCAGGCCAGGTGTGTGACAGCGAGCATCCCCCACAGCTGCCCATGCCTGGGGACCCCCAGGAGACCTGCATCGGTCCCATCTGGCTGCTGTGGGGCTGCCAAAACCCCAACCAAGCTGGTGTCAGCTCAGCCCAGGGCACTCTGGGGAGCACCCACCGATGGCCCAGCCGTGCTAGAGGTGTGGGATGGCTCTAAGCCCTGGCACCTGGGCTGTGATGTGTCCCTACCAAGGAAACCTGAGCAGATCCCACCATCCCAACCTCCCCTTGGAGCAGTCGGTGTGAACTGGGTCCTCTCCCAGCAACCAGGATTTGGTACTCATGGAGGTTCCCATCCCACCACCGAGGTCCTGGCAGCCAAGCCCCCGTGCCCTGGCTGTCCGGCCAGCCTGGCACAGCCAAGCCCCCATGCCCTGGCTGTCCTGGCATGGGAGCAGGCTGCCGGGAGGTCACGCCTGGCCGGCGGCGCTCGTGGAGAACCCGCCATCCGGCTCAGCTGAAGCACATTTTGTTCGGCGCTTCCTGCATCCTGCCCCATCCCCACGCCGGGGGGGCGGGTCAGCCCGGGGTCAGCCTGCTAATTGCAGCCCGGGGGCCGGCGGGACGGAGCGGCCACCAGCCCACCGAGAGCCAGCACGGGGGACGCGGAGTGGTGACACCCTGCAGCCCAGCCCGGCACCCTGCAATGCGCTGGGGTGCCCCTGTGACAGCACAGGACGTGTCTCTGGCACCGCTGTGGAGGTTCCATCTCCTGCTGCGGCTCACCCCAGAACCCATCCTCTCCAACCAGACTGCTCCACATGGAAAATACTGCTGGCATCGCCACTGGACCAGACCCACACCAGGGTCTGGCCTCACCTGGCATCGCTTGCTGGCACCTTCCCACGCCACCGAGGCCAAGCGGGGATGGGGACACGGCTGTGCCCCCTGTGACAGCACGCCCTAGGGCCACAGGCAGGTTTGGTTGCCCTCCTGCTAACTCTGTTTAATGAGGATGTTAATTAAGAGAGACTCGAGGCCAGCCCTCGTGGTAGCGCCCAGGGTTGTCCCTCAGCGCCGTGCCGAGCTCGTTATCATCATCCCATGCGCCCTGTGTCACCTGGCTGCCAGCGGGCACCCTGGGGACAGCCTGGGTGCCACTTGCCCAGCAGCAGCTGTGGGGCCAGCCCAGCACAGGGACAGGGGCTGTGCCTGACGGAGGGTGAGGTGGAGGAGGGGATGGGTTCACCCTCGGGGGATGCCTGAGGTCCTGCTCGTTAGGCACGGCTCCAGGCCAGCGCAGGGCCATCCTCCCCCACACACACACCTGGGAGGCAGGGATGCAGCCCAGCACGGGGGTGAGCTGGAGGTGGGGTGGAGGACACCCAGCACCCCATATCCCACCTCCCCACCACCCCATCCTGCTCACAGGCAGGGTTTGAATCCCACATCTGACTCTTTTCTCCCAAACCTGTTTTCCTGCATGGGGAAGGCCCTGCTCTCTTTGTTCCCTGCTAATGCCTGTGTCCTCCCTGGCAGCTCCACATGCCTGCTGTCACTCTCCTCCCCTGCCAGTGCCCATCTCCCCTGCTAACGCCCATGGCCCCTGCCAGTGCCCTGCCAGCGTGGCACAGCCGGGTTTGCTGTGCCGTGATGGCATTTCCCCAAGCGCTGCTCTGTGCCAACAACAGCCCCAAGCACAGCCCTGCTGTGGGTGACACAGCCAGGCCAGGGTGACATTCCCAGCGGTCCCCAGCCCCAGCTGCGGGTGGGATGAAGCAGCACCCCCCTTGCAGCTCCCCAGGGGATCGGGGCTGGGGAGGGGGCTCTGTGTGCTGCTCCCCAGGACACTCTCCCTGCATGGGGTAGGGGCTGGCTCCCGCTGGGTGCCAGGACTGTGCCTTCACACAGCCCCAGCCCTTAGCCACAGTCATAGAGAAACCAGCCAGGCTCCTTTTTCCCATAACATCCCCCACCTCATTCCTGCTAAGTGATTTCGGCTGTGCGAGCAACACGGGTCGGGAACCAGCTCCCGGCAGCCCCTCGCCAGTGCCACCCCGGCGGGAGCAGAGCCGGGCATGCCACGCACCAGAGCCCTGCTGGGGCACCACCAGGGTCTGTCTGTCTGTCCCTGCAGGCCGTGAGCTGTGTCCCTCACCACACTGGCACAGCTCCATCGCTGTCACCACGTGCTGCAGCCATTCCCACACCCAGCCCTGGGTTCAGGCGCTGCTGTGACCGGGGTGCCTGGCTCCGGACTCCAAACCACCCGGAGCTGCAGGGGCAGCCGGGGGGAATGCTGCTGGAGAGGGCATTTGGGGCAGCCATCCCCAAGGACGTTCTGCTCCATCCCAGCAGGTCGCTGCAGGGCAGGGACAGAGCCCACGCACCATCACCCCCCTCCTCCGGGTGCACATCTGGCCAACAGATGCTGGCCCAAACGCTGGCTGGAGCCGGGGACAAAGGCTCTCGCTACCTCCTCCCGGCAAGGCAGAGCCAGCACTGCTGGGCCCAGCCGGATCTATCTCTTGCCAGGCTGGGATGACCCTGGAGAACCTCCGGGGCACTGGTAGGAGGTTCCCAGCCCACCTGCCTGGCATGATTCCCAGCACAGCACCCCAAGCACTGGCAGCAGCCTGATGGCTTGTCCACGGCTGAGCCCATCCAACATCCCCTCCATCCCATCCTGCTGATCCAGTTCCAACATGAGGCCAGGCTGGAAAGCCATCCGGAACCCACTCACCTTTGGGAGCTCATTTTAGACCTGTCCCAACAACACGAGCCTCACCGTTCTCAGCAGTTCTCCATGGCACATTAATATTATGTCACCAAAACAAACGGTGTTGGCACTGCCGGGTAAAACCCCAGGCAGGTCAAGCTGGGAAATATCCCCGGGAGGAGCCGAGGCTGGCTCAGCCCAGTCACTGCCAGGATTAACCGTGGGGATTTAGCAGCCGGGGCGACTCCAGCTCAGCTCATCACACCGTCCCACCACGCTCCGGCATCGGCACTGGCGAGGTCCCCCACAGCCGGCGGGACCAGGGCACGTGGGCCACCGCCCCTGCTGGGGGGCCTGGAGGGCTGGACAGAGGGGTGGGAGAGAAATAACCAAGCTGGAAATCATGACACAAAACATGCATTCATTTTATTCACAAAAACAGCCTGGATCGCTAAAACATTACAAACAGCATTTCAATTTAATGATGGAGAGAGAGCTGGAGAGACGGGGGGTGAACAGAAGAGAAATATCACTTTGCGTAACTGCTTCAGCACAGGTCCTGCAATATTTGTTTTGTTTTGATTTTAACTTCTGTAAGTTTACAAAAATTACTTCTAGGAGTAAACCGTTGCAATTAGGAGGATTTTCTGTACGCAGCGTTTCTTGTTCTATATTAATAAACTAACAACGACTTTTTTTTTTTGCCTTTTTTTTACTCTTTTTTTTCCTTTTTTTGAATTCCGCCAGTTGTGTAGCAATTGTTTTCTTCCACCTTTTATACCGACCCTCTTGTGGGTTAAACTTCCAGAGGTGAATGGCGAGGAGAAGGGATACTACATCGCTTTAAACATATTCTCATTTATAAACATGAAGTTGAGGCATTCTAGAAACTATCCACTCTATTGTATGATGGGAAAGAATCAAATAAAAAGTATAAATGAGGGTGCAATTAAACAACTGTGCTAAATTACAGTAGTGCTTATTAGTAACTAGATTTTAAAAGGTTACTGTAAATTTACATTCCCTACACAAGTACTGCATCTTTCACACATAAACAACATCAACACCAAAACACAGAAAGAAACTGATTGTCCATACTCTGTCTATTAAGTCTTGGTACTTTACAGATCCATTGTTTTTTTCTTTTAATTATTTTTTTGTTTTTTATTTGAAAAGCAGTTAAATGTCTGACTAGGACTCGAAGATGTTAAAACGAACGCAAAAAAAAAAAAAAGAAAAAAAGAAGAAAAAATTATAAAAACAGGAATGAGATTTGCGAGAAAATATTTTTGGTTCTAAAGAGACACAGGTGCATCCATTCATTTCAGCCAAAAATCCCTTGCCTGAGACAACACAAGCAAGCAGTGACATTGCACTTGGATGACAGAGCTTTGGGATTCCCGTTCCTACTGGAACCATCTGAACGCGGCTCCTGTAGGAAGCATCACCTTCTGGAAAGGAAGAGAGACAGGGAGGGGACAGAAGAAGAAGGGATAAGGCGTTAGGTCGGGTCCGGCACAGGCGTGCAGCACCAGGGCTGGGCACCCACCCCTCACCCCCACCCTGGCACCCCAATCCCCAGCCTTGGGACGGATCCAGCCCAGGCTCATCACCCCTGGATGCAGCTCTACATCCCATAACTTCCAACCCACATTGCCAGCAGGAGGGAGACCGGGGTCCCCCTGCTGCCAGCCCCCCTCCCCGGCTGGGCACCAGCACAGCAGCTCGGCCATTGTTCCCACATCCCCGCGTGCCCACGTCCCCATGTCCCCGTGCTGCAGCTGGCACAATGGCACAGCCCCCGACTTCCCCTCCGGCCAGCGGTCAGCACAATGGCCGGGCTGTGGGCAGTCAGCGTGGCCTGGCACAGCCCCCTCACTGCCAGCCCTCACAGTCCCTGGACGGACAGACGGACACCCAGAGGACAGGAGCCCAGCCACCAGATGGATTTAGGAGCACATTTGGATGCAAACTGGGGCAGGGAGTGAGCTGGACAGGCTTGGGGACACCAGAGCAGGAGCTGCTGAGGACACAGAGAACATCAGCCCCAGCCCCAAGGAACAACCTTGACCCCAAGAGAGCAACCCCGGGCACCACCAGGTTCCTCTCAGCACCTCCCAGGGAGGAGGCATGAGTCCTGCCAGGCTCAACCCCACGGCTAACAAAGGGCCCAAAACCACACAAGAGCTCTTTGAAGGCACCTCCAGGAAAGACAGTGTGGGGCCATGCCCCAATAGCACCATGCTCCTCTGGCAGGAGAACCAGGGACATTTCCCAGCTGGGTGAGGTGGAAAGCCTGCGCAATGTTCAGGAGAACACGGGTGGAATGTGCAAGGACCACAACATCTGTCAATGGCAACAGCTCCCAAGCAAGGCCGAGCTGTGCCAGTCGGACACACGATCACCACAGGATCACCACACGATCACCTCAGAGGACCCTTCAGGTCCCACATCTCCAAACAAGCAAGGGACACCAATGGGAAAGAGGCCACAGGCTGCAGTGACAGGCGTGGGCCAGCGGACTGGCTGCCATGGGGCAAGGGGGGCACAATACTGAGCCCATGTGCAGGCCTGGGACACCTCAGGTAGCATCCTAAGAGTCAAACCAGACACATTCCGGTCCCTCACTCCACACAGGAGTCAGCCAGACCTCACTGGGTCCTTCTCTTGGATCAAAACACCCACGAAGCCTCCATGGAAAACCAGGGCAGCATCACCCTCATCCCCGCAGGAGGATGTTCCCTTCCATAGGCACAACCCAAACGTGGGGCTTGGGCAAGGGGAGGGGGGAGAAGGGCCAGAATGAGCAAGAGCTGGTGGTGCCCCCCAAGCTGCTGACAGATTTCACCTGCTCCCAGCCCGTGTCAGGGAGCAAACTGAGCTGGGGCAGTCACAAGCTGCAGGCATCACCCCTTCCCCATGGTGTCTGTGACACGTAATCAGGCGTCTGGGAAGGCACAAGTGCCCGTGCCCAGCGATGCTCAGGCCTGGGGCACACCACACTGACCACACTGCATCCCACTCAAGGCACTGAATGCAGAATGGGCAGAGTAGAGCAAGGTGGACTCTCCAGCAAAGGCCACCTGCCCAGATCCATCATCCCAGGGGAGAGGAACGAGGGGAGAGGGGGCTCCTCATGGGTCTGGAAGGAGATGTCTGATAAATACCTCTGCTCTTTTATTATTCAAGGAAGATGGACAGCCAGCTCTAACGTAGATGCCCAGGAGAGATCCCCCCATCCCCACAATCACAGACTCACAGAATGGTTTAGAGGCAACCTTAAAGATCATCTCATTCTACTCCCTGCCACGGACAGGGACACCTTCCACCATCCCATGTTGCTCCAAGCCCTGTCCAACCTGGCCTTGGACACTTCCAGGGATGGGGCAGCCACAGCTTCTCTGGGCAACCTGTGCCAAGGCCTCACTACCCTCATCATAAACATTTCTACCTTATGTCCAGCCTAAATCTATCCTCTTTCAGTTTAAAACACTCACCCCTTGTCCTCCCTGGCAAGACAAGACCCTGTGAGGCTGACATGAGAGTGACAGTGACCCTCACTGGCACTACCTGGGCCACCAAGGCTCTTCAGCACAGCTTCTCTGGATGGAGAACAGCTCTGATGAGTCAAATCCCAACTATTCATGGCCTTCATGTGACCTAGAGCTCTGCAGACCAGCCCAGGGTGACCCATGCAGGGCTGGCCAGCAGCCCCTATGGCATCAGTCGGGGTTGCTGGGGCTGGCAGAGCCCAGAGGAGCCTGGTCAGTGCAGGGACGTGCTGCTGCCTGCTCCCAACACCCAACCTGGCCAGCCTCAGAGCCCCAGGCAGCCCCACCACAGCGGGACACCAGCGACCGGTTCTTCGGGCTCTGTAGACGTGCAGATAAAGCTTAACGGCGGCTGAGGGATTTAGCCCGTTTTTTTATGCTGCCATAAAGGTTTAATTCTATTTTTTTTTTACTGCTTGATTTTAGATCAACGTTTAATCGTAGCTGCAGCCCCTGTCTAGGCTCTCCGAGGATGTTCCTCTGGATGCACAGGGTGGCAGGACAGAGTCACTGTCACAGTCACTGTCCTTCTCCTGGGCAATGGCACTGCCCCTCACAGACAGGGACGATGCTTCACCAAGCCGTGTGAATATTTCAGCCCCATATGAAGGGCCACTGAATGGCCCCTTCTGTCCCAATATCAAGTACAGCGGTGTGATGGCACTCCACCAGGACCAGCAGTCCACGGAACTCTGCATCCTGACTCTCTCCAGCACAGCACAGAGGCTGGTGGTTGCCCTACAGATGGCCCAGTGTATGATCATCTGGTTGACACAGGGTTAGGTTTAACAACCCAGCTTTGACCCAGGTGACCTGGGACATCAGCCGGGGTCATGGTGTCCCTGTCCCAGCCACAATCTTGTACAACCCTGCCACAGTGCAAGTGGATGGTCTGAGAGAGGGAGGGTCTGTCATGAAAAGGGGATGGTGATGCCCTGGAGTGACCCACACCTGCCCAGGTGTCCATCCCCCCAGCACGGTGGCATCTCTCTTGGGCCTCAACACACCTATGGCCGTGCCCAGGGGGGATGGGGACTCATCTCTGGTGGGGGCCAACTCTACCAGATGCAGAATCCTATTTCAGTGGCCCCAATTTCCCAGCCAGTCGTGAGATGGAGAAACCCATCACAGGGGTGACCGTTCCATGGGCTCCTGGTGCTATTTATCACCCCCAGACCCAGCGCTGGGAGAGGGGAGCGACTCCTCCAGCTGCCGCGAGCTCCGAGTCTATTGACCCGCTTTAGGACTCTTTGGAAGAAATGAACTTTTTTTTCCCTTTCTCCCTTTTTCCAGATCACTGACTCAGCAAATTAGAACAAGAATATAATTTAGCAATACAGCGGTTTTTGAAAGACACAGTCCCCCTCTCCTCATCCCCACCGCCCAAATAGATTTTTTTTTTTTCCCCTTCAGTATTCATTCAGAGCTGATGCTAATTGAAAAACGTAGAACGTGGCTAAGGGAGCGGCGGGCTTTGGTTGCTTTGGGACCACCAGAGGATGGGCAAAGCCCTCGTGCCAGGATGCACGACCCAGCTGATGTCCAGGTGACTTTTTAGCCTCCGCTGTCTCTCCATGGGGATGTGCTCACCAGAAGGAGGAAGCACACCGGCATGGCTGACAGAGGGATCAGCTCACGGAAAAACCAAACCTGGCTTCAGCACAACACCTGGGCGTGCAGGAGGAGGGAGGCCCCTGCCCTGCTGGCACCCAGCCCCCACCCACACCACGCCACACCACCAGCAGCTGCCCACGGCCCACACGGTTTCAGGCCCACACAACCCAAGTCACCAGACTTTCCCTGTGGTCCCTACATGAATGTCACACCTCCCCAGTGCATTTGGCAAGGTGACACCCCAACCCAATGGCTCTCCTCCAAAGCCAAGGACATCCACAAGCGGGCCATGGTGGGCAGTGACAGCCCGGGCACCATCCAGAGGCTCACACCAGGGCACCTGGGCATCCCCAGCAGGAGCAGGGATGCTCCTGGCTCTGCTGGGTGCTGAAACAGAAGCGCTGCCAGCGGGGACTGCAGTACTGCTGCCACGGGAAATCCGGTTGCTGCCTTATGGACTCATCCTGACCACCCCAGAGGGACGCTGGCCATGGGAGACCCGGCACAGCCACTCCACTGGGGATGCTGCCCAGCACACTGCAGCAGTTTGCTCCCAAAACCAGGGACCTCTGTGCTCCTGCTCAGAGCGGAGTGAGCTGAGGGGCTGGGCTTCGGCTGAACTGCGGCCACGGGTTTCATCATGACCAGTTACCCCAAGCTCTGCCCCAAAAAGTTATCCCCCTCCTCTGGGGTTAGATGCTGCTCCCCAGCTCAGGGAGCTGCCACCCGCTGAGGACAGGGGATGCTGTCACCAAAACCTCAGCAGAGCCCCGCTGCTGCCTGTGCTTGCAAAGGGGAGAGCAAAGTCCAGCGTGCCCAGGGACCTCAGGGAGAGACCCCAGTCCTCCTCTCCACTCCAATCAACCCCAGTACACAGCAGAGGGTGGGGACTGGGGGCACTGGCCAGAGCACACATCCCAGGGTGAGAGCTGTTAATGGAAAAGGGAAAAATAAAAAAAGTAAGAAGTACCAGGTGTTTTATTATCTAGGGCAAGATCCAAACCCAGGAGCGCAGCCCGAGGAGGGGTTAGGGTGCCTGAGAGGGGCCGGTTACCTCCAGTGCTGCAGAAGGCTTCTTTTTGAGTTCTTCACATTTTCGGAATTTGCAAATCTGGTGGCCAGTTTTGCGATTCCTACAACTGCTGCACTGCTCGCAGTTTATCCGTCTTCGGCAGGGCGGGCACATGCCGCATCTTTTCCGTTTCTTTTTCCCCGAATTGATGGCAGATGCCAACTCATTCTGCATGGGATACTCTGCCAAGCCAGCCATATGGAGCGCGCTCTCTGCCAGAAACACGCCGGCAGGGGTCATAATGAAAAGGCCTGGGTTGATGGGAAAAGCCCCCAGGTAAGGAAAATCTGAGGGGCCGTTCATTGTCTCTGCAGCTGAGACTGCCTCCATGTCAGAGATACCAGTCCCGTGCTCGCTTGTTAGAGGAAGATGCTCCTGTACCACTCTTTTGAGCATTTCTGTCGACTGAGCAAACTGTTGGAGGGCGGTCTGTCCTTCTGAGGAGAGCTCCGACATCCGGTCTAATTTGCTCAGCATACTAGAGATGTTTTTGTGCTTTGAGGTAGAATGACTTTTATCCACAGTCGCATCGTTGCCATTAGCTAAGGGGTTGCCTTTCTCTGAATGTTCGCTTACCGAGCTGCTGCTACCAAAGGTGGAATAGTGGGAGAGTGGACGGGACTTCTTAAGACTTTTGTTCAAAGGTTCACTTATTATTCCACTTTTGTTCCTCCTCTCGGAGTTGACGGGGGGTTGAGAGTCATCTTGGTTATTTTTTTCCGTCTCTGGCTTGTTCCCAGTGTCTTGATGGGAGCCCGAATTTGACATGGTGCCCAGAGCACAACAGCAAAACCAACCCCAAAATTCGAAAAAAAAAAAAAAAAAAAAAAAAA
>VWZT01012881.1:13949-28381 GCA_013397055.1 Pachycephala philippinensis | reverse complement strand
ACGAAAAACCAAAAAAAAAAACAACCCCAAAAAACCCACCCCCAATGCCAAAGCGAAAGACCCCCAAAGCCCTTCTGGTAGCAGCGGCCCGCCAGCCACCGGGGACGCTCAGACGGGACCGCGCATCAACGGGGCGTCTCCTCCCGCGCCGGCTGCGGAGGACTCAGGGTGCTCTCAGTGCACAGACATACTCTGCGGCTCTGGGACACACCACGCGGCTCTGGAAGGAGAAAAGAAAAGAGAGTTAGCGCTGGCAAGAGCCAACGGGCTTTTCAAAGCGGCTCTTCCTCCCCCTGCCACGAAAATCTCAGCGCCGCGAACAAAGGAACTCCAGGGAACGGACCTCGGTGGAGATCCGTTCCGCTGCTCTCTAAAAGGGTCGCCATCCAGACAGAAGTGGGGGGTCACAGGGGAAGTCCTGGCCTGGTAGCAATGGCACTCGGATGCTTAAAGACTCTCTGTGCCCGGCTCTCCTCCCCCAGGGACAGCAGCCCCAGGGGAGTCACAGGGCTCATCTCCCGCTCCGCTCCAGCGGCGTGCGGCCCCACGCCGGATGGGACCGCAGGCGCCAGCGGGGTGCTCCCGGCTCAGCAGCTGGAGCTCGTGCAAGGGGTGCCTGGTTCCCACCCCACAGCCACCCTTGTCCCCCCAAGCCAAGTGCCATGGAGGCAATACCCCAGCTCCCACAATCCCAGGGACGCTGCTCACCCAGCTCAGGCTAGGCTGCACCCCGCCTCCTCCTCCTCATCCTCCTCCTCTTTCTCCTCCTGGGCCACTGTCCCTGAGCCAGCACTGGGCAGGGGAAGGAAGCCACATGGAGAGTGGCAGTGTCCACCTTCAAGTCCCACAGGGATCCACAGCATCCTCCTCCAAACCCCACCAACAGCTGCAGTGTTCACCCCAAATCCCACAGGGAGCCACTTCCAGCATCCACTTCCAAATCCCATGGGCAGCCATGGTGTTCACCTCCAAATCCCTGTAAGGGCTGCAACATCCACTTCCAAATCCCATGGGCAGCCATGGTATCCGCCTCCTAACCCCACCAAGGGCTGCAGTGTCCATCTCCAAACCAAACAGGGAGCTGCAGCATCCACTTCCAAGCCCCATCAGGAGCTGCAGTGCCCACCTTCAACCCCACATGGAGCCACAGCATCCACGTCCAAGCCCCAGTGCTGACCTCCTGCCCTGCCCCAGCATGCCCAGCACACATGCCCGGCTGCTCCAGCGGAGCCACGGGCTCAGCAGTGACAGCAAGAGCCTTCCTGGAGCGGATGCTATGCTGCTGTCCCTGGGGCGACTCCGGGGCAGCTGGGCCCAGCGTGGCTGCAAACACTTGTTGTTGTGAAATTCCTCCTCCTCCTCCCTCCCGAGCACGCACGCACACAGGCACCGCCAAGTAATCAGGCTTTAGAGGAGAAAAGCTGCAGGGCTTAGTGGAGCAGGAACCCACGTCCCCACCCCGGCAGCAGTTGGGGGAGGGTGGCACTGGGAGGAGGCCCCTCGCCCACCCCATCCCTCCATCCCCGCTATCCCGGCACCCTCCTCTCCAGAGCCCAGACAGGGATGTGGCCATGTGTGGAGAGCTCTCCTGAGAGCCTCACTCCTGAGGGCAGAGCAAGGGCCATCCCTGCACCCCCACACCCCACTCCTGCTCATCCATCACCCTTCGGATCCCCTTCTGCAGTGCAACCCCAGGAACCCCACAAAAGCCCAGGATGACTCTTTCCCACGGACAGAGCTTGGGCACCGCCGTTAAAACGCTGATGGGGGCAAGGTCCTTGTGCCAACCACCGTGGTACCGGCTGCGGAAGCAGCCCCGGTGTCTCACTCCGGTGCCAGAGCCGGCTCGCCCACGGAGAAACCCCCCCGCCCTGGCGCTGAAAACCGCTTGCTTCAGCTGCTGCGGGATTTAAGATGCAGCGCGGATCGATGCAGGGCTTGGGCTCCAGCCGGGAGCTCGCCAGGCCACGTGGGGAGGGAGGGCTGCGGCGGCAGGACGGGCTGCCCTTCCCCAGCACCCCGCTGCACGCCAGGCGGGGGGATGCTGGTGAGGCGGGGTGCACCCCAACGGGGTGACGGGGCGCTGGGAGGATGGGCGAGCTGCTGCCATGCAGCTGAATGCCAGGGAAGCGGGGGACCCGTCCCTGGAGACCTTAGGACGGGTCACACCTTAGTGCCGGCAGCAACGGGCGCTGGGGCCGGAGCGGGGAGCGCGGCAGGAAAAGCACCGGACGGGAGGATGTGAGATAAAGCGCCCCGTGGTGTTATCTCACGCCTGCCCGCGGCCGCCTTTCCTGCGGCCCTGCGCCTCTTCCGCCCGCCCCGCGCCGTGCGGGGAGCCCAGCGCCCGGCCACACCGGCCCGGGCTTTGCCACCCTGCCAGCGGAGCCACCGTGCCGCGGGGCTGCCAGCCACGACTGCTGGAGATGCTCTGCATCGCCCTGGCAAAGCTGGATCCTGCCCGCATGGGTCTGCCCACAGCCCCCACAGCGGGGTCCGTGTGCCAAAGTGGGGAGGACACCAGCTGAAGCCACGCTGTGGTCACCATTCCCACCAGTTCCCACCTTCTTCTGCAGCCAGACACGCCGGCCAGCCTCCCTGGCTGGTCCCACCACGCCACGCGGAGCGGGTGCCAGCAGCTCTGAGCCCCGCTCGCAGCCCCCTCCCAGCGGGGCGACGGCTGCACAGCCTGGCACAGCCCCCCAGAGGGACAGGGCCGCCCCAGCCCACCCCACGCAGCTCCCCGCACCCACCGAGACACCGGGCANNCAGCCCCAGCGGCGCAAGGCAGTGCCCGCAGTTGGCACGGGGCGCGGCGCCGAGCCGTGCCGAGCCGTGCCGAGCCGTGCCAGCGGCGCCACCGCACAATCCCGCCATTGTCCCGGCCGCCGCTCTGCCTCCGCCAGCTCCCACCATCTGCAACCACCCGGCGCTGCCCTCCGGCCCCCGCGGCCACCGCGCCAGCAGGCGCCGGACACCGCGGCCGTGCCAGCTGGGACGGGTCTGTCCCCACGCTGCCCTCGCCAGGGACCCCAGGGCGCGGTGCTGGGGGGTGGCCGGCTAGTTGGCATTAAACGGGGGGTCCCCCGCCCCGACACCGTGGGACCACCCAGCACAGCAGATACCGCTGCTCCTCGCCAGCCGCTGCCCGGCCCCGTCGTTAATTGCAGCGGGGGGAGGAATTAATGATCTTAATCCCTTCTTTATGATTGACCCGGGTAAAGACAGCGAGGTCCCCCCCGCCCCGTCCCGTTTCTGCCCCTTTTCCGGCCCCCATCCCTCGGGGAAGGCGCCGGGCAGCGTCATCTGGGTCCCTGTCAGAAGGTGCTTAGTCCCGGCCACGGCATTAAGGGGCACGTGATGGGCTCCCTCGCCCGGGTCTTTGCACGGGGCAGCTTAACAGCCTGGAGGGACGCCAGGGTTCAAGGGGACACCGCCAAGGTCGGGAGGCCCCAGCCCACACCCAGGGGTTCCCAAGCCTTTGCAGGACACTGCTCCTCCTCTGCAACCAACCCCCTGCCAGGTCCAGGGTCCCAAAGCCAGGGGGTCCCAGGATGAGGGATGGCACCCGTGGAACATGTTGCCCCGAGAAGCTGTGGCTGCCCCATCCCTGGAAATGTTCAAGGCCACGTTGGAGGGTTACCCAGTTACTCAGGGCTTTGGAGTAACCTGGTCTAGTGGAACATGTTCCTGCCCACGGCAGGGGCTGGAATGAGATGATCTTTAAGGACCCTTCAAACCCAAACCATCCTGTGATTCTATGGTTTCCATGGGTCACCCCAAAGAGCTGCCTCCCACCAGCCTGCTCAGATGGGGCAAGGCAGCTGTGCTCTCCCATGGTCCTGAGGGGGGAAAAATGGGATACTCCTCTGCCTGGGTCTTCCCCCAGCTCTCAGCACCACACCACCCCTCACCCCTTCACTCTGCCCCAGGGCTCCCTGCACCCCAGCACACAGGGGACTGCTCTGCAATAGTCCTCACTACGCCAAAATAAATAAAGGTTGCAAAAGGATCATCTCTGGTGGTCCAGAGAAACCCGAGCCAGCTGATGGACTGAGAATCCCCCCAGTTGCAGGCACCATTCACTGTCAGAGGGGAGCAGGAGAGGAGCTTCGCTTCTCCTAAAAAAATGACAAGCTGCAAATTCCAGCTGGCTCCCCTGTGTTTTCGCTGCATGGCTGGAAAGCCATCAGCTCCCGCCGACCTAAAAAGTCTCGTCTTCAAGAAAGAACTTCTGCTTTCCTTTAATTTTAAATAAATCACCCTCCTCCCAGAAAAGCCGCCGGTTGGTCAGCCGTGCACAGACACGGCGTAAAGGGAGAAGAAAGCAGCAAAGCTGAAGCCGAGCTGCTCCCGGGCTCCGGAAACAAAAGGAGAAAATCAAAATTCGCCTTTTTTCTAATCCCTGGGCGCTGGGTGGGCACTGGGGGCGGTGGCTTTGTCCGCCCGCAGCAGACGGAGGACGAGGCCGGAAGGGACCCCGGCGTCTTTTCAGCCTGGAGAAAGGCTGCAATTGTCCCCTCCGCCGCGTTTTTGTCCCCACTTCCTCCCCCTCGCCGCGTGGCCGCCCGCCCAGCGTGGCCCCCACCTCCTCCCCACCACCATCACTCCCTGGTGATGGACGGACAGACAGACGGATGACCGGACTCAGCCGTGCCATGGACAGACCGAAGCAGGGTGCCCACCACCAGCATGTGCCCCTCTCAAAGGCATCCCAGGAAAGATGTAGGTCAAGGGAGGCTGCAGCCGGAGGCACCTTCCCCTTGCAGCTCCAAAGAGGGGCTGGAGGTGGTCCCTGTGCTCCTCAGCTGCCCTTGCCAAGAGTGGACAGGACCTTGAGATGACCACAGCTGGTGGGAGTGATGCGTGGGGAGACAAGACACCCTCCCTGGAGGCATCCTGGTGTCTGAAACGCAGTCTGGGATGAGACACCCAGTGGGCAGAGCAGGACCACGGCCCCGTAGCACTGTCACAAGCCAGCGCGTCCAGCAGCAACCCGGGTCAAAGGCTGAGGAGAACAAGCCTCACCAGAACAAGGTTCACAGCAGCTCCGACCTCAGCACCACAACAGCTGACTCAGCTACCAGGTGCCCATTTCCACAGCACTGTGGAACCTGCTGTTCCCTCCAGCAGGTGACACAGGTCAGCTGGAACAGGCAGTGATGTCTCATCACAGCCTCACCAGCCAGATGTCCAGCAGCAGGTGAACCAAGAGAGAAATCAATCCATGATCTCCCAAGGCTGATTATCCCTACAGGACACCCATCCATGGTGCCTGATAACCAGGTGCCTGAGGCAAAGACAAGCCTGTTATTTGCAAGCCATCACCTCTGTCAACCCAACAGCCCCCAAGCTCTGCTCTCTGCATTCATACTCCCAAAAACTGGTCCAGCCAGAAGATCCACTCCTGGATGTACCATGGAAGTTACCATCATCCACCACCTTTTCTCCAGACATCAGGAGAGGACACCCAGGCCTCCAGGCCTGGGGGGAGGTTTGGGCAGTGCTGGGAATGCTCAGGCTCACCCTGGGCAGGTTAAAGAGCCAGAGGTATGACGGGTTGAGGTATGACAGGTCGCCAGATGGGCAACTCACACGGACATAGTTCATCTCTCGTGCTCCAGAACATCCTTCGAAGGGCCGGTCGTGGCAGCCACTCTGCTTGTCTCTGCTGCCGAGGTGGCACTGAGGGATGTTAAGAAGCCAACTCCTGAATTAAAAAGGCTATGGAAGATTAAATCCAGCATCTGGAGTTTGCCCTGGAAGCAGATGGCAAATCATCATGGTGCACAGAGTGGCTTTCACCCGTCTTCTCTTCGCAGGCAGCCACTCAGCCCCGGTGATGCCCCCTAGGAGCAGCTCTGGACACACACACACAGGGAGGGCCAGGATGTGTCCTGCCAGGCACATCCTCAGGGACAGCGTGGTGAGGCCATGCCACATCCTGCTGAGCAGGCAGGAGGTGATGCCACCCCCCAGGTGGGCTCCCTACACCAGGGATCCAGCAAGGGCATATTTTGTCCCCACTGGTGGTGGGTTTTTCCACGTAGCCCCCATGGCTGCTGCAGGCTTCCCAATCTGCCAGCACAGCCACACCCTGATGCCCGACTCAGGCAACACCCCAGAGCCTGCCACCAATGCGCCCTGGACTTCCAAGGAGGTTTTCATCATGGAGAGGACAAGGAAGTGCCCAGGGATGCCACTGCCTCCGTGCACATCCTTGAACCTCACCCCGTGGGCCTGGCACAGCTGGAGCCACCACGGCAGGGACCGACCTGCGCCCGGGGCTGCCCCAGCCGGGAAATGTGGCTGCGTCCTGCCTCCATGGGGTGGTGGTTACGGATTAAGGAGTCTTAAATGTCAGACGACCAGGCGCTCCCTGGAAATCCACTTATCTCCGCTGCCACTCGGAGCGGCCAGAGCCGGGCGGTTATGGAGATAACGCGATTTGAAGCGTCCACCCGAGCATTGCAGGGCTGCGGGTGCCCTGCGGACAGCGCCAGGCACCTCCTCCCCTCCTCCGCTCGCCCAGCTGCTGCCCAGAGAGCCGGGTGACGACCACGCTGCTCAGCCCGGGGGCTGCGCCCACCTGCGTGATCCCCCCCTTCCCCAATTCCGGGGGATGAGGGAGGCTTGGCAGCCTCGGTGCTCATCCATCCCCCCCTGTGCCAAAGCTGCACCAATTCGCTGCCCAAATCCTAAAACGACTGTAACTAAAACCTACCAGATTGAGCCTGGGGAAGAGCCCCCCCCGCCTCTCCCCCCTCTCCAAATGGGATTGAACAGATCTGCTCTCGCACGAGCCCAGCTCGCAGCCAAGCAGCATCTGACATTCACGCGCCGTGGCACGGCTCTGCCGCTCGCCCACTCCCCCCGGCTTGGCATCGCCCCGGAGATGCGCCATCAATCCCAGCCCAGCAGAACCCCTCCTGTCCTCTGCAGATCCCCCCCAGACCTTCCTGGAGGGACTCCAGCTCTTTGGTCCAACTAGTTCCCTGTGTTCTGTCCACCAAGTGAGGTCCCCAAGGTGATTCAGGGCTGTGAGGTTCAGGGGACCAGGCAGAATGACCCCAGGGCATCGGGGACAGGTGGGCAGGGGCAGGCGCTGCCCGGTGGCAGATGCCAACAACAACGGGAATCCCGGCAGGACCCCCAAAGAGCTGGGGGGCTGAGGATGGCTTTGCCCCGGGGAGACCCACACATGGCCTGCCCAGGCCAAGCTAAGGCGTGTGAATCTCTCCCTTAACAGATGGGGTGATTACAGCGTCAATTACTCGGGGTCTGACCGACAACCAGGTCACAGAGAGACCCATCGGCATGGGCAGAGCGAAGGGAAGGTAATTAAAATTAAGGGGAAAAGTTATAGGCACAGTCGCATGGGAATATTGGACGGCAAAGAGCCCCAAAGCCATCAGTGCCACCTTCAGCGGTGTTCCAATCTATACATGCCACCTCCAAGTGCCACCTCCAATGGTGCCCAAATCTATTCATGCCACCTCCGAGTGTCACCTCCAATTGTGCCTAAATCCATTAGTGCCACCACAAGTGCCACCTCCAGCAGTGCCCAAATCCATCAGTGCCATCTCCAAGAACAGCTCCAGCCTGGAGAGGTCCCCTTGTGCTCCCAGCTCTCTCAAAACCTCATCCCTCCACATCCCACCAGGCAGCTCCGTGGTGGCAGAGCATGGCACGAACCGAGAGGCTGCTCCAGATCCCGGGAAAGCTGGCACTGGGACGGGCCGGTGCACCCGTGCCAGCACCTGTGTCACTGTCACCACTTGAGAGCTGCTCAGTGCATTTGAGTTTGGCCATTAATGGGTGGTGGGGACCTTATGGTGCTCGGGGATGAGATCCCAAGCACCCACGATCCCTGCTCCTGAAGGCAACCCCTTTGGAAGAACCGCTTTTCCCAGCAGGAAGGCGACGGCCCCGTCGGAAAGCCGCCGGCCGTGTCGGAAAGCGGGTCCGCAGACGGCAGCTATTGACAGATGTCTAAGAGGACGACGAATAATCCCGTCTTCCTCTGGGAGGATTCGGGTCGCCCTCGCCCTCACCGGGGGTTTATCCATTGTCTGGATCTGCCGGCGGTTGTTATTTTTGGTCAGCACCGCGTTTTGCTTGGCCTCGCTGGCAGGAGGGAAATAGGAGGAAGAGGAGAAAGGGGAGGAAGGCTGCTTGGCCAGGGCTTGGTGGGGGGAAGACCAGCTCAGCTTTGGGAGGGGGAAATGAGGCAGCCCACAGCCCTCAGAGGGTCCGAGTCGGTCTCCTCCCAGCCCCACAGCCTTGCTGAGCACAGCCAAAACTCACCACAGTGATGGGGCTGGCACCATCCCATCCCCACTGGTGCCCAGGGGAGTTGCTTCCAGTAAGCCCAGTGGGCCAGAGAGGCTTGAGAAGTTTTGGGGTACAGGTTTTGGGGGGTAGGAAGCAGTCAGGGTTCTCTCTCTCACCAAAACCAAGCGCAGGGGAGCTCTGTGAGGGATGGGCAAACCCTGCCTGCAGACCCACATGTGTCTCAGATCCATACAGACAAGCAAAAATAAGCTTGAGAGCTTCAGGAAGACAGATCCCCAACCTGCCCTGACCCTCCGAGCTGCCGACTCCCATCCCTCACACCTCACTCCCAGCACTGCAGCATCCCAGCAGCAGGCCAGCAATGCCGGCAGGTCCTGTCCTCCCTGGAGGCTCGGGCTCACCAGCACTGCAGGGTGCAGCTCAGCCAGCCCCTGCGATCAGCACCTGCATCACAACAGAGGCACTGAACAGGTCACCCAGAGAAGCTGTGGCTGCCCCATCCCTGGAAGTGTCCAAGGCCAGGTTGGACAGGGCTTGGAGCACCCTGGGCTAGTGGGAGGTGTCCCAGCCCATGGCAGGGGGTTGGAATGAGATGGGCTTTAAGGTCCCTTCCAACCCAAACCATTCCATGATTCTATGATTCTATCCTTCTGAGCCAGGTACGAGGGGAGGCATGGGCAGAGCTGGGGGAAGAGCATCAGAGAGGGTGTTCCTAGGGAGAAGACACAGAAATGCCTCAAGAGTTTGCTTCTCCCCATCTCCCCAGCAGTGATGCAGGGAGTATCCCCCCCAGGCAGGGCTCGCCATCCTTCTCCATGTCTTTCCACCAGCTCCCAGTTAGCCTGCAGAGCAGGAAGACAGTACAAAGATGCCTCCCCGCTCCGTGGGATCTCGCTCCTACAAGAGATGGAAGGCATGAGCACAAAACTGCCTCTCCCGAGCTTTCCCCACGCTCAGCACCGCTTGTCATTCAAGCAAACCCCGTGGCCTTTAAGCTGCCAAGGTACCAGAGCTGCTCTGGAATCGGAGTTCGCTCGGCTCCTGCCCTGGAGCAAGGAATCTGAAACGCTGCCACTGGAAACGAAACAGAGCATCCGTCATTTTACTTGCCAGAAATATATCCAGCCCCCAAAAAAAGAAATACTGCCTGCGAAAGAGCCAGCAACAAAGCCCTCGATTCCACCGGTGAAGCGGAGCCCGGCATCAGGCATTTCCACTGGAATCTCTGCCCAGTTCAAAATCACCCAAAATAAAACGAGCAGCAGGGTCAGGTTATGGCCAGAGGGGCCAGAAGAAGGGCGCCAGGTCATAATCAGGATAGCTGGTGGGGACCAGAAGCTCTCGCCTAGGATGTTACAAGGAAAATCCATGGGTTTGGAAGGGAAAGAGGCAGGTGGCAGAGGCAGGGCTGGAGGGGATGAAAGGTCCAAAGGAGCACGGCAAAGCCCAGGCAGCCCTGCTGTGGGGATGTCCAGGGGAACCCACGCTGCCCACAGCATCCTGCCCGCAATCCTCCCTCCCAGGCAGGCAGGTCGTCACCCCCAGCCATTCCCAGTCGCATCCCCAGGAAAAGCAGCAGCGCGTTCCCAGCCAGCCCAGCCCCCAGCCCAGGCACGCCAACCCAAATATCTGCGAGAGGCGCTCCCCTCCCTGGGAACGGCGACTCGCCGCAGAGTTCACATGCCCCAGCAATGCCTGATTAAACTCCCAAACTCCAAGGGAATACCCCTGAGGCTGTCTGAAGATAAGCTAGGAGCTAGGCTGCTCTCAGGAAATGCAGGAACTGGGAAAGAGCAATCCCTTTTTTTTTCCTTTTAGATCCAGAATAACACGGAGCAAACCCTGGTGCTCTCTAGCTCAGACACAAGCACTTGCCTGAGCTCGCTGCTGTGCACCCCGAGAGCTTCCCACTCCCCGAGACATCACAGGTGACTGACCCCTGCTGCAAGCCAGCTCCTGCTGGAGGCATTGGGGATGGAACCAGAGTGTCCAGGACAACTCCAGGCAGCACAGGCGAGCAGGCTGGAAGGTGCTGGAGCCCTGGCAGAGGGGATGGTGCTGCCCAGGCCATTGGGTGCCGGAGGATGGGAACACTTGCTGCCAACACCCTCAGGACTGGGATGCTTGGCAGGTGCTCCATTTTGGTTCACCCTAGAGAACACCTCAGGCACTGGTTTCACTGGTCCCCACATCTCCTGCACCCCTCACTGTCTTTTCCCCCTCCTTGGGCTTTTCCATGTTGAATGGTCACAGCCTTAGACCCGGATCTCCCAAGCCATCTGCACACTCAAGGACAAGAGCAGTCGAGGAAACCACGTTAATGCAGCATTCAAACAAACAGGGAAATTGGGGCACCCTGGGATCAAGAGGAAGATGATGCTTCTCCCTTCTGCACCTGCTGGATCCCAGGGAGCAACCAGCACCTCATCCTGCGGGAGAGCAGAGCCACAGGGAGGGTTTGTGCCACGTCTTGGGGAGCCCCAGGGGTGCCCGTCCTGGCTGATGGTGGGGACACTGCAACGCTGGCATCAGCAGTGACCAAATGTCATCAGCTACAAGGTCTGCCCTCAGCCAGGACCACAGCTGGGGAGACCTGCACCCATCACACAGCGTGCTCTCAGGTGAGCAAACATGCCTGAGGCCAGAGGACACAGACTGACCCAAGCCAAGCTCTCCTTCAGAGATTCCTCTTGGGTGTCTTTCTTGGTTCTTAACGCTTCTTCAAGAATCAGCCCGAAATGAAAGGCATCTTCCTTCCCTTACATGGCAGTAGAGGACAGAAAAACAGCACTCCTGGGCAACTTGATGGCAAGAGTTATTAGGAAAACTGTTCCTGGAAAAGTGTTCCCAGAAACCTGTCGGGCCCATGATGGGGTGGCAGGGCAGGGACGTGTTGTACCAAGGCCCAGCTTCTCTCTTTGATCAGACACCAGTCTGGCTGCAGAAAACACTGGAACTGCTACAGAACACTCAGATTGTCCCTGGGTTCCTGCACAGCCATGAGACCCCACTGTGGCCTTTCCATGCATGGAGGGGGTGTGGAAGAACAGTGGATAGAGAGTTTTTGCCATGGCCTTCTGTAACAGGACAATGCACCAGGGTTTTAAACTGACAGAGGGCAGGGGTAGGTAAGATATTAGAGGGAAATTCCCTGTGAGGGTGGCACAGGGTGCCCAGAGAAGCTGTGGCTGCCCCATCCCTGGAAGTGTCCAAGGCCAGGTTGGACAGGGCTTGGAGCGCCCTGGTCTGGTGGAAGGTGTCCCTTCTATGGCAGGGGTGGAACAAGATAGACTTTAATGTCTCTTCCAACCCAAAGTATTTTCTGATTCTATGGCAATTTTTAAAAAGCACAGGTGAGGTGGGGGAAGCTGGCAGATCCTAAAGAACCGACCCCAGGACAGCTGGAAAGCAGAGCTGGAGTCCTGGGAAGGAGGAAGGGATCACCATCACCACCAGCACCCACAGCATGAGTCAGGATGGGAGGAACCCTCAGCTGAAAGAGCTGCAGGACTCACAGTAAGAACCAGAGAGGTTCACTCTATGACTGTGAGGAGAGCAACCACGGAAAAACCCATGTACAAGCTGTCACAACACAGAGGAAGATAGGGAAGGGCCACAGGAGCGAGCCTGGGGAAGCTGAAGCATGAAGGAAACACTCCTTGCTGGGAGCTGGAAAGGGCTTATCGCACTGGAGACGTGCTCTGAGGGACTGATAGCAGGGTGTCAGCACCTCTCTGGGCTCTCTGCTCCATCCTGACCCCAAGCTCTGAGGGGCTACACTCAAACTAGAGCTAGATGTCAGTGATGCCTTCCCTCACTTCCCAGGTGGCAAGCTGGAGTGACAAGGAGCAGGTTGGACGTAGTTGGTGCCGGCCACGTGGTGCTCCAGCCCTCCTCCAGCAGGCCCAGGGTGGGCTCAGGACCCCCAGGACCTGCCTGCCAGACTGGTGACCCCCCTGCAAGAGACCCATCTTCCCTCACCACGGAAGGGTTCGATCCCATCAGGGTTTTCATCCCTTCTGAAGCCCACCACCCACATCCCCCTCTCCGGGTGGGTCTTCCCACAGCACTGGCAAGCTCCTGGTGTGGGAGGGGAGCTCCAGAGCACAGGGCTCCTACCCAAATGGGTTCCCACTGCCTGCTCTCAGCTTCCATGATGGACATCCTCCTCCACTTGCTGCTTCCCAGCCTCCTCCATCCCATCCCCCTCCCTTCTCCCCACGCCAAGGGTCCTGCACCTTGCCCTCAGTGGTGTGATCCGTGGAGGATGAGCCCGAGCAAGGCTGGGGGATGAGCAGGGGCTGTGGGATGAGCTGGCCAGGGAGTGCCCACAGAATCCATCCCCCAGCAAGCTGGAGCACCAGAGGATATGGACTTATAGGCAGCGGAGTCAACAAAAAGAAACCCATCCTTGGGTCTGGAATGGGCCGTTGGAATTTTAGGGACTGTCCACAACATCTCCCTCAGTGTTCTGACGAAGCTGTTTTCATCCCACGAGCTTCACAAAGACCTCTCTGAGGGGGCAGAAGGGGCTTTCCTACTATCACAGCTCCTGACACTTTCGACGTAAGGCACATCTAGGTTAAGGGTAGAAAAATTCCCAAGCAATTCCTGACCAGGTTCCCCTCGACCAGCGTGGCTTCCCCATCCTCACCCCAGAAGGACCTACCTGCCCTCCCTGCACTTTTCTCCTGCACACCGTGATGCTGAACGACAGCACCCGCAGGGGGAACATCCTCCTCTGAGGATTTTTCAGACAAAAAATGTACTTTTTCACCCTGATGATGCATTTTAACAACTCAACAAAGCCAAATCCTGGTGCCAGGGCTGCAGCCCTCACTATCCCGAGGGAAGCCGCCAGCACCCACGCTGGAGATTCAGGATGGGCGTCTCCAGAGGATGGCCACGGGCGTCCCCGTGTCCCCGCAGCAGCACCCCCGCTTCAGCTCAAGGGGTTTAAGCCGAAGCAGTGCAAGTCCCAGCTGCAGCCCCCCGAGGTGTAAGGCTCCCTGAGCTCTTAATGGGCTTACGGAGCTGCTGGGACCGGAGCGGCTCCCCCAGCGCAGCGCCCGGGGGGACTCAGAGGCATCCCCAGCCCCCGCCCGCGGCACCGCCCGCCGTCCCTGGCACAGCGGGGAACGCGCCAGCCCCGTCCCAGACCGCGCCGAGCGCTCAGCCTGCTCCCTCCCCATCCCGAATCCCACACGCCTCCTCCTCCTGCTCGCCTCGAAGGTGGACGTGTGTCCCCCCAGCCCTACAGCAGATCCAATCCCCCCAGGCCACGCCACCAGCCTGGCACCCACACCTCCCTGCCTGCCTCTGCAACCCCACTCTGATCCCCCCTTCAGTGCTCACCCCATCATCACTGTGCACCCCCACATCTCACCCTACACCCGCACCCCACATCTCACCCCACATCATCACCCAGGGCCGCGCTGAGACCACGCTGAGCAGCAGGACCAGGGGGTGCCCGTCACTGGGGCAGGACCAGCTGCAGGTCCCCCCCACTCCGGGAGGTTCAGAGCCCCTCAAATTCAGGCTGAGGGCGAGAGGAGCATGTGCTACTCAGCCCGGTAAGGCTGGAGGGGCCAGCACACCATCCCACATCAGGGAAATCCTGTTTTTCCGGGTTTGGATCAAGCACAGTGGACTGGGAACAACGGCCGGCAGGAGCAGGGCCGTCCAGGGAAAATCCTACTGGAAAGCAGTAAAACCCCATTCAGTAAAACCCCATTCAGTATATCCCCATTCTCAACTAGCACAAGTTTTGGGGAGGCAGCGCCCGGCTGGATGCACTCTGGCAGGGAAGGCTCTGCCCTCATCCTGTTTTGGGGGTTTGGACTTTGTGCCTCTGGGTTTTTCCAGAGGGGAAATATTTTTAAAAAAAAAAAAAAAAAAAAAAAAACCAAAACCTAAGAACGTTACTGAGCTCCTGTGAATTCCCTATCAGCTGCTGTACATGCACATGGCACAGAAAAATCCTTAGCAAATTCCTGCTGAAAAATAATAAAAAAACCAGGAAAACCCACCAAAGGCTGAGCTTGCCGGACACAGCACGCCAGGAGGGGCTGACAGAGCTGTTACGGTCTATTGGGCCAATAATCCACAAACTAAGACAGATTTATTGTACATGGCAG
>VWZT01012878.1:25819-47470 GCA_013397055.1 Pachycephala philippinensis | reverse complement strand
TTAAATGTATTTTATTTATTTTATTAAGTTGTATCTTTCAGTCATGCTGGGTTGAAGTTTATCATTGTGAATAGGTAAATTTGGTACAGCTTTCACCTGCACCACATCTTTATTCTTTTACCATTTTGAAGGTAAAAATCGTTTAAACACTTATTAAGGAATAAGGAAGCCATGGAAGTATAAAGAGGGAAACAACGCCAAAGACAGAGTTATCTGCAAGAAAAACAAATGTTCCAAGCGCTATTAACACATGCACGTTCCCAAATACTGTAATATGAAATTCCTGAGCCAAAAGCAAGGAATAGAAAGAATTTATGTTAAAAATGCTAACAACTCCCTATGATGAAATCAGACAGTAAGTTTCAGAACAAAAATTTTGGAGTTAAAACTCAGAGAAGATATTAAGAAATTCAAACAGGGTAAGAATAAGCTCTTTTAACTTCCTGGTGCATTCCAGGTATTCAATTACTTCACTCAAAGTGTAACTTGGTCAAATAATAAGCAAAGAAAAAAGAAGTGCCCCAGGAAACACTCGATCAACATGACAGAAAAGCACTCTGAAGTGGTGCAACTTTTCTGCACCAATGATATTCGTGAAAATACTACAGAGAAGCTTTCCGGGTGAGCATTTCCTCACATACTGTGAACGGAGTGTATGGAACACAAGAAAAAGTAATAATTTTCTTCTGCCTTTAGAGAACTGATAGAGTTTGTTCTTACACCTTGCTAACCATTACTACTATTTCTTAATTTTTACATATTATGAACCGATGGCACAGATTCCAAGCAAACAGCCCTTAACAGCTCTCTCCTACCTTAGCTGGGAGTACCACAGTGCGGACACCTCCCCTTTACTGCTGATGGCGCATTCCTGGTGTTTTCCTGAGTCAGGTGCAAGAACTCTTGATGCAGGTAGTCAGAGCTGAAGCAGGTGTATGCTTTCTGTCCCCTCCACAAATTTGGAATTTTACCCCTTTATAAGACTGCAATCTCTAGACAATTCCCAGCCCTACACGCCTCCCCCTGTGCAAAACAGAGTGGGGGTTGTTTTCCTAGGCTGTTGCAGGCACATCATTCAGTTGTTGGACTGCCTTTTATTTTGCTTTGCTGCTGCTACTTCCATTCTTAAAATGGAGTCTGTTCCCAGCTCTCAAGGTTGTGCTTTGTCAAAGACTAGTCACTGATCATCAGGAAGTTGTTTTTGCTGCCATGGCCTCTGCTTTCAACTCGTGCCCGTGTTTTCAAGGCCTTTTACATCCCACACTTAGGCTGCACCTCATAACAAGAGGCAGCTGGTATCAAGCTCTGGTTCACACAACAAGCTCTCAGTAACAAATTGATAACAAACGCAGCAGGCCTCACAGTTACCCAAAGACCAGGGCTTTTTACTAGCACTAAGTACTGTTACGGGGCTGCTGGGCACAAAAACGCACAGTCAGTTTCACTGTGCTGATGTGCTAAAGCCTGGGTTCTGAACAGCTGATGGTAAAGTCGGCTTAGGGGCGCTGGAGCAACAGGACTGCTTCAGCTACTGCGAGGTGCAAGGAAGGAGGAAATAGCTCCACCTGGTGTACCACCATGTGCCCGTGACTTTACTACTCACGGTTCCCTTTATTAGTGCCGCACGAAACGCTTGAGAGGATGGGGTAGTTTAGTAGCAGTTTTTAGGATCCTTTGAGAACAAGCAAATGAAGTAAATGCCTGAGTACAGTGGAGATGGTAAAGCCTCCACCATGAAATAAGTGTAACAATATATTAACATAACGCTTATGTTTTGCTTCCATAAGAAGCTTAGGTTATTATGTCCTTTATTTCAAAAGCCTGGTAGGAAGCCTATTGCTGTGGAGAAAACCAAACTATGCTGCTAAAAAAGCCACTCTAAGTTGCTGTAGTTGTACATTCTGCAACAGTGGCAGATTAAACATGTTTTCAGGCACAAGAAAGATGGAGAGAGTCTATAAACTGAAAGAGAGTAGGTTTAGATTAGATAATAGGAAAAAATTCGTTACTGTGAGGGTGGTGAGGCACTGGAACAGACTGCCCAGAGAAGTTGTGGATGCCCCATCTCTGGAAGTGGTCAAGGCCAGGCTGGATGGGGCTCTGAACAAGTTGGTCTAGTGGAAGGTATCCCTGCCCATGGCAGGGGGATTGGAACTGGCTGATCTTTAAGGTCCCTTCCACCCCAAGCCCTTCTGTGATTCAACATTCTTGGTTCTCTAATTACAAGAATCTTTACCTCACTGAAGCAAAGCTTCAAGCTCTTGGCTTAGAACTTTTCAACTTCCTTTTCTCTTATTAAGCTCGCTAATTCCTAATTTCATATGATGCTTTTCATCTGTACATGTTATGACGCATTTTGACAGCAGTTAAAAATAACCAAAGGTTAAAAATAACCTATTTATTATGAAAATAATGTAAAAACATTTGTGTCTGCTCCCTGAACTATCAAAATATACAACAAAGACTTAATTCTCTAGAAAACAAGGGAAAGTGCATTGTAGTGTATGAAACTGCTTGTGTAATACACATTTTAGTATAAATATTAATAATCTTCAAAGTCTTGTTGAATATCATTCAGTGCATGTGTAAGTCGTCGTATTTTATTTTCCATAGCTTTTTTATTGTTTGCCATTTCTTGCAGAAGCTCCCGCATTTCTTCTTCAACAGAGTAAACCTGAAAGAGCACACAGAGATGAAACACAATTCTTGCTTTTCTTTATACACCTAAACCTGTATAATCTTGGCAATTTTTAACACTGATGAGTAATGTAAGACTTACATGCTTATGTTTGAATATGCTATGCACAACTCTTGCTACTGGATGCAGTAGCAGAATCTTTCTTTAAAAAAATGTATTAATCTGCTAGGAGACAGCAAGTACTGTATCAATCCAGAAAACTTATTATGGAAAAAAGCATCAGTTGTCATGTTAAGGAAGAATGCAGTAGGTGACAGAAACAGTAAGTGTTAAGGTGGCGTAAGTGAGTTAAATGGATTATCTGGCACAGTCATCATTACTCTTGCCTGTATAGATAAGGAAATGTTTAGCTATTGATTCATAGTAGCTACATAGCACGGAGCTTTAATCTGCTTGAATACAAAACTTCACGGCGGCACAAGTCTAGAGATTTTCTTGCTGTGCAAAGATTGAGTACTAAACCAGGACTGCTTCCACCCAGAGTCAGCCTGATAGATTCAAACAGGAGACTTCCAAGCATTGCTCTTGTGGCAGCTGCAGAATAAAAATGCAAATACAATAAATATATAAACTGAGTATTAAAATTACTTTTTCATTTGCTGCTTCAATTTGTTTTTCCTTTTCATTTGCCAGGTGCAAGAGTTCTTCCTGATGTGCTGCCAACACTGACTCAAGTTGTTTTCTGAAAGCATTGTCCATTTTATGAAGCTTTTCCACAGCAATCCTAAAAAAATGATTGAAAAAAAATCACAGTCCTGCAAACAACTGAAGTATTTTGCTTTGTCCAGCTCTGCCTTTGATAAGGTTTTAATAACATAAGCATGAAGGCAATTATATATCAGCATCAGAAGGTGTCCTGTTTTCTCAAGTACACGTTCTTGCTTTACACACCGTGTTTAGGACTTTAGGCATTCTCTTAGGAGAGGCATTTAATCACTAGCAAAGGATATGAAGGTTAGGGCTTGCTACTATCAACATGGATAAGAACTCCACCTGTTTTCAAACATCTCCTTATGCTTTTGGTTCCCAAGAAGGGAATGAACTGTGTGATCCTGTGAACGACCTGTGAGCCTGTGTGTCACAGAAGAAGAAAAGTGTCTCGTTCACAGTAACAAAGCATTTAGTTACTTCCAAGCAAATTCTGCTTTTAAGGGATAATTCTTAAATATGTAGAAACAAAAAGCAAGGCAAATTTATAAAATTAATTTACAACAGAATTCTGAAACAAACCAGAATTATTTAGAACAAAAGTTTCTGTTTCACTATTGATCTTCTAACAATTCCAAACCCCAGTACTATTGACTATTTGAGGTGGTTGGTTTTGTTTGGCTTTTTTGTTATTGCTGTTTGTTGTTGATTTGTTGTGGTTCTGTTTTTTTCTTTTTATGCAGTCTTATTAACTATCTGGTATTTTCTCAAGAGTAGTTGGGAGGAAGGAAGAAAAACATGAGAAGGGGGCCAAAGAATAAAGTAAAAATCATAGTAAGAATCTAAACTTATCACAGGCATCAGTCTAGCAACCTTCTCTCTCCATCATTCCAGAAGCATATGAAATAATTTTCTGGGTTATGAGTACTTGTTTCCGTATCGTCTCATATTTAATTATTAATTGATCAAAGAAATTGACAGTACAAGAGGAACAAGAAAATAAATTAAAAATCTTGCTATTTGTGTGGGAAAATAATGACAAGTAATTTAGAAACAGTCTGTTTGTCACAGACTCAAACAGTGATTAACAGGCACCACGCTGGGCAGGAGTGTTGATCTGCAGGAGGGCAGGAAGGCTCTACGGAAAGGGTTGGACAGGTTGCGTTGATGGGAAAAGGCCAATTGTATGAGGTTATTTTCAAAGAAAATGGAAATTAAGAAGTTCAGATGACGAATGCTGTAACTGAATGCCAGTTCCATGAAGTACATCACCTCTACAGCAAGAATTCTTTCTAGGCCCAGTTTGTAACTGGGCTCACCAAGTAGTTAGAAAGGTATCACACATTCTTTCACCAAATAATTGAGCATTTCTGCACAGTTATTAATAGTGCAACTCTATAGTAACTGAGTAGTCACAAAATAAACCATTAAAGTGTTCACCTTTGACTTTGAAGGCTTTTATTTCTCTCTTCAATCAACTTCTTCTCTTTGAAATCAAAGTTCTCCTTCATTTGTTTAACCTGCACTTCCAGCTGGCTTAATAGCTCTCCTTTACCTTGCCACCTCTTTTTCAGTGCGCTGAAAATAAAATGCACATATTTACAATGAATGTAAATACCTCTTCGTAGGAGGCCAGAAAAGTGTTTCATGCTTCCATCTTTCCTCATTTCTGTGGGTTTTAATAGCAAGTACTCGCTGAACATAGAATAACTTCAGAGCAGTGTTACATACAATGATCCCAAAGAATTATTGTGATTTGTATGTATTACCTGTGTGCATTCTTAATGTCATCAAGTTCTACTTCTTTTTCTTCTAGCAGTTGCTTTAATTCGTCTTTTCTTTCATTTTGCCTTTCTAATTTTTCCATTAGCTTTTCACATTCAGCAGCTTTTTCATCCAACTGCACTCGAAGCAATTTCTGAGCTTCCCGATTTTCTTCATGGTGTTTCCTGATTTGTTTCTCTTTTTCTTGTAAGCCCTTTAGAAGACAAATATTTTATAACACATAAACTTTATTGTTACCACTTAAGAGTATTTGTTTAGTCTGTGATGGAATAAAGCAGAGAAGAACATGACAGTTTACTCTTCTGAACGTATGAAGAACACTTAGTAAAGTGATAGTCAGTTACTTAATCTTCATCTGAAAGAAGTCAGAATAAAAAAAAAGTCATCAAAATACAAATCTGAAGGTGAAGGCAAGTTAAGAAAAAAGTTATTTTGAACTCTTATTCTACATAAGTGTTGAATAAACAACTTATATGTAAGTCACTGAACTCACAATCTGTAACAATGAGTAATGCATCTAGCTTTGACTGACATAACATGCTATAAAATTTTGATTAGTAAACAAAAGTCTTAAGTCTCTGAATGAGACAAATGGAATTATTGGGACAAAACATAGTACCTCTGCTGCCAAAATACTGTTTTACAAGAACAAAATAATGAAAAAAATATTTATGTGGTAAAATAAACATGAAGCAAACTTTAAAAATGATTTTTCCTTTTCTTTTAAACACTCAGGAAGAATTATGCTATCGTAGTTTCCCTCTCTCGAAATCATTATCAAGAATAAACTGAATCAAGGCAAAGAGAAGAAAGGCTGTGCATAAATATGGTTCAATGAGAGATTCAAAGTAGCATCACTGTGCATCAATTTAATAAAAAGCCCTCTTCTGCTCTCAGTGAAATGAATTGCCACTGACAGCCTGATTGTGATTTGTGAGTTGGTAAACTACGAGTGCAGACCCAGCTTTCATCACAGGCTTTGTGATAGCTAAAATTAAGACTTGCAGTGAAAGTTAAGCACACAAAATTCTCAGATATGGCACTTACTTCTTTTAGTCTCCTAATTGTTTCTGTCTGATCATCCACTATTTTGTTTTTAATTTTTATGGTATCACTGTCCTGTTCCTTTTGCTTTTTTAACATGTCAATCTCATTTGTTAAAACTTCAATTTTTGCCTCCAGTTTCCCCCGATCTTGTGCAAGATGAGCTCCTAGACAAAACAGGATATTCACATTACAGCAACTCATGTTATAGATGATTTCAAGATGTAGAATGTTGGGAGATGGGGCTGGAGGAGGCGATGGTAAGAACCTTACAAACCAAAGTACGGACTATTTCGTCCAGTGGAAACAATGTAGGGATTTAATCTGTAGGTAGGTAGCACTTAAGAGGAAACGCAGAACTGAAGGTCTGTGCTTTATCTATCCTTTTTGAAAATTCCTCTGAAAAGTAGCTGACAGTAATTCTTACAGACCCCAAAAGACCACAAGGTGGTGCTGAGTCACATGAAAATGAAAAATGCCCAAACTTTTTCTTTAATTCTCCCAGCATTTAACACTCTTTTAAGATATATACCAAAATTTTCATATTAGACTTCCCTGCTAGACAAGAAGCATTACATAAAGTTATTTACAAATCCTTGTTTTTCTAGTTTCATGTTTAAAAGTTCTTTGTCCAACATTATGGTATTTTCACATTTTCAGGAAACAGAGAAATTGTATTCACATTGTATTCACGGATTCCCACAAATGCTGTTACAGATCCTGTATCAGCCTGTGTGCCACAGAACACCTATTTTTGCACATTATCTTTACAACTGGATAAATCAGGAAGGACTCTAAGGACCCTGTCATAATCCCAACTATATTGGAGTGTTTATTTGAAAGGTAAGATACTGAAAACCACCATTTCTTCTGCAAAAGAAAAACAACCCACTATTTTACCCTGTTCTGCCAACTCCTGCCCCCATATTTTTCGTTCCATTTTTAATCCATCAATCACAGATTCCTGGGCTGTCAGCTGGGAAATAAGTTGTCCATTTTCCTTTTTTAGAAGTTCAACTTGAACCGCCTTTTGTTTGTCCCCCTCAATCACAGTTTCAAGTTCTTCAGTTCGATACTATATGAACAAACATTGGGAAAAGACAGTAAGATCATTTAAAACAATATTCAAAATTTCAAATCAATACTAATGGGTTAGGAAAGTAATACTTATATACAGCAGATTAAGTTAGCTGAGAAATACTCTACTTGCATTCAGGGTTCTATCTGCATCTAGTTCCAGTTGTGAAACACAAATGTTGGCTTCAAATAGACATACTTCAGTCCCAAAAAAGAGTAAAACTGATTACTAAATAGCCATTCTAAATTATCAATGTCATTATAAAAACCTGTTTAGAATTATAAATGCAGAAGTCAAGAAAAGCAAAAGAGAAAGTAAAGGTATTAAAAACTGAACCAGAAGAAGACAGAAGCTGGGATGTACTTTCACTCCCAATGATAAATATTTATCGTCAATTATCCAAGCTACTTTTTGTTTTACAGATTACAGCTATTTAACGTAGGTATTTTTCAATTTTGTTCTTAGAAGCATCACTGACTGGCAGAATCCTATTCTGTACAACATCATAATGTTTGGAACCCTTAACAACAACATGTAGGGGGGAGATTAGAAACAGCTGTGTAGGGGTTGTACTGCACCTATTTTAGCACACAGCTGGATCACACAACCATTTGAAAGTTATGTTCTTAAGATTTTTAAAAATTATTTATGGATAATAGGATAGTACTAGAATATGTTACCACAAAGCAACTGTGCCCACAGTATTTAAGATTAAAATTTGACAATTAGTAGATAATGAATAACACTGCTAATATTATACAACTAGGAGATACTAAGCTGCTAATAACTACACTGCATTATTTGTTCAATTACATTTTTACTTCATGTACAGTGACCAATGCAGAAGCATGTTCTATTTCCTTGAATTTACAAGGGGTCAGGAATATTAATGTAGTTTTGATTGACCAACTGATTATATATAAACTGCTACTGCTCAAAGGGCAAGGAGTGCACTTTCGAAGACGAGAATGAATCTAGATTTTTCTATATGGGGAGCGGTGTTTGTGAGAAATAGAAGTGTAAGATGCAAGAATAAAGGCTGATGTGCAGTACTGGGTTTTAGTGCAACAGGAAACCTGTGTCTTTTAGTTTATCAAGCTTGTATGGAATCATTAACTTTTATAGATGAAACATTACAAAAAATAACATATATAGTTGAAATGTTTTGAAGCAGATACCTTTAGGTTTGCTGTAGCTTCTTCATTTGATTTTGTTAATTCTGCAATTTTTGCTTTCTGTTCTTCCACTATATTTGTCAGGTCTTGGATCAGACTTGCCATGTCTTTTTCCCTTTGTTCCAACTCAAAGAGGGCTTGTTTGTGTTCAACTAGATCAGAAGAAACTTTTTCAAAACCCTGTTTTACCTAAAATTTTATAAGACAAGACTTGAAAAATGCTAACATTTCAAAAAAACGTGTGCATATATAAACACAAGTGACATTTGAATTTCAAGTGAAGACACAGAAATTCATCAGTTGTATATGAAATTAGTGAATATCTGAAACCAGTTTTGTTCTGGTTTGTTGGTGAAACTTCAACTTGAAAAACAGCTACATATTCTAACCAGCTACATATTTGTAGAAAAAACCTAAACCCAACAAAACATAACAAAAAAAACCAAAGAAACAAAAAAACACCCACACACAGAAAAAAAAATCCATGCGTGGATGGGGAGCAGAGCAGAAAAACCATACCTGGGAACTGAAAACAATGTCTTGATTTAATCTCATTGTTAAAATTGACATTAAAATCTCAAAAGAAGGACAAAGTTAATTCAAGCCTTTTTTTCTTGCAACAGAAAGATTTGAAGGATAAAACCCCTGTCTTTTCTTTCCCCTCTTCTTCCATCTATTTAGAACTGATTCAAAACTAAGAAAACCAAGCTTAAGGTGAAGCATTTAATATTTTATTTAACATATAAAAAATGTACATACTAGCCACAGAAATAAATTCTCTAAGGAATTTAGTAAGCAAGTTTTGAATTTGAGTTTCAAAATGTATATCCAAAACTCACTTTTGAAAATTTACACAATAAGGAACTGTATTATTAAATACACTTGTATATATATTTAACTATAATCTTATCAAAACACAAACCAAAAGAGTAAAACCTGTAATTGAATATATTCTAATAAAAGGTCAACATATTTTAAAAGAAAATAATAACATCAGACAGAAGGTGGTTTTAAAATTTCTTTTGATGAAGTTCTACATATAAACAAAAATGCTGGGGTTTTTGAGTGCTGACTTGGCATTTGCTGTCTTTGTTCTAATCACCGATATTTCAAACCTTTCTACCAGTATTTTCGCATGAATCCTTGGAGCAAAGACCATAGGGATGAAAAACCAACCCAACAAAACAAAAAACACACGCACCAAAATAGCCTCCCAAACCCAACACATTTAAGAGAACTACAACCCCACCTAGTGCGAGATGTGTTCCCTTAGTCTTACCTCTTTAAACCGTTTTGCTTCGATAGTTAAAGCTAAACGAAATTCATCTTCTAACTCTCTGTACTTCTGGTTTGACATGTTAATTTTCTCCTGAAGTTCTCTAACATGCTGTTCATGCCTCTGCTCCTCTTTAGCCACGACTTTTGACAAAGCGTCTTGAAATTCAGGTCCATGTAAAGGAACTCGGGTTTCAAGTTCTTTCCTGAAATTATAAAGCATATACTTGACACATGAACTGCAGGATCTCGCAATGCTGCTTTAATTGATTTCCTTGGTCTTACTGAACAAGGATAATGAATTACATAATAAATGGGATAAACTCCTTCATCTCACAGACAGCTTTCAGTCTTCTATGACAATGGCCCTGGCATGAGGAAAATTCTGTCAACTACTGTTAAAACACCCAAAGGAATATCCTTACTTTTTAATTCAAACATTTGTAGAAATTATTCAATTATGCATTTGCTGTTAGTTAGCACTTGTTTGCTTTGCTGTTAAAAAACATCTGGAAGTGACATTGGAATCAGAGAAAAGCCCTGTAGAGCCAGACACCCTCTTTTGCAGTCAGTCATTCCCTTCACCCTCACCCAACAAAGTGAGGTCACTTTGTCTTTGGGTCACTCAGACCCAAAACCTGAAAACCCAAAAAGCAGCAGCAACAGCGACCTAAAAGGACAACGTTGAAGCAAATCTACCCTGTACTTTAACATGATTCTGTTCATCTACTTTAAAAAAAAAAAAAAAAAATCCACTGTCCTTCACATTACATCTTTTGGAGCTTTATGAGATAATTACTGGGAAATTCTCAAAACACAGCTATCAGATTCTTCCCATCTAAACCTGCAGTTTTCCTGGTATCTGAACACATTTTCCCTTGTAAAATTCAGCAAATGTAACCAGCTTATTTTATTAATAACCTTCATTATATATACTATACCACATGGTACGTCTTGCTTTAGTTTGTACACATATTTGATTGTATTAGCCGAACACCACAGAACTTAGCCTCAAGTAATCGCCAAAAAAAGGGAAATTTTCAAAGAGGAGAACAGCCAGGCAAGTAACTCACCCTCCACCTGCAACAAGATACTGCAGAAGCTGACAGATTTTTTGGAACACTGTATTATTGTAGCATATGCAACTCTTCAGACAGTAATTTAAACAAAATTTTATTTTTATCTGGTTATTCCTGAATTACAGATCAAGTATTTGAAATAAAGAATTCAGCCATATCATAAGACAAGAACCTTTCACATGAAAGGCTGGAAGTTGCCTACATGAACTCATGAGTCATAAATCTACAAGGTATTCTTAAATGAGCAAGAATACGTGTGGGAAGACATCTATATTTTTACAAAGACCATCTCTCCCACTAATCAAAAAAATCCCAAACAAAACAAACCCAAACAAAACCACACCCGTACTTTAGAACACATTTAAGCAAAACATGTTGGCAACACAAGCATCTCTATTAACTTGTGAAAAGAAAATAATGACCCCATACCTTTGCTCTCGCTCTCTTAGTATAAGAAGCTCATGTAGTTGTTTTACCTTCTCCTTCTGCTGTCGGACGGATATTCGCAGTAACTGTACTTCTCTTTCATTTGCTGATGCTTTAAGCTCTGCTTCTTGCACCTGTTTCATCTGTGTGGAATTCATAAAGACAAGAACAAGATTTATCTTAAAACTGTAATCTAGTCTTCATGTTTTATACTAGAATATAAAGGAACAGGTGCTTTCTAAGAGTTTTTTGTTCGAGTCTTTTTGTTTGGTTTTGGTTTTATTTTGGTTTTTTCTTAATGTATATTGGAATACTGGAAGAAATTTAAGACAAAATGTTTAAAAAAAGGTCTTAACTTACTACAACACAAAAAGCAACCTTAATAAAGAACCAAGGCCATTTACTTAATTGCTAAAGAACTTCGAGGTGTCCTGCAGAAGCAGAATAAGTGCATTTGGCAGAATGATTTCCTCAATTAGAAACTCTCATATTGTAATACATGTATTCGTTTCAAACAAAACATTTTTAGATGTATTCAACATAAATTTCTTTTTTTAACTCTACTTTTGTAAAAATCTCCATCTTTCTGATTTGTACAGTTTAGAGTTGCTGAACAGAGCTGCTTTCTAATGATTTTACAAAAAATGTAGAATCAGTATAAACACCAGATGGCATACTCCACTTTTTCCATTCGATGCAAGCTTTTATGAGTAATTCCATGTTATAGACTTAAGCCTTTTAAATACAAAACTCTTTTCTGATTCAACATGAAGAAATAAGATATGAAAAAAGTTATAAAAAAGGTTTTGATTACTCATTAAATGGTAATTCAGAATCAGGACACTTCAGAAGGCTAAGTTCTCATGTACTACATGGTAAGCCTTTTCATGAATAGTTTAATGAGTAACTTTTAGACGCACCCCACTGTATTCCTTTGTTTTGTGGAAGAAGAGAAGCAATTCTCTCCTAAATTGAAGCACTTAAAAAATGTCAAGCAAGAACACATGCAAATTTAAAGACTGCCAGAAAACAGGGTACACATTTAGATGCATAGTAAACTTAGTCATCTTAAATCACTTCAAAAAGTCATCTACTAATGCTGACTGAAGGTCTTAAAATGGCTACCTGGAGTAACTATAATTTACTACTGAAGGTAATTGCCAGGATGTATGATGAGAAAGCTTTATGAAATATTCTAGAGTTTTTTAATCTTGGAATTGATAACATAGGCCAAAGATATATTAAATCTGAACATTCAAAAAGAGGATTTTGTTTCTAGAGCATCATGATTATTCTTTGAAACGTAATTATTAAAGAGTATTTGCTACAGGATTTTAAAGACAGGAACAATGACTTTCCCTTAATAAAGTTTTGCAGTTGATAAAAACAATGCCACTACCACCAAAAGAGATGACTTATTTCTACAAACTCATTAGAGGGAAAATAAAACCTCATACATCAATAAGGTGTTTCCATTCTTACAGGATAGAAAGAAACACACACACACAAATCCCACTCTTCTGTTGTCTAAATCACTAAATTTAGTACTTTTCAAACTGACAGGCAGATACCTGATCTAAACTGAAGGTCACTTCTAGGTTCCCCAACAGATCCAGGGTATCTACAGCTAAGGAAGAAACGGAAGAGCCACTCAAGTGCCCAAACAGGAGCCTAAAGTAGAGAGTGTCTTGAATGGTGCTTTGGAGTTTGTCTGTCAGCACACTCCTTGATTCTTATTCCTTTCAGGGAACCTGAACAACATCACCTCCCAGAGCACCACACTATTAGTTTATTGAATTTTCAGTATGGATGTGTAAGATTCAATTTTTTTAAGTTCAGTGGGACAGGAATGGGCTAACATAGGAATATAAACAAACAAAAGGCATACACATTGGAGGACACCAAAAATTCAGCAATTAATTTTTCAGAAAGAAATAGTGGCAGTATCTGGTCCAGCATCTTGATCTTATATATTTGTATACTCAACAAAGAGCCTCTGACTACAAAAGCATCATTATCTTGTCCAGCTGTAAAAACAAAACCAAAAAATCCCAAACAAAGAAACACAAAACATTACACAAACTAACCAGAATCTTTAAAGTTCTCAGCAATTACTGGTTTTTTCTGGTGCAATTAAAAGCATCTAATTCTTTAGATCAGCAAAATAAACAGAACCATCAGCAGTAAGATCTCTATTGATTCTAGCAGTATTTTAAAAAACTTGTCTTTGTAACTCTCTGTTTTCAGAAAATATCAACTCTAAGTATTAAGTACATAGGACTTGTTCTCCTGTATCTTAAGACCACATCACATGACATACTTCTATTTATAAAATACATTAGTTGACAATTAAAATGGATACCTGTTATTAACTACTACTAGGTAGGAAAAAAGCCCCAGGTTTTATTGTGGAAAACTCAAGACTCAGTGCTGGTAAAATCCAGTGTTTCTTTGTATTCAGGACTATGGTAGCCACCTTGTTGCAACTGTATTATTTACTCATGAAAAATATTTACCTCTATTGCTCGCTGCTGCAATCTCTGTGTCTCCATCTTGGACAGTGTTTCTTCTAAAGCCTGCATGGCCTTCTGATGTTCTGCTTCTTTATTTCTTGCCTGATTTAGTTCATTAGTAAGTCTTTCAGTTTCGCCTTTCAACTGCTGGACATCTGCTTGCAGTCTTGCTTTGGCATCTCTCTCTTTCAATATCAATTCCTTTAACCTGAGAATAAATGCAATAAAGATGTATTACAAACATTTTACTTATAAGTTTGACGCCAAATATGTTGAGAAAAAGGCATTAGTAACTATTGTAGCAACATATATTGCTTTTTACTGCGTTTTACTATTTACAGCACTGTCACGTAAAACTGTTTAAAAAGATGTAAACTATTACTTTAGTAATATAGAGTTACTATATGGAGCTTCATTTTAAAAAACCTGAGGTGGAGACAACCTCAGAGATACATCTTTTAGGAAATTACATTCCAGTATGACTTTGCTTTACACAAACTTCGAACATACACTATCCATTTGTAATTTAATAATTATCTTCACAAACTCTGAAATATCCTAAATATTTTATCAATTTTTATATAAGATCTATCCCAACAGAAGAGGGTCATAATAAGCCTCTTACAGAAGATGGTATAAATGTAGATGGATATAAAATAAAAGTGGGAGGTGAACCTAAAACAAAAAGGGAAAAAGGGGAAATATTCACAGCCAGTCATGGATAGTGACTCAGGAAGCATGTGGCTTGGTTTTTCCTAAAAGAAAGAAAATGTGGTTTTGATAAATACAATGCAGTTAAGAAAAAGACAAATGGAAAAGACATCTCCAAAAATAGGGAGATCTTTTTAAAACAAGGCTGCTGCTCAGAACACACAAGGATAGTGACAACCATCTCTCTGAAGATGTACTAGGCCTGCCCTGCACAACACATTGCCTATGGGCCGACCCTGGCCTGCTAGAAACATTTTTTTTCTAATGTGCTGTGCAGAAAAAACCAAAGAACGCTCTAGGTATATGTGGAAAGGGAGACTGGGAAACAGAAGGCAGAAGTATGATATGGGACAGCTACTAGAGCTTGAACTGAAGGTACAGTTATGATAGAGATTGTTTGGAAAGTAATGGCTAGAATTGGAGGAAAGTGGCACACTGATACTGTGCTATGACAAGAACTGGAAGCAAGCTGCAGAAAGGAATTTCACTAGGTAATACTGAGAGAAATTCTAGCACTTCTCGATGCTTTATTTTCCAAGTATATTGTTTAAAGCTGTTCTTGTCTCTTAAGCCTACAAAATGAATTTTTGGAAACTAAAACAAAACATAAACTCTTAGACTACAGCATTGTTTCCCTACCTGTCTGTATTGTATACCGCCATACTTTGAATATTCTTTTCTTCTTTTGCATGCTTCTGTAGCTCACTGACATGCTCTAGTAATTTCTTCTCTGCTTGCTCTGCTTTCCACCTCCTTTCTTTCTCCTGATCCAGTTCTTGAATCAGTGCCTTAGCAAGAATGTGATAAGCATCAACTTACTAGGAAACATTCAAGCACAGCCAAAAATGACAAACAATATTTATAATTGTATAACAGGACTTCTGTGTCTTTCTGGAATTCATGAATGACAGAAGAAAGTGCAAGTGACCAGGCCAAAAACTCCCATAAAAGTGAAATAAAATACATCCTCTCCCAGCTGACACTGCAAGAACTCCACTACTTTTGATACTATCTACATGCAATTAGTTTGGCACCTCCAGTTTTAGTTTGACCAGGACACATATGTTTGGCTTCAGGTGAAGATATATTTAACTTAAAATGATGCAAAACCTACTCGGTATGTTGATTCCACTATGGGATTTGAATTACATTCTTCTACTTTTTCCATATTGCTCTGTCTTCCAGTTAGTATTTCAGCTTTTCTTCCCACTACTTTAAAATGAGAGTCTTTCTGACTGGAGCATGGACACTTTGAGGAACTCTTCTTCTCTTCCCTATATGCAGAGTTTAAACAGTAATAGTGGATTCAGATGCTTTTAAATGAAAACATTTTACAGTTCTGTGCAGCAGCTGAATACTGGGGAGTTCAAACCCATTTAGCAAACACTTTGCAATCAGACCGTAGCAGAAACAGATAAATTCAAATATTCAGCTCTAAAAAGATACTTACAACTAGTAGATGCTATCCAAAACCATCTCATGATCACATAGACATGAAATAATTTTAGAAGAGTAGAGTAGCTGTAGAGCTGCAGTGGCTGACTGGACTAATATATTCCAATTTGTATTGTTTTCTACTCATCACTTCTGATATTTACTATATAAATCGAACAAATCACTATGGCATCCTCAGCTTCATCAAGGATATATATTCTTGACCATTGTTCTGACACCATGAATCTTCTATTTTTATTTTTTAATTACTCAGTTCCATCTGTGGAGAATTCTTTTGTCACCACAATTTAAAATAAAGATGGAAATATAAGCTGTTAGAATTTTGAAAATGTTTGTTTTGGAATCTTCAGTTCAATTTCCTTCTCACCTGCAGACAGAAAATGTACTCATATGGAGAAATGACTGAATGAAGCCTCAGTAGCTACTTGTTTTCAGGACATTATTAACTGAGCTGATTTACTCAACCTACCACTTTCAGCAAAATATTTCAAGTTAAAACTACGTTCATGCTGGCAATATTCAGCTTAATTCATTTTGGCTTTTTATAGTAAACATTGGGATACCTGTCAGTTACTTTCTTCTTTAGATGACTTGCATGACATTTCGTGGATAAGGTAGTTTTATGGTAAGTGGGGATCCTGCTTCCTTTCGTGACCTTTCTGTTGTTCTCTTTTCCACTCTCATTTTCACTCTCAGAAGTTGGATCTGTGTCTCTCTTAGCTTTGAGAGCACTTGGAGCAGCTTCCTGTCTTGAACTATCAGATACCTAAGAAGAGATCAAAGTTTTAGATACAAATTTTACAATTTCTGATTGGCTTATTTCTAACACTTATTCAGGTGCTTTTTAAAAAAAAAGTTCACAAAAAATAATTTTGATAAAAACTAAGTAATTGCTTCCAATTTTTTACTTTCACAATCCCTACCCTCCCCGCTAAAATATTTTGTTGTTTTGAAGCTAAAGTAAACCCAGGATGCTTGAGAACATATAGTTGTTTCCTTTCGAAATACCTGAAGTTTGGTAAAATCCTTAGGCATAAAAAGTTGGTGAAAAATGTAAAACATAGAACTTAAAGCCAAAAAAGCCTTGCAAACACCACCACCAAACAAACCTGACAAACTTATGCTACCTATGTTAATAAAAGAAACTGTATTACCTGACAAATATGTCAGACCAAGCTGACCCATTGGTGAAATTAATTTTCACCAACTCTATAATCCAGGTACTCTGGTGCATTTCATGTTTTACTCTGGTTCAGTTACTATATTGATGGCTTAAGGTTAAAAAAAAAAAAAAAACCACAAAAAGAATTTTCTAATATAACATGATCAGATAGTTCTGCTAGTCCCATACACTATGGTTTTTATTCTATATGAAAGTTGTCATGATTCAAAATACAATCTTCAGTTTTAAAGACCTGGTTTTATTTTATTCCCAGCTTCTCAAAATGATTAAGAACACATTAGGACAATTGGCCCATACATACCAGTAGAAATGCTCTAGTCTAGTTCAGCATACTTTTCATTATCAGAAAGGCACACCTTATCTTACAAACAAAACTTGCTGTTCAATCACAAAAAAAACCCAAAAAAACAAAAAAAAACACCTTTTGCAGTATCTGTAAAATCTGATCTTCTATTTTTTTAATCCTCATCTCACTGTGTATTTTATCAAGCTCAGTCTTCTCAGGTTCAGAAGATGAGAGAAGCTCTGTGGAGGAGCTGGTGGTACCTTGCACTGGTATCCTTTTACGCTGCCGAAACTGAGCCAGTGCCTGGTCGATGTGTGGTGTTGCCAGCGGTAAGGGGACACTGTTCTATCAGAAGAAAAGACAGCTCTTGTAGCATTAACACGGTGCATGCAATATAAAAACAGAATGTGTCGATTTTAAAACCAGTACACACAAACTATGGCACCTGATCTCTGGATGAAGGGCACCCAGATGAAACCAAAGAGCCCATAATATCTTCTAAACACTGCAAATCTGAAGGGTTTTCTTCTGCCAGGTCCACTGATTCACCAGAAATATTTCTTCCATCTAGAGCCGTTAGCTGGGGCAATGCCTGAAGAACAGTTTCTCTATAGCCTTGAGAAAAAGACCACATTTAAATTGAAATCAAGCTCCTAAGGAGATGTTTAGTATATTTTAGGTACCTCATCATCTTAAATGATTCATTGCATTTTTAATGTAAGAAAAAAAGTAGTGAGTTATCTACAATTGTCTCACCTTTCCCCACGCAAGCCTTTCAACAGACAACACTACAAATTAAATCAACTGGGAAGCTCCCTGCCTAGCCCTGATCTACACAAGGATTTCCCAACCACCATCAGCACACTGCAATTGCAGCCTTTCAACATGAGCCTACTGCACCCAAACAGTTGTACCAAAAGGAAGGGTAGATGAATGTAATGGAAAAGCAAGTTCTGAAAGAGCTTAGACAACTTCATCTTCTGTCAGTGAATGAAGTAAGGCATTATGAAACTGTAAAGCATTGAAGTTAACATTTTTAAATTATTAGAATTTGGTCTGCTGAACACTGTGGTTTTGAAAGTGCCACCAAAGACATAGATATGAAGGGGTATGTAAATACTTGCAGAAGAAAACTAATGGCATTTTCTAAGTTAATCAGATAGCTTCAGTAGTCGTGTTACTGTTTCTGTAGTGCCTGAATGTATTTATAAAACATGAGTGTAAATGACAACATTATTTAGAACCTTATTTGGCTTTCCTCAATTACTTCTCATGTTACTTTCTAAATGTACCTATATTACACCTAAAACAGCTGTATGCTCATGATATGGTTGCTATTTTATATTGTTGTAATTTCTACTGCCCTACTCTTCATAATGAAATTATCTTTGAGCTCTCCTGAAAGTATCAATCCTCCACTTCTACCTTCCTGTAAGAAATTTTCCCCTCTTACACACAAAGAAATAAAAAAATCTACACCAATAAAGGATGCTACAACTTAACTTGTTTGAACTTACAGTGTAACATTTTAATGGCCTGAAAAACCTACCCCCAAACCAGAAGCTCTAAACAATGCAACTGAAAGTGATGTATCCACATGCATTCTCCAACTTGTCTCCATGCTGCCTAGTGAAACACCTGCCACCTATTTGGATGAAAATGCTAATTACTGCAGAGGATCCTAGAGTCTGTCACTGCTAACCAAAGCAGGGGGAAAAGAAGGAAAACCTGAAAGTGCTACTGATCTTTTGTGTTCTCTATCAGTAGCAGACTATCTACTTCCGGTGCCTGCCCTCTGTCTATACAGTTCAGTATCTCTGCATACATTCTTTGAATTCTCCACCTATCCAGCTTATAATATTAATACTCCTGTCCTTCCATTAGGCCATGTGGCTCGGAGCTCCATCCAGCCTGGCTTTGAAAACTTCCAGAGATGGGGCATCCGCAACCACTCTGGGCAACCTGTTCCAGTGCCTTACCACCCTTTACAGTAAAGATTTTTTCCCTAATATTTAATCTAAACCTACTCCAGTTTGAAGCCATTCCTCCTTGTCCTGTCACTACATGCCCTTGGAAAGAGTCTCTCTCCTTCCTTCTTGTAGACTCCTCTCAGGTACTGCAAAGACACAATTAGGTCTCCCTGAAGCCTTCTCTTCTCCAGGCTGAACAATCCAAATTCTCTCAGCTTTTCCTCATAGAAGAGGTGCTCCATCCCTCTAAACATCTTGGTGGCCCTCCTCTGGACTCACATGTGAAAATGTTGAGCCTTACCAAAGCATACAAGTTTTGAGAATATGCCATGGGATTTTTTTTTTTTAATGGAAAATGAATTAATTTTGACAGAACTTAGATTTCTCCAGGCTGGCCAGTTTATGAATGAATTTGCAAGCTTCAGAAAATGGCTCACAGCTTAAAGGAAATCACTGACCTAATGAGCACAAAGTATCTACATGAGATAGGATCCATACCTGCTGTGTGACACACTGGATTGGCTTTTCCATTTTTTTCCAGTCTGAGGTTTGTCAAACAGCGCAGCCCCTTTGTGCACTGAAGTAAGTGATTCATATTGCTTACACAGTTGCTGTGAAGGTCAATGTGGCTAATCTTATGCCTGGTTCCATGGAGGGATCGAAATCCTGGAAATTTCAGAAGAAAAACCAAACAAACAAAGTAATGTTTTCTGCTACAGTCCTAGACTATGGGTTTTAGAACAAATGGCATCTTGTTGAAAAATATTCAGTAAATAATATATCATAACTGGAAATGAGAGAACAACACTTGCTCCATATCCTTGTCTACGTATGTTAATTACCTATGCTACTCTACCCCAAAGTACAACACTTAAGCTAGTTATGTGAGCTAACTTTAAAGAAACAGATTAATCTCTGACTGTTAAAAAGCATGTAAAAATATTTTCCTTGATGTTTTATTTTATAACTCAGCTCATTAACAAAATTGTTACCAATGTTCTTTTAATTTTCCATTACAAGTTCTCTTGATTTTGTAGCGTAAAATCTTACAAGCAATAACTGACTATTTCAACAAAGAGATATAGAAGAGAACTTCTATATCCTATGTAAAGCTGCAATTTTGTTCTATAAAACTGAAAGTTATGGGTATTTTGGAAGTAAGTGTGAAATGTTTACTGTACTACTTTCTGAACAAGCTTGGCCTCACCAAACACAGAAGAATAAATTCCAGTTCAGAACAATCCTTGGTGTTACAAACTTGAAAGCTGAGAGGAGAAGCAATTGCCACCTTTATTAGAATTGTTCAGTGAATTGGTACTTGAAGTGCTAGAAACTTCTCAAAATACACTTGGTCAAGCTTTTCAAAATTAAAGTGAGGCAAATACTTTGTATTGTAATACATGGCAAAGTCACTTACCAGAGAGATCATGTATGTGATTGTATGACAAGTTCAGCATAGTTAAATTAAAGAGTTTTTCCAGTCCTAAACAAAATGAGGAAAAAACAGAAACAGTATGATTTTCAGAAGAATGCTCTGTTTTCATCAAATTCAAAGCTTGAAAAGTGAACCTTTAAAGATCATAACTATGAATTATGACATTAAACCATAATCATAATATAAAAATCACGTTTTCCTTCTAAATTAAGGCATTTTACTATGATAAAGCTTACAAAGACTATATATACACATCTTAAAATTTACTTTATAAAATGGTCAGCATTATAACCCATACTACCTTGGTATAACCTTAATTACATGCAAACATTCCAGAAGTAAACTTTAAGACGACTCTTAGAAAACCCTTGTAACTTGCTAAATGGACAAAAATAAACATTGCAGACCCTCCACTTTGGTCAGCAGGTTACAGGACAAGCTCAGGGTGCGCAGGTTAGCCAGGGAACTGAGCCCCTCGATGCGGCGGATCTGGTTCGATGACAGATCCAAGTGCTGCAGATTCCGGAGGTGGTCGAGCCCTTGGATCCTGGCGATGAGGTTACAGTGGGCGTTGAGCGTGTGCAGGTCCGAGCTCAGGGACACATCCCGCAGGCTGCGGAGAGAGGCGCCCACCGTCAGCCGGGCAGCTCCGCCCCACGCCGCGGCCTCCCCTCAGCCCCGGCCCGTCCGCACTCACCTCTTAACGCCCTTATCCATGAGGCTGAGCTCGCCGGGGACCCCCGCCATCCCGCCCGGCCCCCGCGCAGGCCGCATCTCGCTTCAAACCTCCCTCGCCTCCCACGGCAGCGCTCCCCGCCTCACGGTCGGGACACAAACGCCTCACGGTCGGGACACAAACGCCTCACGGCCGGGACACGAACGCCTCACGG
>VWZT01012878.1:7820-25681 GCA_013397055.1 Pachycephala philippinensis | reverse complement strand
CGCCGCCTCCTGTCGCCTCCTGCCGCTTCCCCGCCGCCTCTTGTCGCTCCCCGCCGCTCCCTGCCGTTTCCTGCCGTTTCCTGCCGCTTCCTGCCATCGGCCCAGGAAGGGGCCGGGTTTATAGACCGGACTGCTTTGAATTGTTCTCGGGAGAGCGTTAGGGGGCTTTGGTGTTTTTTAGAGCTCACACAGTATCAAGACTCTCACGGAATCACAGAGTATCCTGAACTGGAAGGAATACACAGGGATCATCGATGACCATCCCCAAGAGTCACAGCATGTGCCTGAGAGCAATGTGCGGCTCTGTCAGGCTTGGGACTGTGACCGCGTCCCTGGGGAGCCTGTTCCCGTGCCCAGCCACCACGGGATTTTCTCAGTGAGGCTTTCTGAGATCAGGCAGCTTTGTCAGAAGTAAAAAATCCATACTAATCTGCTGTTTGGGAGATTCTGTAAATGCCTTTGTTGTACTGGAAATCGTGCTTTAGGATGATCAGTGAAAAAAGTCAGTTGCATCTGTACTTTAAGATGCCACTTAGTGTAACATTGTTTTGTTTTAAAATAGTGATCCCAATCCAGCTGTACATGGCAGAACACACAAAGAGCTGGAAGATTGCTGGGTATCAAAAAATATGTGCGCATTCACAGAGAAGGAGACTCAGAAAAGACACTGAAATAAAACAGGAAATTAGATATTTTGACCATTTAAAACATATGTCATGCTTAATTTCCTGGTCATGAATACTAGACAATTAATATTTAAATTATTATGATTAATTAATAATGCATGGTAAATGCACGCTTCAATGCATACTACAATTTATGAAATGAATAAATGCAATGTAAAATGCACACACGTTTTAGTCATTAGAGGTGTGCTTCTTGTAGAGCTACAATTTTTGTAGTCTGTAAGGTGGAAGTATTTAAGTACTTAAGTATTTAAGTACTGCAGAGATTTGGAGAAGATGGAAGAAATTTCTTATGGTTATAAGCTGCTCTGGAGCTGTAGATTCTGTCACTGACCATACTGCAAGGCTTCTATGTGGTGAAGGAAACCCACTTCAGATAAGTAATTGAAACAATTAAAAGAACAGTCTGTGCAAATGCCTATTTTGCCAAACGGGTTTTTACATGATGTCATATTATATAAACTAACTTTTCACATTAATTTATTTTGTATTTGAGTGAAAATCCTGCTGTTCAGGACTGGTGTGAACCACTGTGTCTTTCGAGTCGGCCCCTGTAAAAGCATGAGTTTTTTTCACTGCACTGCTGAGCTTTGACCTGCAGGACAAAACTGGTTCTGCAACTTGACTGACAAAAAGTAAGAACTTTGCAGTTACGAGTTTGGGCACTTACACAACCCTTAGGGTCCATACTGAGCTTCTTTTCAGTTAGTTTTCCTCTTTCTGCCCATTTTTCTCTACATCTTTTAAAAAGAACAAATGCAGGGTTTTTTTTGGGCAAAAGTCATTGGTTTATGATATCTCCAATCTGACTGAAGAGAAGCTCCTAACACAAAATATACCACAGATCGATAAATATGTAGAAAAATCAGTGGCCACACCTTAACAGACACATGCCACACTGTTGGGAACTTCTATCCTTCATCTTTCTGTTCCACCGTACAGACAATGAAAATTATGATGCAGCTTCTTTCCCTCACAGCAGTGTCTGAAGACTAATGCCATCTTAGGATGTGCTTGAGTACTGTTCCAACAAGGAGTGCTCAGGAAAAAACTGGAAATAAAACTGGTCATTTTCTTTCTAGGGCAGTGTTTAATGAGTGAAGTATAAACAAGATCCAGTATACCCTGTGACTGATGAGGTTTTGGCAAAACATACTGGTGATCGTTGGTTATCACTGTCCATTTTATATATGGGCAGTGGAAAAACAGTGCCAGGCTGTTCATCTAATGTCCATGTCACTGTCAATAATATAAGGAAGGTTGATTTCTTTCCTCATGCTGCCATATCCTTCCTCTTTCCCTAGGGCTGATGTAGAAGTCACCTTTACTCACCTCTTTGGGTTGTTTCTGAAGATGTACATAAAACAAATTGAAATCTCTTGATGAAAATCATCTGAGAAATGAACATTTGCTATGCATTGTTCTTTATGCTGTTTTCTTTTAAAATACCTGCAGACCTTAATAATTTCTGAAGTACATGTTAAACCAACATGTACATGATTTGCTAGTGTTTCTTGAAGTATTTGGTTAATCATCTTCACACAGGAGACATCAAAATTCAAAGTATGCTCTCTTTTCTGAATGATTAAGCCAAGCTTCCCATAACATTTCACTAGAAAGTAGGGCCATGAGAGACTGCTAACAACAAAGTGAAATCTGCTGTGAATAAAACCAGAAAAAAATGGAAAAAGGAGAAAACAATGACTCCAAAGATGTGCAAAGAAAAGAAAAAGCCAAGATGCGACTCAAAAGAAATATAGGTTATTTTGATGGGGTAAGTTTTATTATAGGATCAATTGTTGGAGCAGGGATCTTCGTGTCTCCCACAGGGGTGTTAAAACATTCCTTACTCAATGTTGGCGTGGCACTAACGATCTGGACTGCATCTGGGCTGGTTTCTCTGATGGGTGCCCTCTGCTATGCGGAGCTGGGAACTGCTCTGCCCTTCTCCGGAGGAGAATACAGCCATATTAAAAGAGGCCTTGGATCCCTACCCGCCTTCGTGTTTATCTGGACATCAACGTTTACCAAGCCAGCATCAAATGCTGCTCGAGCCTTACTGTTTGCTGAATACGCCACCCAGCCCTTCTATGGCATTTGCCCTGCACCAGATGTGCTGAAGAAATGCTTGGCCTTGGCCATTCTCTGGTCCCTGGGGATTTTGAATGGCCTCAGCGTCAAAATGGCTGCGTGGGTGCAGACGATTTTCACTCTGCTGAAGATGATGGCCTTGTCTGTGATTGCTGTCGGTGGCATAGTTCTCCTCGTTGCCAGGCAGAAGGAGAGTCTGGCCAGGTTTGAGGACATGTTTGGCTCAGAGATCCCCAACGCCTCACAGATTGCTGAAGCCTTCTTCCAGGGACTGTACGCGTACGGCGGCTGGTGGTCCCTCAATTACATGGCAGGTATTCCTCTCTTCTTCTTTAGGTTTGGTTCTGCAGCTCTCATTCTTGTGTTCCTCAGCTTGTTTTGGGAGAACTTGTCTCTGCTTCAAGACCACAGGGTCCTTCACGTTTTACATGAGTATTGTGTTTGTTGGGGCTGGTAGAAGAGGCGCTGTTCCTCTCTAGGGAAGATTCCTGCTTTTTGTGCAGAATCAAGCTGACATTTCCAGGGGAGTTCAAAAGAATCAAAATAGTTAATTTAAAATATGCATAAACAGAATTTTTCACACCTTCAAAATTTGCATTTTGTCTTTCTCAATGTCCATGTCAATGTATTTTTAGGAAAGTATTAAGTTATCCATGCCAAACTATGTGTGCGTAGATAATTTCTATTTAAATAGCTGTGCCTTATCTGAGGTTATGCAGCTGGTTTGTACATGGACAAATTAATTTTGAATTTTTTTAGAATGTAGTAATTTTATGGGATATATTTTCTTGGGAAAATAGACTTTTGAAGTCTAATAGAAGGTGAAGAGAGATCTAAGGAAGGTGGTATAAATTTTTTCATAGAACTTGTACTCAATTTTAACATTCAAAAGGTTTTTGAATATCTATTTACTTACCCTATTCTCTATCTGATAACTTGGCAGTAATACATGAGCATTTTTTTATGAAAGTTACAGAGATGATGTTCATAATGTTAGAGATTTACATCACAAGTTAAATTATTAGTGTTTTATAGTATCATCAGATTCATGGAATTACATGGATATTGCTGTTATATCTTTAACCATTTGTATCCATTGACCTCGATCATGTAAAATATTAAATAAACTGAACGTGTGAAATGCATAACACAAAGTTCAGTGGTGAGCACAGTGTGAAAATTTGGTTAATGTTTAAAAAACTGACTGTTATCTTTATAATCTAGGTACTGCAGCTTTAAAAATAGCCTGCAATTTAAAAAAAGTGATATAAATCAGGAAAGTATGGTTTTCAAACCTTAGGGATTCCTCAAAGGCAAGCTCTTGGCTTTGTAAGCCTGAGAAAATACAAGACTTATGGCAAAATACTGATTTATTTTCTGATCAGTTAGCAGTACTAATAAATGCCATACACTGGGCAGCACAGCTGTTTAGACAGATGTAACCTATGCAATAGTTCTGAACCGAACTGAGTTTCCTATTCTTCAACAATAACTTCATTTCTGTGAGCTTCAGCTGATGGATCAGGTGCCAGCTGGATGGCAAGACTGCAACAAGCAACAAAATAAATGGAAAGATAAATTTAAATTGGCAATTTTGGTGATTATCCTCTTCTGAGCTCAGAATTACTAAGTATATTTCTTACATTTGAAATAAATCCCAAATTCTCTGATAGTGTCTGAATTCCACTCTTGTGGTCCTCCAGTCCTGTCTCTGTGCACTACAGCTAGCACAGGGATCATGGCTCAAGGTTGATGTCCTAAGCAGAAGACAGAAATCAAATGTGAAGGAGGAAATGGATTTCTGTCTCCTAAAAAGAGTTTAAATAAGCTGTACATTTGACTTTTCACTTCTCTCTTGTCAGTTACTTGCTGGTAATACTCAGGAAATTGTCTGTAAATGCTGAGGGAAGTGGGAAGTGGAGAGGGAACAAGAGGAAGGAGGGAAAGAGATGAAAAAGAACCTTTTTGATTGAGATGAGAGTGATTGAGATTAGGCTTCTGGAAACTAGCTCCGTCTTTCGCTGGGACTATGGCATGCTCAGGAATGTGTGCCAGTGTGAGTTGTTCACCTGCAAAATTTGGGGGTTTCTTCTTGTTCGGTAAGAGTAATTCTAAGCTATCAAGCTTAGCACTAAACAGTTTTTTCCCACCATCTTTGCACTGGAAAAAATAATAATCATCAGAATCCATCTGGGAAAGGCCCCCTTTTAAAGCCACTGCATTTTTGCTCTTATGTCTATACCTTTAGTCTTTTCTGTTACTTTTTCTGTATTTCTTGATATGAGAGCAGAGAAAGGTTTTCTGTAGGAATAGGCAAATATGCTCAGTAAATTTCAGATCAGGACTCATGAAGTGATGTAAGAATAAATTATGTGACTTTAGAGTTTCATGTTTAAGCTACTGATTTTCAAGTATGGCTACTTGAAAATTTCCTACCAAATCAGCTTTCTAATGTAAGTCAAATATATGCTTAATCAAGTCAAAGATAAATTATCACTCCTTTTGTCATTTTTTAATCAATCAGCTCTTCATCCAGCCCTCCTTCCAAACAATTTAAAAATAGATAAATAAAAATAAATTGTTTAAGACTCTTTGATATTAACCTATTTGAGAACCGCTGTAGGGCTTCACAAGCAGAGAATTTAGCAGCCATGATTAGGGATTGAGACAGGACTTTGGTATCAGTCTTACTAAACTCTGCACAGCTTCACCACTGAAAAACCCTTGCAGAAGCTACACTGCTTGCTTCATTTGTTGTTTTAAATTGTATTTTTCAGAGGAGATAAAAAGCCCCAGCAGAAATATCCCCTTAACTGTGATGACTGCTGTTCCTGCGGTAATTGTTTTTTATTTACTGGTGAACATCTCATATCTGACTGTCCTCACACCTAAGGAAATTGTCTCCTCAGGTATGTATTTAATATTTTTTTTTAGTTAAAAAGGAGTGGTCCATTAGCATATCCATCTGATGCCAGTGTCCTGGGTTACTTCTGCTTACCTAATTTCACAGTCCAGAAATTTGGGTTAATTTTCTTTTAACAGAGAATTCTTCTTTAATTTTACTCTATGACACAAGTTGGACTGAATGCAGGCATATTGTTGAAATTGTTGGCTTTTCCCTGCACTGTCTAAAAAGAAATCAGAAGTGTATTAAAACCTGGAAAATAAGGTGAAAGTCAGGTCCCAAGTACAGAGAAGACCTTTTTTTCCCTGTAGTTTTAATCCTCACTCCTCCTTCTTTCCCCACCTCATGGAGTCTCAGGCTAAAGCTATTACTCTTTAGGAGGTAGACAAGTCTAACATGTTCAGGAGTATAGAAAAGACTAGGTACACGAAAATGTGGCCATTTTGGGTGTGTATTATTCATGACAAATATTGTGATTCCTTAGAAGAGCCTATACAAAAGTCCAGTGTAAGTAAAGCCTGTCTCAGATCCTGTACCAATAAGCTGCCCATGAAAAGCTCCAAGGGGAACTGTACTTCTCCTTGATTGTCCAAGCAGCACATTTTAAATCCCACTATAATGAGACTGAGCGGTCAGACCTTGCCTACAGGTGTGACAAAAACCATACCTCATTTGGATGGATCAATTATTTTTCTCCTATGAAAAAAGCTCACTAATATAAATGGGAACAGTGTAGCTGTCACTCAGTAACCTCGTATTATCGCTCAGCCAGTGTCAGGCTATCTGCTGGGAGAGATGGATCATTTGCATGCTACAATGAAGGAGACAGCAAATACCAGACTACCTGTGAATAGCAGCTGCCAGCTGGCATGACCAGCTCCATGCATACCAGGGAAACTGTGTTTATCCAGCTAAGATAGACTTAAAATTATAGCACTTTTTTAAACATTGCTTGTTCTTGTTCCTTCACTACTTTTTGGGTTTTTCTTTTGTTTTCCCCGTCTCTAATAACTTCCTATGCTGCACAGGATGCTGCAAGACGTATGTTCCTCGTGGCATTTGCTTAGAGACCGACTAAATACTGTCCCTGTTACAATATCAGCTATAGCTAATTTCCAAGCAATATTGAATATCTCTTGTCCAGAAGCAATCTTCCGCATTTCCCAGTTCCACCCAAAGAAAAGTCTCATAAATAGCATATTTGTTGACACATCTCTGAATGTAGATGTGCTCCTGTTGGCAGTTTCCTGTGACAGCAGATCATGTCACCACCATGGTCACGCTGGAGACCAAGCAGTTAATTTTCTTTCCTTGCCCATGTGTGTGTTTGTGATGCAGGATGTGAGATGCAGCTCACTCCTGCTGGGAAGTCCATGACTGTGGTATTGGCCCCAGCAGGTTTCCCTGACTTGCTCTGGCAGGCAGCACTCCTTCTTGCTGTTATCCTCCCAGGAAATGTTTAGCTTCTGAATGAAATACCCTTAGTACTGGATTCATGTTTGACTACTGCAATGAAAAAGCAGGCATTACTGGTAAATAATAGGTGTTTCTTGTATTTTAAGTTTTGTTCCTGCTGAATCTGTCAGTTACTCAGAACATGGTACACTAATTCTTTGCTTTCTTGCAGTTGCTGTGGCAGTCACTTGGGCTGATCGAGTGATCCCCTCCGTTGCCTGGATCATTCCTCTCTCTGTTGCTGTCTCAATATTTGGTGCCCTCAACAGCAGCATGTTCACACTCGGTCGATTAAGCTATGCTGGAAGTCAGTCAGGACATTTACCTGTTTTAATATCCATGCTTAATGTCCACTCCTGTACTCCAGCACCAGCCATGATTTTTTCAACCACCATTGCATCCATTTTTATCATCCCCTCTGACCTTATTACATTAACAAATTACTTTGGATTTTCTACCTGGCTTATGATTGGACTGACTTGTGCAAGCCTGATTGTACTTCGATACCGGGAACCTCATCTACATCGACCATACAAAGTAAATGGGTCTAAGTTACAAAATATTTTTATAGATTTTTTTGAGTCACGGACAGCATGCAAAAGTTACAGAAGAAGTGCAAAACAAAAGGGGATAGTCAAAAAAATACAAATAATAATCTCAATGCTTAGAGCCTTATTTGAAAATTTTGTTTCACTATAAAAAGAAGAGAAACAAACAGATGGTCTCTGCACCAGAGAACTTGCACTTGGAAACAGGAGATGGTTCTATGCAGAATGGGGGAGGATGTGCAAACGGTGTGGAACCATACCAGTGTGGAGCAGTAACAAGAACAGATAGGACCCATTCCCAGTCACAGTTAATTAACCTTTGATCTGCTCCCATCTTTCCTGACAAAATCACAGGCATTAAGGATAGGTTGAATTTCCTCTTACTCTAGCAGTCAGAAAGCTGGGTTAGAAGTGTATGCTTATTGTGAAGGCTTCTAGGCACCCAGCTCTGAGTGTCTTATAGGAATCACAATATCATATGTGAACAAATGGATTTCCAGTACTGCCTATCTCTCCCCCTTCACAATAGAAGGAGCCTAAACAAATATTTTAAAAAAGATGCCTCTCTTAGGCAATTTAAACCAGATGACTCTTGTCCTGGGTGAATTTATAGCAGCATGAAAAATGGTACTCTGCAGGGCAAAGAACACATTGTTACTCTTATGAATGAGGCATAAAATCACAGTTGGTTCGTTTATTTCCTAAACCTCTTTTTTCTTTCTCTTCCAGGTGTTTTTACCGGTTCCATTTGTGATGGTGGCAATGTCTTTCTTCCTAGTGCTAGCTCCCATAGTCTGGTCTCCAAACCTGCAATATGTTTATGCTTTCCTGTTTATGCTGGGAAGTCTTATTGTTTATCTGCCTTTTATACATTTTAAACTGCATTTTTCGTTTCTTGATAAAATTACTTGCCACTTACAGCTCCTGTTAGAAGTCTGTCCTGCTGATGGAACTGCTGAGGGCAAATGTGAATAATGGCAGATTTTTAATCCTGGTAGAGCTAAGAGCCAACAGAGGATTTTGTTTAACTGAGACTGTAAACAGCACAACTTAGATGTTGGTGTGATATATAGGTGTGCATGCATGCATATACATATATAGATGTATACACATATATTGCAAACCTGCACAGATATGTATATGTAGGCACAGAATCACAGAATCACAGGATGAACGAGGTTGGAAAAGACTTTGAAGATCATCAAGTCCAACACATGAGCTAACACCTCCTCATCAACTAAACCATGGCATTAGCATAATAAGTTAATATGTATATGTTTTTGTGTCTGTTTGTATAATAAGTGTGTATGTATACTAATTTAATAGGTGCAAAGGATCTCTCTTAAACTTGCAAAATCTGTAAAATGCTCTCTCTTGCTCCTAAAAACATGGTTAAAACTTGTGTATAGTCTTGCAATAATAGAAATAAGACTCAATCACAGCACAAATAATTATCAACATTATCATACAATAAGTGAATAAATACATACTTAATAGCATCATTATATAAATAATGGACTTTTGGACATTGAACTAAATTGTCTGGATTTTTCTTAGTTTGCAGAAGCTCATTGATTAGAACTTCTGGTTTTAAAGACTTTATATTTCTTTTCATCTGCTACTCTTTTTTGGCATGAATTTATTTTTAATAAAAGCCTTTGAAGAATATCATAAAGTTGACAGACATCTTTTTAAATCCCAAGAAAATGGTACATGGCACATCTTAGCTATTTTAGAACAACACATACAAATTCAAGGTAAAATCTTGCAAAGCATCAAGTAAGGCAATAAGAATTATTTATCCTTTTCATTACAGAAATAAAACCTAAAGATATGTAGATTCCTTTACCAAATTGTTTGCATCTTAGCATTAATATTACTTTATTCCTTGCTTTCTTTTTGGTGTTATTGAGAAGTGAGAGCTTTTTTAGGCCTCCTTCCATCCATTTTTATTTTGTTTATGAAAGCAAAATAAATTAATTTTTTTTTTCTTCTGATAATTGGGCCATATTAAGTTCACGGAATATTTAATCTTAAAAACAAATAACCAGTACATAAGAAACATCACGTATGTAGGTGATTAATCTATTAATATATGCTGCTTTTTTTTTATAATGACAATGGAATTACAAATATAAAGTGATTTTCCAAATCTGTCAATGAAAGCTCAGCAACACAACCAGTAGATGGCCCTAGCCTAACATGGCTCTTACACTGTGATCTCTGGTTTGATGGATGTTGTATTGGTGAAACTGTCTTAGAGGGCATTGTATTATAAGATAGCAGAATGAAAAAAATCTTGCTACAATATTTGATTCACTGATATATAAAAATTTTAGAAATCAGAATGATAGATGAAGAATTATTCATAGCTACCCAAAGTCTAGGGTGCCCATCAGTAAAGCTGGGAATCAACCAAAGATTTAAGAGGATTTGACTTTGCACTGGAATAAGCCCCCAAATGAAAACAAATGCATGAAGCAAGTGGCTTTTCTCAAGGTGATAATGCACACAGAATGAAAATTTGAAGAAAAATTTCTACCTTTTAAAATGCTGTATGAAGAAAAGTTCATACAAGGGAGGAGTGTAGTGTATACAGCTGAGCTGGAGACTGGATCCAGCTGAAAGCAAGAAAGGAATCAATGTTTAATTTCACTTCATAGTGCTATTGGAAAAACATTTCTCTTGCTATTTAAATTTAAAAAATCACAGGACTCATTGACATTGTAGAGGAGTAGTATTTTAAGAACTGAATTGTAAAAGGAAGAAAGGATTTTACTGTGACCAAAGCATCCATCAGTGATTTGTAAATGCAGGCGTGGCAGTGCCACAGATTTTCAACGGAGCTTGATCAAATAATTTATTTAAACCTATATTTTAATATGTAAGAGAAAAGTGGAAGTCATAAGGAATAAAAATGTACGTAACAACAATACTGTGTTGTAGACCAGATGATTAGGAAAAGCAAGCATCAGAGGGAAGTTGCTCAATTGAGTGTGTAATTTCCATGTAATTTCTTGTCAGTGTGTCAACTATCTATTTAATTCCAGAGTGAGTTGGGTACCTACTGATTACATATGTCAGGGTATGTTTGGGTAATTGTAGCATGTATTTGTTACTGATCCAAACTTCAGATACAGAGATTTAGCAGTTTCAACAAATCAGGGAACTCAAAAGTCCCAGTGAAATGTAATATGAAATAAATTGCATTTATATATATTTCTGGAATGTGAAGTAGATAGTTTTTATTTTAACAAAAATCTAGGAAATGGCACATGAACTGGCATGTACAAGATGTGATGATTTAGAATAGGTCAGAATTAAAAATGTCCATGCAAGCTTAAGCCCTTCTGCAAAGGCACCTTTCAATGGCCTTGCATTATCAGATCATAAAGTGTTCTTTACCTCATTTATTGGATAGAATGGATGGTGCCAAATAATTCACTATAATTTTCTTCCCATTTCAACATGTGATCTTGCATTTTGTTTATCACTGTCTGCTCAAATGCTGCTCTTGGTAGACATTGTTGATTTCTTACAGACTTTTCTATGGTGTCCCTCATGGCAGCAGCTAAGCACTTTGCAAATGACCACTAATTTCTCCTGACTCTCGTGAGCTGTGTCAGTAGCATCATCTTTGCTTGCTGAAGTAAGTTAATATATGATATGTAGGTTACACAACAAATCTGTTTCGTGATGTTCCCTGAGATCCTTCAATTTATATCAAATACCTGGGTGAAGAACCATTGATGGAGATTCAAGTCCAAGTATGAGTATTTCTTTATCTTAGGAGGCAGGGCAAAGAGCCGGGGAATTGCTGAACATACATCTGGTATGGCTATTCAGACACTATATAGATTTCCATTTCCATTCATTCCAGGTGTTAGATGGAAATGAAGTATGGCCAAAATTGCTCACTAAATTTGGATGCCTAAGATGGGGTACCTTGGAGCTGATTTTTCGTAGTAATTAGTAAGTTCAGACTGCCTATAGCCCCCTGGAATTAGGTTCCAAGAATACTACAAAAAGGAAAGAAGGACAAATTATCACAGTCATTTTGGTTTAGATGAATAGCTGGTATCCTTTAGCTCAACTTCTGACTAACTGTGGGTAGCTGCAATTCCTTTAAGACCTACGGTCTACTAAATGTTAAATTACAACTATGAGATTTTAAAGTTCCACAAATCAAATGGAGAGAATTTAAAATTTGGTATAGAAAATGAGGAAAACAGAATTAATTACAATTTTGAAAAATTATGATGTAAATGATTCCAGTATGGCCATGGAATTTTATAGAAAAATAGCAGTGTGTATTCTGGGCAATACTCAAGTTCCTAAATCCAGCAACTGTTCTGCAAGTGCTGCATCATTCACTACATCAAATTCCTCTTCTACAGCAAATGAGGGATTGGCTGCCTTACATTTAGCATCTTCTTCAACAAATGTTGATTTATTCCCAGATCCGAGAGGGACAGGGTTTTCTGGAAAAGAAGGCTCTCATTAAATGACCCCTGTTGGAAAGGGACTTGCACAGCTGAGCTGAATTAGCATTATAAAAGCAATCCCAGATATGGTATTGCCCATCCCCTGGATATGAGTCGCTGATGTTCTCTTAATGTGGCCTTTCTTTTGCATGAGTGTTTTAGAATGCTAAATCACAAAGAAGCAAATACAGTAATAAATTTACAAAGATTTCTTATTGTTGTTGGATCATTCCACATCTCCAAGCAATAAGCATAAAGGAATAGAATTCAAATTTATAACTCATATTAGCTACTCTGGCCAAGAGCAATTCAATATTTTAACATTATAGCTTGTTTCAGTTGGTCTCAGCTGCTTTCCTACTTGAATATATCTCAGAAAATACTATATGGAAGTGCAACTGTTTTATTACCAGACTATATCAGACATTTATTTAAATTTTTGTTTTTTTATCTTTGATTTCATAATTCTTTTATGCTTATGCATACTTGCATGTTTCAGAACTTCAACCTTACTAAAAGTAAAGATAGAATGTGGATTTTTTTTTTTATCAATGTTAGACTGACTGGCCCATTTTGACATGTAACCTCCCTATCTGTTTTTCTAGGTTTCTAACACAATATTTGTATGTATGTCTGCTTTTTTTTGTCCTTTATCTTCTTAGAAAGACAACGTAAAATACAAAATGGCTATCAGTCTTATTTTAAAAATTGCTTGTAGTTACATATCATGCTAATTCCATGTGTGCTGACTGCTTTAAAGAAAAAAAAATCACTGTGAGGCAAACCCCAGCAATTGTACCAAAGAAATAAAAGAAAAACCTCAGCAATTATTTGTTTTACTTCCTTTTTTATGGTTGGTGTTAACTGTGATTCCAATAAAAAGATAGTCAGCTAATAATGAACAGCTGTACGTGTTTTTTTGTGCTCTGATGTGGTGATATTTTGTTGGAACCTCTGGTTTACATGGAGGAGGATTTTTGAGGAGCTGCCTGTAGCTGTTAGGCCATGAGTGGTTCAGACTTCCTGACTTCTGCTCTTATGTTTGATACATGCTCTGTGGGTATTGCTAAGGTTCCCCGCATCTCAGTTTCCATGTGTTCCAAAACAGAAACAAGTATGTTTCAACAACTAACAGGTCAAAGAGTATTCTCCTGTGACCTTCTCTTCTGTATCACAGTTAAAAGTTATTCTTGTCATTGTCCTCTATAACTTATTTCAAGTGATGGGGGATCCTGGGCATTCCCAGTTCTTACTAGCTTGATTTGGAGGGGTAAGACCTATATTTTTTTCAGGAACTTTGAAGCTGTTCCTATTTTTGCTTTGGAACAGAAAATAAAACATTTTTAACTTAGCAGGTTTGGATGAGCTGTATCCTACAGGTTTAAAGGCAGTGTTGGGGAGTTTGACTGTTAATGTTGATTTTCAATAACTCTTGCTACACAGGGGAAATTTCAGGAGTGCAAAGGAAAGGTAACATGCCAATATTTAAATAGAATAAAAGAAATGAGGCAGGAAATTATAGTCTTGTCGGTGTCACATAATTCCTTGGAAAAAGTAACGGAAGAGATAACACGAAACTGAATTAATAACGAATTAAAAACAAGTAGCAGACTTAATGCCAGTTCATTTGTATTTATGGAAAATAATCCTATCAAACCAGTTTCACATTATACTTTCTGTAATATAGGTTGGGATAAAAGCTGAAGAAAATGTGATTTTGAGGTCCACCGAAGCTGCAGACTTGACAAAGTAGTTACACCACTACAAATCAATCTGTTTTGTTTGGCAAATTTAAAAGTGACTAGGGTTTTTCATCATCTTGCAAAGCTACTAAAATGAGACTTATTAGCAAGCCTTTATGCATAATATTGGCTTGGCATTTTCTCCTTCTTTTGACAGCAGTAAAAGATATTGTTCCTGGAAGCAAGAGCTAAATGTGTTTGGGCTGAGACTTCCCTGCGTGCTGCTACATGTACGATAGGTCTTTAGTGTGAGGGTGGTGAGGCACGGGAAGAGATTGCCCAGAGAAGTTGTGGATGCCCCTTTGTAGGCCGGGTTGGGTGGGCCACTTGGTCTCGTGACAGGGGTCTCTGCACATGGCAGAGGCCTTGAAATCAAATGGTCTTTAAAGGTTCCCACCAACCCAAACCATTCCACGATTCTGTGATGGTGAAGTCCTAGGCTGCAAGGGAGACTTTCTATAGCAGAGTCCCACCAGGACTGGGCGTGGTCAGGCCTGGAACTTTGGAGAGGGGCTGTTGCTATGCAACCTCGCAGCCTTTCTGTAAACACTCCACTGCAGTTGGCACATAGGGTCCATCCATCTCTGTTACTCTGCCTGCATGGGTATGTTCTGTCATTATTTTAAATGTGCTAATTTGTATAAAGTGTGGGTCTTTGTACTTTGTAGCCAAGCTCTTGAACCTGAGCTTTTTTTGGGAACAAGTGCTTGTATCTGTTTAAGACTTCCAGGTCAAGGTATGTCTGGAAAAGTGTATTTGGCAGGCACTTCATGTGTAAAGCATTTGGGCACAGCCAGTGTTTAAATTCGCTACTGGTGTCCTCGTTTGGGGGTTGCCAGTTCCAGAGAGATCTTCACACCTGGGCCTCTGTTATGTGTGGGCTGGTTCTTGGGCACCAAAACAATCACTTTATGTTGTCACTTTCAGTAGACTGAACTTGTCCTCTAAATCAATTTTCTTGGCATCAGAAGCACCTTCATGTTTAATTAACTTTTCTTTCATGCTTACAAATAATTTTCTAATGCCAGGTTGAGTTAAGATATGGCAGAAAGTTGGATACAAAGTGAAGCAGTCCTAATGTTTCTCTGTGTGTCTGTAACTTAATTTTCTTTGTGAAGCCCACACTGACATTGTTTTCTGAAACGTTTGCAAAATGTAATAGCAATGAGATTTTTTTCTAGCTTATATTGTTATACAAAATCAGCATAAGGCCTTAATTCCAGTTGCAAGAGAAATAAGCAACCCTAAGAGTTGGAGTCGATGATTCTTGTGGCTTCCTTCCAACACAGAAGACTCTGTGATTCTATTGTCTGAGGAAGGCTGTGAACTAAAAACGACTTAATGCTATCATGCAGAGCAACCTAAGTGCAATGACAAAACTTCCATAATTTCTTTCTGTTGTCTTAATATGATCTTCAGAATTAATTTTTTTATTGCTAAATGAGATTTTTTTTATTGTGTTCAGATAGAGGGGAAAATAAATCTAAAAATGGTGCATGTTTGCAAATGCTTAACCACTTGTTCTTAAATCTCTCTATAAAAAAGTAAACATTTGACCTAACTTTTAAGTCGTGTCAAAAAACTCGGCTGGAGGTCAATGACTTGCTTTGTGCACACTGTATTGAAATGTCATACTGATTACATGTGCTGGTTTCAGTGAGGTTTTTTTTTGCACCTGCCTATCTTTGGTCTTACACATCAACTTTGTATCTTAGTACTTCAGAAGCAGCCTTGCAAAAAAGTGATGAGGGGGAGTAGATTTGTAGGGTATTTCATGTAGAAGAGTTATTTAGTTGTATTTTTAATTTAGCTCAACAAACTTCTTCCAAAGCATAGTTTAGTCTAGAAAACTATTTTTGCTCTCCAGTTATAGTTTAACATCTTACAGTCATGTCACAGGTACACTCTAAGAGTGGAGGAAATACCTTCTTCAGAAGAAACTCAAAAATAGCAGTGAAATGCTGAAATATATGCCATAAACTATGCTTTGTGAATTGCCTTATGACTTTTGAATGGACTCTGCTTATGAACAGCTGTTTCAGGGCTTGAGTTTTCACTTCAAATCTTACTAAAAACTGATGCCTGCTTTATCTGTATTTGTTCTTTTGCCAGCCTTGTCTGTGAGCTCAAGTAGTCCTCTGTTGTGAGAAGAACTCATGTTAAAATGATAGACAGCAGCCATATTCCGTCTTAGCTTTCCTGTATTAAGTTAGTCTGTGGTCCTTTTGAATGAGGGGTGCTTTGTTTTTTGAGCATCTTCATAGCCTGCTTTGATAGGTCTTTTTTTTTGTTTAGATCTGAATTCCTTTATATTTTCTTTGGGTTTTTTGTTGTTGTTGTTGTTGTTGTTTGTTTGTTTTTTTAATGAAACCAGAATTTTCCATAGTACTTTGTTTGTCATCTCCCAAATGCCAGGATGATTTTTTTTTTGTCTGCTAGGAGTTGCTTTGTCCTAGGTTCTGCTACACGCTTAGATTATTTACCTGGGATTAATTGATGCACTCTTTTTTGTATCTGGTGAAGTGTTTAACTATCACATGTACTGAACCCTATTTCAGAGCAGAAATACTTGTTATTAACCCTGGGTACCAGAGAGATGCTCCCATTCTCTCCTTCTGTGCCTAATTTAATCTTTTGTGTATATGGAATGCTTTGATAATGTTACTATGTAAGCACCAAATATGCCCACAGGTTTTTTGCATATTTCTGACTGATCTTTCTTGTTTCTCTTAATTAGGAAAGCCTCAATATGGGAAGAACTAACAAAGAAAAAGCTGATGGTCTAGGTAACATTGTAGACTATTTCTGCTTTAAATTTTCTTGACTATTCTCAAGCCAAAAGCCTTGTCTTAAACAATTGACATGGGCTGAACTACTTGTTGTTTTTCATCTATTGAAGAATTTGTGTTGCTATTGCCATTACAAGCCATAAGCTCTAGGGCTGTACTGTAGTGAGCTCAGAACAGGTATTCAGAGAAAAAGAAAATCCATGTTTTTCCAAAATGCTTGCAAGAAAAAAGGTTGTGGACAGGTGGGAATCCATCGTGTAGTGTGTTTTGAATACATCACATTTGCAACAGTACTTACACAACTTAACATTGTGTTAATGTGCAGTGGTGTCACCAGAAAGAAATGACGCAAAAGAAGACAATGGTCTGCGTCGCTCCTTCCGGCAGAGGAAAGCTGTTGAGCGCTATGAATCTCCATTGGAAAGTGGGTGTGCTGGGCTGACTTTGGCTGGGCACCTGTGGTCACCAAGCTGCTCTATCAGTCCTGCTTCTCAGCTGGACTGAGGAGAGAAAATAAGATGGAAAACAACTTGTAGGTTGAGATAAGGCAGTTCACCAAAGCAAAAGCGAAACATTGTGCACAAGCAAAGAGAAAAAAGACTTTGTTTTCTACTTCCCATCAGCAAGTGATGTCTGGCCACTTCCCAGGAAGCAGGGTTTCAGTGTGTGTAGCGATTGCTCCAGAAGGCAAACATTTCAAATAACAAATGCCCCGCCTTCCCCCACCTTTTCTTAAGTTTTATATCTAAGCTGATGTCATATGGTATGGAAAATCCATTTGGTTACTTTGGGTCAGCTGTCCCAGCTGTGTCCCCTCCCGGGATCTTGCCAGCCTGCTGCTTGGGAGTGGAATGTTGGGGAGACAGCACTGATGCTGTGCCAGCGCTGCTCAGCAGTAGCCAAAACATTGGGGTGTTATCAACACCTTTCCAGCTACCAAGGCACAGAACAGCACTGTGAGGGCTGCTGTGGGGAAAATGAACTCCATCCCAACCAGACCCAATCCAGTATGTTATACAATACTGTATATTATACAGTTTCTCTTGAGAGCTAATTTCTTGCATGGAATTGGGGGGTTGTTGTTTTGGTTTTTGGTTTTTGGGTTTTTTTGTTTTTGTTTTTGTTTTTTTGTTTTTTTGTTTTTTTTTTTTTTTTTTGTTT
>VWZT01012877.1:94242-117888 GCA_013397055.1 Pachycephala philippinensis | reverse complement strand
TAAAATAAAAAATAAATAAAATATACACTTCTACAAGGATTATATTCTCTCCGTAAGAATATAAAATTGTAGTATTTGTTACTTTTGTATGTTTTATTTGCTAATTTTTATATTATGAGCACTTTACCAGTTCTACTGCTAGAATGCTGGGTTTTTTTCTGTAATGTTGGAGATGGACTTTTCCAGCATGCAGAGATTCAGATTCAAATTCAGTTTTATGCCTATTTTATTTGATAAATATAAAAAATATCTTGGCGTGTTGAATTAGCAAAATATTTTCTGCAGTCTTATTTTCCACAAAATGTAATTTTCAGTTTTATTTTTTTAATGTGTACTAAGCGTTTTGTACAGAAAGAAGTATCTGGTTGTTTTTGCTGCTTCTTTTGGGTTTTTTACCAGATTCACAGTCACTGGACATTGAATGTTCTTCCATATGAGTAATTTTTTCCATCTGCTCTCATAGCTTTTATTAAATCTTTTTTATAAATTATTTAGTTCCCTGTAAATAAACTTATCTACCTGCCGAACAACTGTTAAGGATGTTCTTATTTTGTGTGCGTGGATAAATCCCTATGTGATGTTTTTAAAATAAAGAACAGAATAGTATTAATTTAAACATTATTAATTTATCATTGATAGATGCAAATAAAATAATAAATAATAAGAGTAATTTTCTTCTATTGAAATAGTTGTTTTAAATTATTTCATAATTTTTTTTTTGAAGATCTGTACATAGGTAATGAAATTTATTTGGTCATTGATGAAATTTACCTCAAAATTATACTTTGGAAGTAAAACTGTCCATTAATTTTTTTTTGCTTTTTGTCCAGAATATAATAAGAAACTTACTACTCAGGCATAGGTACATGTATTCATGTATACATTTATATAAGTAGTGCTAATATAACAGTTCTAAACTAGCCAGACCCACACACAACAGTGAAAATGTGTCTTGTAAAATGTAGTAATGAAATGGAAGTCAAAACCAGCAAAGACAGAGATCTATATTTAGCAAAATAACCAATACAAATGTTGTGGTTTGACACTTGTTAAAATACCAGGCACCCACAAAAATCATAACAAAAAGTTCATGAGTTGACATAAGGACTGGGAGATAACACTCCAAGGGCAAAACAGGCTCAAAATTAAACGTCTAAAGTAAATTTATTATTAACAGAGTCAGAGGAGGATAATGAGGAATAAAATAAGCTTTTAAAACACCTTTTTTCCCCTCCTGCTCCTCTCTCCTTCCCACCGACAGCGCAGGGAGACAGGGAGTGGAAGTGTTTAATCAGTTCATCCATCACTCAAGATCTTTCTTCAGTTTGCTTAGGGAGAGGAGTCTCTCTACTGCTATGCTGTGGGGACCTTCCCACAGGAGACAGTTCTCTGTAAACTCCTCCAGCGTGGTTCTAATTTCACAAGTTGCAGGTTCTGCCCAACCTGCTATAATGTGAGTCTGTCCCAAGGGCAAAACAGTCTTCCCAAAACTGTCATGGCATGGGTCACTTAGTCCATGGGGTGTAGTCTTTTAAGGATGAACTGGTCTAGTTTGGAAGCAAGGGTCCTCTATCTCTGGAAGCAAGGACCCTCCCTCTCTATTTGGGTCTGTAAGTAGATTACAGCTTCTTTTAGCATCCACCCATTCCGGTGTGAGCACCTTTTCCCACGAGCTGCAAGTGGATTTCTGCATCCCCTCATGGACTTCATGGATAACAGGGAGACAGTTTGTTTTATTACAGTCCTCACCACGGCTTGCAGAGAAATCTCGTCTCCAACATTTGGAGCACCTCCTCCCCCTCTTTCTTTCCAGTGACCCTGGTGTCGCCATGTTATCTTTCTCCACATGTACTCACTTCCTCCTCTTTCTCCAACTAGGAAGAAAAAACTGGTGCTTGTAAGTACCATTGCCAACAAATTCTACCAGTCCAAAGATTTTTGCAGGATTTCACAGCATTGAGAAGTTGATTTCCTCTAGGTTCTGCATCAGGGAAATGCTCGCCATGTTTCTGCTGCCTGCCACATGGCCCCTGCCGCCACCGTGTGAGCAGTCATGGCTGCCGCAGCACTGGCACCATTCAACGCCTCTTTTTATGCAGGGCACCAAAAAGGAAAAGCCACTGCCACCGTCCCTGCCCTTCTGCCCACAGCGTGGCTGGCTGGAGGCTGCCAGGCAGGCCACAGGCCATGCCAAGATGATGGCAGCTGTGTGGCTGCATGGTCACTCATGGCGGCGGCACTGAGATGGTCCCGGCGGCAGCGCCTTGCCACCCCTGGGAAAAAACTGCACCTGCACGGTTTTGATTTGCTTCTTAGATGTGTCATCACAGAGGAGTTACCAGCTTCTCCGATTGGGCCAGCAACATGTCCATCTTCAGAGCCATCAGTGACTGGCTCTGGTGGAACACGGTGGAAGCTTCTAGCAGCTTGTCACAGAAGCCACCTCTGTGGCTTCCACCTCCCACCAGAAAATCAGGCTGTGCTAAACCAACACAACAAATAAGGAGAAAAAACAGTATAAACTCTTATTATGATATAACCAATTCTTCTGTATAAGTAAGAGGCCTTAAAAGTAGAAAGATAAGATATACGTAATGGCAAAAGAATTTTACAGAGAAGAAGAAAAAGTCTAAAATTAAACATTATGGGGTCTTATGATACTATCCAAACTTAATTTCTTGAGTCTTGGGAAAAACATCATAATATACTCAAAGGCAGAGCGTGTTTTAATTTGTTAAGGTAGTTTCATGCAAGTGCACAAAGTAAACTTTACAAAATTAGGAAAAATCAAATGAAAGATTCCCGTCTGTCCATAAAGATTCTTCAACATTAAAGGAAAAATAATTCCTATTTGGCATCTGGAAAAAAGTTGGGCATTGTTTGGGGGAGAAGAATTGCTTGTTTTTATTTCCTGTTTTGGGATTTTTGGTTTTGCTTTGTCCCCACAAAAGACAACCAAAGTCTCATTGAAATAAGAGACTGAAAACAACAACTTTGACTGAGGAGAAGCAGAGTCATGTCTAGAAATATTTCTCTCTCAGCAACCTAAATTTCAAAGCCTGAGAAACTAGTGGGAAAAAGCATATAGGAAAGATTCTGGGGTTTTTTTAACATAAAACAGCTAAATTAATGTTGGATTAATTGATTAACTATTGCAGTGTTTCATAAACAATCATCAAACTACCTCTGGGTCTGCAAGGTCAAATAGACATACTAAATATGGTAAGTGCTGCCTTGTCAATGAAAATGAGAGAAGAATGCCTTGCTTCCGCCTTAAAAAAAAAGAAATGGTGAGAAATTTTAAATGTAAACATTTAATTTTAGGTGTGAAGATTTTGAGAGCTACAGATTAATATTACAGATCTGGACAGCTTCATATTTGTGAAGTGTTATTTCCTTCAGGGCATTAGATTTTATTACTGATGAGATGAAGCCAGATGAAGGATCATAACCAATAACATGGATGAACTGTAGTTCTGAAATTTTTCTCAGTAGAGTATTTAAGAAACCAAAATATATAAATTTTTAAGTTTTTCAAAGACATAAAGCACTGAAGAACTTTTGTATCCATTAAAGTTCTGCTGTACATATCATGTGCACTTTATGGTGTTTGTCTTATTGAGCTATCCTTTATAATATTTCACTTCTAATATTATAATTGCTTAGGTCTATACTTTTAATTCACCATAGATAAATATTATTTAAATAATTACCACTTTTTTACAGAGTGTAATCTTGAAAATTATTGTAGTGATACTCCAGACATCATGTCAACATGTACTTAATTTTCTTTAACAATGTTTCTAGTTTATCTCTGTAATGCAAATACATCCCATTAAAAAGAATTTCTTGTAGACATTTGAAGCAATTAAATGATCATAAGCATTCACCCGTCAGTTAAGGATAGCTCTTTAACCTTTCCTCTCATAATCCTTAGTTTGGTAAAATATCATTCTGCAATTTTCTATAGATATTTTTTTTCCTTTCCATTGCTTCAAAGATGATTTTCTCAGTGTTTCCATTTCAAATTAAACATTAATTAGTAGCACAACTATATCACATACATTAGAGGGAGATTTGGATTAAAAAAAAAAAGAATCTTATTAAATTACTGGGCCATAGTTTATAGGCTTCTTTATGGCTTTCATAGACACCTTTTTTGAAATAAATCATCATATAGGTAAATATGCTTAGCGCCTCTTAGTAATTTTTTACACCTTTCCTGTCTCCTTCTTGCCCTGGAGTTTTTGAGGGACAATATGAATGTGTGCAGCCCAGCAGAAAATCTGATGGCCATTCTCTGTTTTTTACTCCAGTGAGTAGTACTGCTGCTAACAAGCTCTCCCAAATTTTTAAACACCTACACTCAGATGTGCTGAAGAGAAACCCATGGGAGAAACTGTNGGGAAGGGAAGGGAAGGGAAGGGAAATAACAGAATCTAACTACATAGAAGCAGTTACCATTGTTCATTTACAGTGGTCACATTTGGCATTGGAATTACCTTCATGTTCTAACATGAAGTGAAAGACACCTTACAGGGTCAAAGGGCATTGGGAATATACAGGTTTTAAGACACATGAATGGTAAGGTGTGAAAACAAGTATATATTTACGCTAAATGATTAAAGCCATTTTAGATTATCTCTGCATGCATATATTGTTTGACATTCATGAATGCAATCCAGAAAAATATTCAAGTTCTCGTAAATTTTATCTTCACTTACTATATCTAGATACATTTGTAAATTAGATTTGTATACCTTTTTATTCATCAGTAGTAAAATATTTTTTTCCATTATCAGTAGCACACCAATAGTTTTGGTTCTATACTTTTAATGCTTTTTTTTAATCTATAGGACACACTAAAAATATGTCATGAATTTCCGTTCCTGAAATTGCAAAAAACAAACAGATTAAGAAAACCTCCTTATTTTTCGTTGTAAAAATCAAGCTCAAATCCACTACAAAATAAAGGATTCTATTGTCTTGAAAATGGTTTAGAAATCTTTCCAAAAAGGAAAGAATTTAAATACCTGTAATCAACTTTATTTATCTCCATGAATGAGGACTCTCAGCTCAAAAAACAACAGACAAACACATTGTATTTTTGTGATGCAGATTTATACATGTATTTACATATTCATCATATTCCTTCTACTTTCTCTGTCCCTTTCTGGTTGTCACTGTTGAATTAGAGCTGACATATTGACTGCCACATGAAAACATACATTTTCCAAGCATGCAAGTGGAAACCAGATCCATGGAGTGGCAGTAATGACTGTCTTACCTGCAACTGTGATTAACAAGATCACAATTCAAACCCAGTGGAAAGAATTTGTAGGTCCTCCCCTCCCAGTGCAGGACCAAGTAAATTCTTAATCTACTTCATGTTGTTCATGGGTACAAATATGAAGCACATAACTTTTCTCCAAAAGTCAGTCAGTCAATCCTTCTGACAAACTTGAGCTCTAGAAAATTCTTCATTTATTTTTAATTCATGGAATATGCTATTCTGCTTCTCAGAGTACTCTGTCTTACAAGGGCTCACAACTGAAAAACTATATCTTGGTGAGAAACAATGTATGGATGAAGCAGAAAACTAAATATGAAGCATGAAATGGAAATGTCAGCTGGAAACTACCAACCATCTCTTAGCATTGCTTGTGTTTAACTAGAAAAAGATATTTAGCAATTAGCATGTCACAGTCTGTCATTTTATTTGGGATTCCGTAACTGTATTTTCCGTCTTCAGAGTAGAAGTTGTTAATTCTCTTTTACTTTATATGTCTCTGTTTATGTCAGATATAGTTTGTTATTCTATGAAAGTATTGGCATGCAAATTGGTGAGAAATGACGTGTGATCATTTCAAATCGATTATAATACAAATCACACTAGTCTCACTTTAAAAAATGACAGAAGTAGGAGTTCAAATCCATGCTAATCACTTTTATCCAAATGGTTGTCAGTTTTTGTATATTAAAGGCTTCTTCAAAAAACTCTCGTTATATAAAGAATTTTCTAGAAAGCACTTCTAAAAAGTTGTAGTTGTATTTTTTCAATTACTTGCAAAATATTTTTTTCATCACTAAAGTGTAAAGAAGATCTGTAATGCTATGAATCGCTTACTTTTCCAATGAGAAAAGAAACAGCCAATATTACCAGCAATTTTCACGAGTATAAAAGCAGTACCTGAACCTATACTCGATCTGACCCAAGAGAAAAGAGAGGAATAAGAAAGGGAGAAAAGCCAAACCAAGGCAACGCAAGGCACGGAAGAAAAATGAAGTAATATATTTCTGAACAGAAGGATCTACTACAAATCTTGATGAAAAGTGTGCGGTCATAATTAGTTAGTTTAGCAAGTCATATCTTGCTTCAAATGATAGCAGCAGTCGTTTCTGTGCCAAGCATCATGCTACAAAGGACTGTCATAGTATTCTTAGCATCATTCTTACTGCTTTTAATTTATGCACTTTTGAAGAGCGCTCGTTAATAGGACATTCTGGGTTTGAGTAAATTAGGATTCAAATTCTTTTTCATTCAATCATTTTCCATGACACCAGGAATTTATTTCAGAGACAGCTATGAAGGAATACTTCAAAGCTTGACTACAACTTCAGATATCTAGAATCAAATTGTAAAACCTCAGCTAATAATCCATATTGAGGGTACTTGGGTTTTAGTAATAGCAGATCCCTGGAGTGAGTGCTGAGAGTGTACAGGCATGATTCCTTGGAAGGAAGTTTGACCATTTAAAAATTAGTTCCCTCTGTAGTCAGCAGGGACACATAGAAGAGAAGAATTCAAGCTGCAAAGGTATCTGTTTTGATATATATTTGAGGGTGGCATTTATATTAATTTTGGAGATTATGTATGTTTTTTGACACTGAAAATTAAGAGAACTTAGGTAATGTTGAAAGCAAGATGAATCCCACTTCTGTTGTTCAGATCCATTTAGCACTCCCCTTGCCCCAAAGATCAATGATGTATTGAAAACAAAGTGCAGATTGAAAAAAAACCCAAAGAAAGCAATTTTCCCATTTTTCACTAGATATCCTATAGATTACTTAACAGATTTACTGAGAAATCTTTTTTCTCCTTAAATGCTTTTCAATCTTTTTTCCTCCCTAGAACAGCTCATTTATCATTCCCTTTCACTGACATTAGCCATTCGGCTAAAATAAATCATAGAATCATAAAACCATGGCATGGTTTGGATTGTAAGGGACTTTAAATATCATCTAGTTCCAATCTCCCTGCTGTGGTCAGGGACACCTTCCACTAGACCTGGATATTCAAAACCCCATCCAACCTGGCCTTGAACACTTCCAGGGATGGGACATCCACAACCTCTCTAAGCAACCTGTTCTAGCGCCAAAATGCTCACAGAGAATTTCTTCATAATATTGAATCCAAATAATTAAACATCTTTTATGTGTCTTACAACATTTAGTCAGCAGCTAATTGTTATTTATGTTTACATATTATGAGATTGTGGAAACCCTATATTTGTTTAGCAAAGTTATAGCAAAGGTAATCTGTCTTTTCTCATTCATTTGAAAATTTAAACTTTCAAAAATATAAGAAGAACTAACCACAAGAGAAGTCTTTATAAGTCTATTGTACTGGGCCATTAAAAGACCTTTTAATGAATTGTCTTTCTCTTTTTTATCACCTGGACATTTTGCTATGAGTGTCCATAGTGAATCCTGAATGTCAACACTGTCAAATCTTAGATATCCACTATCAGAATCTTTCTACACTGTCAAAAATTTCCTACATGACTTATTTTTGTCATATGTGGCTTTAAGAAAATGGAAGGCACAACAGAAACTGGAGGACGGCACAGTGATGTGCATCTGATCTACCCTAAACAAAGTGATGTCCTCTCTTTCTGTTCCACATTCACACACATTACCTGAACAGAAGCCTGATTGTAGGTTGTTGTATCTCAGCAACAGCACAAGATAAACTCACAAACAAGCACATGAACTTCTCTTCTCAGAACACCCTTCAGCTTTCAGGCATATGGACTGCCTTAGGTTTTCTTCACTTGTTTTTAATTTATTTTGTGAAGGTAGTCATAAATTTTTATTATTTAAATTTTTATTATTTATTTTTTTCCTTTCTAATGGATAATCACAAGTACAAGCTGCAGCCTGAAGTCAAATATTATATTTGTTGTCCACTCATGAGTAGAAAGCAATACTACTGTAAAGCTAAAAGCAGAGCCTAGCTAATGGCTAGGGATACAAAAAAAAAAAAATCTAGCCAGACAGCATTTGAAAGTGTTTTCAAAAGTGTCAGATATTAAATAAATAGCTCAGACAAAAGATTCAGTATGAACAGTAGAAGGGGTTCTGCTTCTTCAAAATACAGGTCAATAGTGAAATTCCATAGCATAGGGATAAAATATTTCTATAATAAAAAATACATGCATGCTAATATATCATTAATGCAATTAAGCACAGTATTGTAGAACAACAATAAAATTGTTGAATCACTGAATGAATCAGTCCACAAAGATGTATCAGACAGCAATGTTTGGAGACAAATGATTATTACTGGATGCAGTGTCTCTTGAATGCAGAATTTAGCCACTAATGATCATTACTATCCATTTTGGACTATATACACCGCTTCAAATACCCAACATATAAACTGGTTAAATATGACATTTTAAAAAATCCCCACCACTTTATCTAAATTCCACATAGTTTGTTTTTCCTTTTTCCCCCATGGGAAATGAGTAAATTATATCTCTGACAGACAAATTTGTCCTCCCCATGTTTTAGAAAGCCAATGAAGACAACTTAAATATGAATACGTCACAGCCAAGGAGGAAAAAAGTCACTATTTAACAGAACTGCAAATATTACTGCCTTTATAAGCAACTTGTGCATACAGCAGCAAGCAATATCCTCTAGTAACGTTGTCAAAAAGGACTAAAATAAATATACTGGGTTTGCTGACATTTGTCCAGATTAAATGAATTAGTTCTGTACACATCTGATTACATTATGTATACATACAGAGAAAAATTTAATGAAAAATAATTTTCCCCCTTTTATTCTTTGGATTGTTAACATCTGGCTAAACTAGAGGCAGTGCCTGATTTTTTTTTTTTTTTAATTTTTTATCTTATTTTTTATGAAATTTTAACTTAATCAATTATTTCAGTCTTCCTATTGACATAAGGTGATGACCCACCCCTTAAAAGTGGGTTGTCACATATAATGTTAAGATAAATAGATAAGGCACAGTTAAACACAGATTTTTCAAGTTGTCTATTAGGAATTACTTTCTGAAGTGTGAAGATTTCCTGTGAAACAAATTATCATAGCTCCATTGTAGGTCTGAGATATCACAGTGAGTTAGTCTCCTCCTTTGGTGCTAAATCTGAATTTGAAAAGAGCAAGTTTTACATCCAGGCAACAGATGAAATCTTCTTTGCTGATGGCTTCGTTGCTGTTTTCTTAATTCTTTGAAGGCATTAATTTTATGTTTTCTCCTGATTCTTTGAGATTTGTTCTCAAATATAAATAAAAAATATCATCACCTAGTCAGGCTACAAATAATACACTATTACAAGCAAATAATTACAAATAAATTTATAAATATGTAACTTCTAAATTTTTCATTCAAAGTCAGATTACTTTAAATTAAACACCACTTATTATGTCAGGGAATCATGTAACTTCACCTATATTTTTTGCTTATTAAAACAATAGCCTCTCAACAATTATTTCAACTGAGAGACAATATTTTATCGCAGAATTACAGAAACAAAATCATCAGTACGTGAGGTCTAGTACAGCTATAATAATGTTTAATTATACTAGCTTCATGTAAAATGTATCACAACTATGACAAAGAAATTTCTTAGTGTTCCTGGTCAACTGCACTCTGTTAATATTTCAAAGGATGCACATGTACCACTTTTGGAGCCATTATCCTTCCTAAAATTTTAATAAACTCCACATAAGCAGAAGCCAAGTTTTTATTTTGAAAACCGAATAGAATACACTCAGTCATCATAGATAAAGTATAGTTAATTGCTTCAAGAACTCCTGACATGGTTGTTGTTTGGGGTTTTTTGTTTTAAAAGGTGGAAGAATGTATTGTCAACTATGATATGAAATCAATTATGTTATTGAAATAAACATAAGTGTAAAAAAACCAGCTTTTGTTCTACCATTTAGCTTAGAGAACTTGTCCATGATCTATTCAAAAAGATCAAAAGGTAATTTCCAGCTCACAAGAAAGCTCCCTAACCTCCAGACTACAGGAAGGACAGCAGGAAGAAGGAGAAGCAGCACATTTCACCTGACTGCTGTACAGATGATCAAAAAATGAGGACGACATTTCATGGAAATAGAATAGACTTCAGAAAGGTTATTTTCTCTTTTAGTGGTGATCGATTTACAGAAAAGAATTTAATATCTATATGACTTCTTGTTTATTTTAATTTTGTCAGAGAGCAAACAAAACAAATCCTTAAATTTTGCAGTTAGACTGTAATTAATCTTAATTCTGATCTCCCACCCCTTACCCCCTCTACCCCAGCCCTCAACCAGTCTTAAGTAACAGAAATGTCATTATAAAGCTCTCTATACTGTGATGAAACATGCAGGGACAAGAACAGTGCTGCAATAAAAGAAACTATTTTGTAAGACTGGGACAGATACAGAAATTTTAAAACTGAGAGCTAAATTCTTTGAAATCATGGCAATTTGGATTTGTGCAGAACATTACTTCAGTTGACTTCATGGGTCATCCTAAACCTTGCAAAATCAATAGTTTTTCAGCTGAGTTCAAAGGCGTTAGGATATCTTCTTGGAACTTCAAAGACTATGAAGTGTCATAGCCCCAAGCAAAGAAATATTACTAAGAAATATTAATAGTGTGATTATATATATAAAATACCATGTCATGTTAGCATACTTAAAACATAGTGGATAAAGTACTGCTGTTACTTCACCCACATTGTAAGTTAACTAACAAGGAACCAGAGCACTTTATCTGGATCGGGAAAATTACCAGAAAACTGACTACATCAGCACAGCCTTTGGATTATCACCCACTCCTACTGCTTTATATAGGTACCAACAGCATTGCAAGAGGAAGTCCAAGGTCACTCAAGTGAAATTTCAGGGCCCTGGGAAGAATATTGTTTTAAAAAAAAATAATTGTAAGTTGTTAATGATGTGAGAAAAATGCTGACAAATGTAGCACCTGCAAGTAGCTAAACATCTGGATAGTTAGGATTTTATAATTAAACAGTTTTTTTATTTACCTTCCCTTTGTTCTTAACTGCATAGAACATGAAAATTAAAGCAGTCATATTTTATAGAGTCACATATCTTTTATAAAACTTCATAGGTTTAATTTCTTGATTTCTGCTTGCTTCTGTTTTCAAATGGACACATTCTATCTCTCAAATTCTTCTTTTTGGCTGAAACAATTTTAATTTTTTTGTGGATATCAGATACCTTAATTATTAATTAGAAAAATCATTAATAATTTAGCTTGTAAGTTGCAGGGGGAAAAAAAAGTGCAATTCACTTGGCTTGAAAGAAATCAGGATAGAAGTGGTTTATTGATTTATTAACAACATGCAATTAACCAGCAGTCATTGAACCACACATTCAGGATCAATATCCTAAAAACCTTTCTACAACTCATTGTAGAATTTCTAATCCCTGACCCAGAATCACACAACAAACCCACTTCTCCCTGGGGTAGATGTGGGTGCTGTTCTTTGTGCATCCCTGATGATCCCCATCCCTCATTAATGTACTTGTCAGTGTGACAGAAAGACGTCATGGTGCCATGTACACCTGAAATGTGGGTCCCCATGTATCACCCCACTAGCTGAAGTGCAGCTGCTCACTGCAGCTTTCAGGAAGGCTGCTCTGCCCAACCCAGAAAGGAGTTAAAGTGTCACAGAGCAGAATTTCTGGCAGTGTCAAAACAGGTTTGACTGCTGCTCGGACACCTTCTTCTCTGAGGGTCTCCTGTGTGCTTCAGAAATAAAGCTTGAGAATATGTGGGAAATACTGGGATCTCTAAGTGACTCCAGTAACCTCTGTTTTGGCAGCTATTTTGTCCCTCAAGTCCTCATTTCTCCTCATCGATTGTTAGGGAATTCTGGTTGATTAGCACTACTTTTGATCAAACAAATCCTACTAGAATAAATTTGCCTATGGTGTTATATTTCTACGCTTTAGAAGGACAAGACTTTGAAGTTTCAGATCTTTTCTAAATACCCAGCCTGAGTGGGAATAGAAACAATACCTCGTGGAGCACTGCGTGTTACACAGTAAGTAGACGAAAGAGATTTATAAACATGTTGTTTCTGGTGTGATGAAAAATCTTTGTCACTTTGTAAATATAATAAATCAATATTTACATTTGCAAAATTTTTCTCTTTCATCTGGCTATTCTGAATTTTCCTTTAAAGAGGCAAAGTTGGTTCATAAGACCAAATTTCCACCCTACTTCTGAAAGATACATTTTATCATTGACTTTTATAACTTCTTCCCTGGCAAAACAAAGACATGATCCATAGTTTCAACAATTCTGGCTACATGGGCCTGTGGGAGTGATTCCTTTTCCCCAGGTGAAATGGTGCAGAGATGCTACACTGCATAGAGTATAGATCCTATGAACTATGAAATCAACATACCTCTATGACACAGAAATTAAAGTGAGTTCTCTGGTATCGTAAAAAATCAATCTTTATTTTATGTGGGGCTATGGATTTTGATTCTTCATGTGCTGTTAGACCATGTTTATTTAACAGAGCTGGGACAGTGCTGGATTGACTATGTAGGGTATATAAGGAACTGATCCTTGTAGAGCCCTGCCTATACACTGACTTGGATCCCGACAGGGATCTTACACATGCCTTGGATCCCGTACACACTGGCCTGAAAACCTGCTGCCAGCTGTTGGCTGAACCTACTTACCAGCACCAGACCTGCTCTGCTCTTGTTGTTCAGGAAGATCTGTGGATCTGTGTTTCTGTCACTAAGGGCATTGCCCTGCCTGTTATCCTTGGCCCCCAGCTCTCCATCTCTTCAGGAGCAGGCCACTATTTCTGCCCCCCGACTATCTGCAAAAGGATTTGCAAGTCTGAAGGTTTCACTGTGAAGACAGATCACAGCCAGTGTTTATTAGAACATCTTATAATAATTAAGCTGTAATTTTTTAAATTGAGCTGCTCTTGTTTATAGAAATAACTTTACACAGTAACTCTGACTGCTTCACAGCTCACACCCCCTCTCACTCACGGAAATGTGTCTGGATTATCAACTGAGAGCCCAACCCCAACATTTTACTGGGGTGCCAAGGGTCACAGAGATGTGCCACTAGTTTCTTTCTAAGTGGTTGGAAAATACCTCTATCGGTCCTGTTTTGCCAGGCATATATAGGAACCTGTAGTCTCTGTGTACATGTAGAGCTGTTGCCTCTTGGATGTGGTTAGAACTATAGAACGTTTTGCTGAAGCAGATGTATGTTAGCAGCCTTGGACACATTCAGCTGCTCCTGCCATTCTGACTTTGTCAGTTCGTGCAGCTTCAGAAGGACTGACAGTTTCTGGAGCTATTCAGTTCCTGGGAGACTTTCAGAAATTATCCCTCAGCATATACCTTTACATTTTTTTGCAGCCTGCTCTTTTTTGGTAACTCTTTCTCCATAAGCATACAGAAGAACACAGATTTTCATCTAATGGACCTATCTAACAAAAGTTTTCTTTGGTACATGGACAAATGATATCAATGCCTGTGCAACAGACATTCAATGTAATGAAAAAAAAATTAAGAAATGGAAACAAAAGTTAAACAGCTTTATCTTGGACATGTCTGCTGATCAAAGAAAGCATCTCTCTATCTAACATACTGCTTTTTTATTTTTTCAGACACTTGAATTAAAAGACAATATTATTCTTATAAAGCTAGAAAGGTCAGAGACAGACTTGATGCTTCACTGCTTCCCTGACAAATAGGACCTCCTCAGGGCAGGGGTTTAACTTTTGGAAAATACTTTCATTCTTTTAATAGTAAAATCATCTTTCTTTTTACAGTTTGTTTGTGGTCCATCCCTTTCATCTCACTGTTGGTTGATTTCTTTTGCTAAGATGCTCTGATATTCCCCATTTCCTGCTCAGCCATGAGAAAAATAGATTAGACAAAGCTTTCAGTGTAGGACCTTGAATATTTTTTTATTCACAACTTTGTTGTTATGCCTAGCTGAACTACTGTTTCAGCATCATTAAGACTGAATGTAAATGGATATATGATACAGTAATGAACAAATGAAATGTTTCTTCCTGGGAGGTGTTAAACTTAGTCATGGAATGTATTTTAGAAGTGTCTGCATTACTTAGGGCATGCTCTTCCATGATACATTTATAGAAGAGGGAGTGTCTGCAGAATGTAAATCAAAATTAAATAAACCTCTTCAAAAATTAATTAACAGATTGGGAAAATATCCCTCCACCCCCTGAAAAGAAAGGGAGTTTTTTGTTGTCGTTTTACTTTTAGTGCTCATGTTATTACCATTCTCATTTCTTGTGTGTATCATGAGAAGGACCATATGAATAAGGTAAGAGAAGTATCAGAAATATTATTTTGTCCATATAGACTATATAGTGAGCATACAAAAAATAGAGGTACCGTTAAAAATCCTATTCCATTAAAACAATTTTTTTTTTTTTTTAGTTTCTTTCACTTTATTCTTTCCATAGGTGAGAGTCAGTCCAGTCTATTCCTTTGCAACACCCAGAAAGAATACTTTTATTGCAACAATTTTCCTGATAGACAGTTAAACATTTTCCATACTGCTTTTTATCCTGGATAATTTGATCACTGTAGGGCGTGTTGTGCATAATTTTACAAGAATGGAACACAGTAATTTACGTGATAGAAAATAATTTCACCTTAAAAATCTACTGAGAAGAAATAAGACACAGCAAAAACCATTCCCTGATTGTTTATTGAAGGACAGTGAAACAAATCGAAAAGCAACAATTTATGCACTTTGGTGCACATTTGTTCCTCAGATACTTTTGGTCACACTGAAGTGAGACTGAATCAGTGCCCACAGCTTACTCAGTTCTGTGTGGCAGGTAGAACATAGCAGGGGGTGAAATGAATTCATCTTTCTGTCTTCAAGTGAACTAAAAGCAATTTTATTCTTCCCATGTGGTCACTTGAGGTGCTTGTCATGTTCAAGCTAATGATATCAGGCACCCTCAGGTTGTTTAAGTATTCATGAAGTAATTAAATTCTCATTAACATATAAATAAAAGAAAACTGAAAACAAGTTTAGGAGGCACCTAACATCTGTTCTAATGCTTTTAAGTATTAAAATGTGCCACATACAGAAGGAAAAGTGCATTCTGTTCAGGCAAGTATTTTGCATAGATTATTTATAGAAACTGTAATTAAACTGATTTGGCATATTAAGTAAAATTAACAGCAAAGCATTATTTAGGTAGTTCATGTGTCTCTGACACCTAAATAAGAAATTTAAATAGCAAGGAGAGAAGTAAAATTAATTTTTGTTTGTTCTGAGATCCAGAAAATATGACAACAATTGAAAATTTATTCCTTTAGAATTAGTGAAATGCAAAATCTCACACTGCAGGCATACTTACAGCTGCTGTTTCAAAATCCTTTGATTTTTAATAATGAAATGCTACTGACACTTGGAAAAAAAAAATAAACAAGTCCACAAAACGACTTATAAGTTAACTGTTATGTTTCCTTAGAGTTTAATGCACAATTCTGTCATACAACTTGAGACTTTAGTTCAGACACAACCTTATGCTCTAAAATGAATATTTTCCTCTAACATTAAGCAATTCACTCCTTTAGATAATTGTTCCCAAGAAAATACTAGAGAAAAAAATATTTTACCTATTAACAAAATGTGTGCTCTGTGTTCTATACCATGTCACTGCAGTTTTCCATATGATAGAAATAGCCAATAAACTTAAATAATCTTGAACCACAGTTTGAAATTGATAGGCCAAAACAGAGCAAAAAAGATAGAAAAATCTTTGATAGAAGAATCTTCAGAGTGTGTTAAAATAACCATTTCATCAAAGAGAGACAGCTCTGGAAGAATGCATTTCTGAGAAGTAAATATTTCAAATATATCTTTCAAGTGAAATATACTGAATTGATTGTGTTCTTTTCTGTTTGTAACAACCTCTGTCTTGTTTTTTATCATAATCTATATTAAAATGTATTCTGTACCAGTTTAATTTCATTGTGTTCTTCCTGACTTAGCAGAAAGTACATAAGATGTACGCTTATATTGTCCTAACTTTTAACAGAGCAGAATGTATAACCAGAGAAATTTAACATTTTTTTATTGTTTATGTTGTTTTGTTCCTTTCAAAAAGCAGAATTTCATGCCTTATTCCTTGCTTACTTCATGCCTTTTTCCTTGCTCTGATGCCTACAGAGGGAAATGTATGCCAGTTATGCAATGTGTTTGGTGCATGCCGAAAAGGATATATTGCAAAGCAGCCCACATAGACCTTCCTGAAATTGAAAGATAAACTTACTTTTTTTGGTTTTAACTGTGGCAGACAAAATCCAAGTAATTTAAAAATAGCTGCACTGAGATATCATTATAGACACAAACAGCTCTTATTCTTTTATAAAGAGTTCTATTCAGTACCAGTAACAACATTTACAAGAAACACGTAAAAATATTCTCCTCTTTGTTTCATCCAAAACCTGTTATGAACTCATATCAGTACCTGTCAGCGGTTATGATTAGCAGTGAATAATATTTTCTTAGGCATTATAGCAGTGAAAGGAAACCATGTAATATTACAACCTAGGGGGAAAAAAAAAAAATTGGTCCAAAACCCATACAGCAATGAAGACACTAACTGAAGCCTGGATAATTGCAATCTTATAGTGGCAAAAGCTCATGAAAAATTAATTTGGTAACTCATGAAACAGGAACCAAGATTTGGTTCCTACATGCCTACAGGACAAGGAAATTAAACATTACAAGGCTTGCTTGAGAGAATGTCTGCCCCAGAGCAATTATCTGTGCTTACCTTGGAATCCCTACTGATCTTAGATTATCTCACAAAACACATGAGAGAAATACTGCCTAAACAAACTCTAATCTTTTTATGAACTTGAAATAAGGAGCAAACTGTTGAAGTCTAAGTCTGTATGAATACAAAGCATCAAAATTGGTAAAATCTCTTTAATGTAGGGATGGGTAGTGAGCACACACTTTCATGCAGTAATGGTTCTAAATAAGAGCTCATCTTTTATTACTATTAGTCAAAACCCTATTTTAGAAATCTTCATGAATAGATCTTAATTCAAGACTAAAGAGTTCTGGATCTGGGGTTGAATTGTGATGGAGAAATGATGGTAGAATCAATAGTTGTTGATTGGGTTGACACTGGGTATATTTCATAAAAATGCTACCAATATCCTTAAATAAAGACATGTTGGTATATAAAACAGGGTTTAGCCATACTGCTGTCAGGAAACAAAACCGAGCCTAGAGAATTTACAACTCTCTCTGGAAAACGATGTTCTCGGTTGTTTCCAGTTAAACACTCATCTGTCTCTTTAGTGCATCTTCTCCTGCCAGACACAGTTACGTTCAACATTACACTGACCAAAAGTGTAGCCATCAGTGGATCAAACTGATTATTCAATTGTACATGTACTTTGCTAAATTAGGAGAGACAGACCTCAAAGGCTCACTTGATTATCTACACTGTACTTGTACACTCACACACTGACTGTGTTTCTGATAACTGCAAATTTCTCTGAGGCATGTAATTTCCAGTGAAATAGCTTTGTGCATGTGAATGAAACTACTCCACCCCACTTCTTCAAGGCCATGAAATTTTTATCACTGAAATTATGTAACTGGTTTATTCCAAAATAGGCAATGTGTCAAGGTATAGAAAACTTTCAATATTTCTCCACAAAAGACAGCTTTGGACAAATTTTAAGAAAATTATGTTCACATGAACAGTAGTCTTCATTTTTTGTAAGCAGAAGACATGCAGATATCAAATGCTGAAATAACTTTGAGAATAGGATTTTAACTTAATGAGTTAAGACATCACAAACAGAGGCAGGGTTAGAGCTCAGCATTCTGGATTGCTGCTATGACCTTGGCGAAATTAAGCTTCTGTGTCTCCATTTGACCATAATCGAAGAACCTTTTTCCAGTGCACCTTGTTGACCCTTTATCACTGAGATCACTGCTTTACCCATTTATTTTCATCTTTGGCTCCCAGCTCACCTCCCTTCATGGAACAGGCTGTCCTTGCTGCTCCCTCATGAGACTAGCCTCTTCTCACTGTCTGCAATTCATAACAAGGATCATTGTTTTGTCCTGTTTGTGGTAGGGAGCACATATTTTCTTTTCACTACACCAGAGAATCTTGCTCTTTTTACTTTCTTATCATGAGTTTAGCCATCCCTTGAAATTCACAGTAGAATGCCAAAACCAAGCCTCTGATGCTGGGATCAAATGGGTAAAAACTTATACATTGAGAAAATATAATATATTAATTACTTAGAGTTTTGGAGAGATAGTATTTTTAAAACAAAACAGACCTGTAAGCAAGCTGATTCTTCCTGAAAGGAGTCACTTTTCACTTACAGAATATAAAAGCTAATCAGTCAAAGCCAAATACATGTAGGTCATGTTGTTGTCCACATTAGTGATATAAAAAAAAAAAAAACTAGCACTCAAAATAAATGTGAGATAATAGAAATCGGTGGAGCATATTCACAAAAAGTGTTTTATTTTAAGTAACAAATGAATTTTTCACCAATTACCAAAGGGAAATCTGGTATTGAAGTATTCAAGTCAAGACTGGGTGCATTCTTGAAAGGGATTTTAAGCTCAAACACAAAGTGTGAAGGTAAGTATTAGAGTGATTCTATGACCTACACTATATAGACAGTCAGAATAAATGATTTAATATTCTCTTCTGGCCTTAGAAGTGGTTCATTTGTCATAATCTGCAAAAACTAGTCACTTCATAAATTATTTCTGAATTTTAAGAAAGCAGTAGATAATTAAATAAGTGCACAGGATAATTGAACAGTATCAGGTAATCTGATCAAGTCTTCTCTCCATTCTGCTTACAAAGATCTAGGATATTAGACTTTCTTACAATTTCAAATATACTGTTGGTATTTCTGTGATCAGGAAACAAAGGAAAATATCATGCATTCAATATTTTTGTAAGTGATTAATGGATTTCACTACTGGAACACTTCTCATAAATGTTCTTCATTAACCTAACAAGTCACCAAATTAAAAAAAAAAATGTTCATACTTGCAAAAGCTTGCTTAATTTCTCCAGTTTCTCCAAGCCTCTAGAAAATATTACAGTATATTATCATTAGAAAGCTATTGTATATTAAGGGATACTATAAGATTTATAGCCAAAATAGCCCACAAAGCATAGCATAAATTCAGAGAAATATAACCATAAAATTAGCTAATGTAAGAGGAACTGTACTCTGGTTTTATCTTTTTAGAACGTTACTTTTATCAGAAGACTGGGGAAAAAAAAAAGGAAGCAGAATGAGTAAGAAAAAAAGATATCTTTATCTGTATCTTGTTTGTATTTCTTTGAGATATTCTATGAATAGATTTATTAACGTTCATTCCCAAGTCTCTAGCATTACACAGACTAGTCCTAAAGAGTGAGGTACATAAATGTAAGACAAGCGTGACGGGAGCATCTTTATGATGCATATAATTCTCAAAGAAGCCAACCAAAAATAAAAGTCAAGAGTGGTACAGAATTAGACAGAAATTCATACATCCCCTTCACTATTACTAACAGAATTGGTAGAAAATCTAGTCTACACCTTAAGCACATAAATGAAGGAAAAAAGAATTACATGTAAAATTTTGTTTAGTTAAGATCACAGAAGCAAAATAATCTTTAAAAAATGTGCTGCTTCTTATTGGTTACTTCCAGTATGGCAAAAGAGTGGCAAATAACTTTTCTACCAGGAATGTGGAAATTTCTACTTTTTTATCTTTAGTTACTGTTTGCGGTCTTTATTATTCCTTTCTCTGATGCAGCTGAAAAATGTGTTACTTACTTTTTCAATTTTTTTTTCAGTTATTTATTTGTAAAAACTCAATTGAGGATAGTCTAGAAATATTCTTTTTAAAATTTAAATAAAGGATTTCTGGTTACATTGTGACTAAGTATCCAAATAAATGAATGGAAATTGTAGAATATTTTAAGAGAAAAAAATCCTTTAACTTTTGAGTATTAATTATATTTGTTAAAGACCACATATCCATTTCCTTGGTTTTCTTAGGATAAATAGGATGGTCATCCCTATTTAACTGACAACCTTTCATATTACAAAAACCCCCACTTTCCATGGAAAGCACAGTCAGTCAAAGTACGGGGACAACACATACTGTCAATGCAGTTTGCTCAGCTTAGGAATTTAAAAAGGTACAAAGTTTCTTCTAAAAGTAGACAAAAACATTCTAGGATTATTCACTGCTTTGTGGCTTCTGGGTGGTTCTGGGAGGTAATATGGTTTTTATGACTATTGAATGAAAATTATTATGAAACAGACTTTTGTATATCCTAAGCTGATCTTTACACCCTGGTATGGATTTTAGAGACAAGTGAATAGATCTTCTTTATTAAGGAGGACTTTGATATACCTTTATTATGCTATTCTGTTTACACGTTATATTATTATTTTCATATGAATACTCTGGCTGTATTGCATTTGTGCTACAGGGATATACATCACCATCTGACAATCTACTAGCATATGTCAATGATTCCTGTAAAGAGTTTTTTGCTTCCAAATCTGACAAGAAGGATTTCAGAGTTTACCTGTTTTTTAGGCCAGACCACTAAGTTAGAAATCCCACATTTCATTGGTACAAACAGTTCCTTTTCTATAGACACTTACTTTCTAACACTTTTTGTCAAAGTAATTCTTCAGAATTATGAAATTACTGAAGTTATGGATACATAGATTCAACTTTCTATTAAAAAAAGAAAATAATTTCTGGAAAACACTCACACAAAGAGCTACTGACTGCTCTGACAGTAACAGAAGAGGAAATATAAAACTAATTTTCCCATTCTGTTGGAGGATATTTTTAGTTACACTAACAAGCACCTTTACTGTCAGTCTCATCTATAGAGTTAGAACAAAATGTTAGTATGCATTTATCAATCATAGACATGATGCATTTCTGGTGGACCAAAGTAAAGACTGAAAGGAGACTGAAGGGTAGTTTTTCACATAAGGAAAGAATCAGGTCATTTTCCCAACGAAGTTCTATGAAATAACGGTGTCAAAAAAATGTGTGCCAACACAAAATTTGCTGCAGTCATAATTGGTATGTTTATTTTAGCAACTGTGAATGGTAAAGACCACAATATCTGTTTACTCACTTTAAAAACAAAACAAAACAAAACAAAACAAAACAAAACAAAAAACAAAACAAAACAAAAATCCACCTTTTAACTTGTACTTCTATTTATACCATTCCCAGGACTTCATTCTACCAGTACATCAGAAGAACTCAACTTTTCAACTGTCTCTAGACTTTATCACTTCAATATACCACATGCATTTTGGATGCTTGATTCTTTTCTTCTTCTTACTTCTTATATATTCTGGATGGATAAAATTGTAATCAAATGCTACAGTTATTTATTCCTAATAGGATTTAGCTATTTATAGTTTGTTCCTTCAGCTTCACTTCACCTGCCATATATCATCAATTAAAACAAGCATAGAAAACTTGGAAAACTCAACCAACAGATTCTTCTTTTTTTTTTTTTTAAATTATGAACTATGCTGCCTTTATGAACTATAAACTGTTCAGCACAGAGATGTTTAAGTTTCACTTGTTGCAATTAGAAACTTCTGGACTCTTAGCAAAACACTGATCACATGCGTGTCAAATTGCAACAGCACTAAGCAGAGAAAGTGTATAATCTAGTATTTAAATAATTTTGTAGGCAGATAAATGATGTGAATTTAAATTCTCTTGGATTAAAGGGTTCAGAATGAAGCAGTGCTGCAGTCTGGGTGCATATACCATATCTGGCAAATATTCCATAGCACAGAAGGGTCCTTTATGAAATTAAGACTAATGGTAGTAGGTAAATCCTTTGAAAAACAAAGTTTTTGTTTTCCTTTAGGAAAAGAAGTTTAGATTCTATATAACAACAAAAAAGGATATTGGTCTCCTATTCTGATATTAATACATTCTCTTTCACTGATAGTTTATGCCAGTATTCTTACATCTTTTACATTTTGCACAGAACACAGCATGTATTTACTGAAATAAATGAAGCTGTATTTTCACTGCATGACTCTTCCTTGGCCTTCTGGAGAGAAAAAAGTCAACTCTATACGATAAAATTAATGATTCAACAAAGAGGATTTTAGATTAATAGAGCAGATATAATTATTTCTATAGCTAATAAAACGTTGTTTTTTAAGGAATGCATTTTTGCAGAAGGGATGTAACAATCCCCATGTTTACATTGCTTTGCATGCAGTCCTTAAAAGGGCTTTTGTGTCTCTCGTTCTCTTTTTCCAAGAAAATTTAAAATGTCCTATGTTTGCAGAAGGTTCTGAGTATTATGTATGATTAAACCCCTCAGGCTGTAGGAATATATATATATTATTTTTTCCTCTGAAAGAGCATTCTTCCAAACTAATTGTCACTTAAGTTCCTCAAGAAAACAATTGTCAGATATGCTGGCAGGAATGCCACCCACTAGAACAGGTTGCTCAGGGCCCCATCCAACCTGGCCTTGAACACCTCCAGGGTTGGGGCATCCACAACTTCTCTGAGAAATCTGCACCCCTTTTTTTAATTTAAAATCTTTCACCCTTGCCCTGTCAGTGTCTCCCCATGCAAAAAGTCACTTTTCATCTTTTTTTAAAAGCTCTTTTTAGGTGTTGGAAGGCTGCTATAAGGTCTCTCCAAAGCCTTCTATTCTCCAGGCTGAATAACCCCAGCTCTCTCAGCCTGTCTTCACAGGAGAGGTGCTTCAGCTCTCTGATCATCTTCATGGCCCTTCTCTGGACCCACTCCAGCAGGTCCATGTCCTTCTGATGCTGGGGGTCCCAGAGGTGGATGCAGAATGCCAGTTGGTGTCTCATGAGGGCAAAGAGGGGCAGAATCACCTCCCTTTACCTGCCATCCACCCCTCTTTTGATACTGCCCAGGACACAATTGGCAGGTTTGTTTCTTTCTTTGTTTTCTTCTTTCCCTTTAAAACTTCCAAAGAAGAATGAGGAGAAGGAGGAAGAGAAAGCAAAAAGGATGTAGGAAAGGAGGAAGAGAGGCAGGAAGGGAGGGAAACTGACAAGAAGTCAGGGGGAGGGGAACATAATATAATCAGAATTTCCTGATGGATTAGACAATTTCTGTATTTATCCCAGTGTCCTACTACCTGTATTTACCAGTAGGATTTTCTGAACATTATACTAGCAGTGTGGAATTATATGTTCATACACTTAGTGACACACATTAATTTTTTCCTTGTCTTTTTTTTTTTTTTTTTTTTTTTTTTTTTTGGGGGGGGGAAGTTTTGGGGGGGGGAT
>VWZT01012877.1:29485-94213 GCA_013397055.1 Pachycephala philippinensis | reverse complement strand
AAAGAGGAGGAAAGTTAATACAAGCTGTTGTATTTGTGGAGGATTCTGTTGCCACACGAACATGAGCCTTCCAGGCATTTGCATTTAAAATACGTAGGAAACCAGTGTCTGATTAACTTTGCATATGTTGTAAACATTTCACATTATCTCCCTTTCTGACTTCTCAGAAATGCAGAACACCTGAAGAGAAATATTGAATTATAAATCAGGAATTTCAGCAGAATCCTAATCAGATCCTAATGTGATATATTTTATAAGTTCTAAAATTTTTCATTTTATATTTATTAAATAATTGGCTTTTTTCTTTTTATTTTTTTCCATTTCCACATAACACAGTGGAACGTTATTCATTGTATAGAAATGAAAGCTGCAAAGAGTTAGCAAGCCAAGTGCACAGAAGCCAAAGAGTCATTTCCCTGGCAAGGGAGATCATGCAAGAGTGTTTGGAATAGCTCCTTCTTCCTCTTCATGTTTCTCTTTTTTGTTTAATGGTTTTCCAGTCAAAGAACTGAATGATAAGTAGCTGGCTTGAATTTTTTTAAGAGCTCTATGACAGCAATGGTGAAAGCTTTATTGCTGTGTGACTGTAATCACAAAAAGTCCTTCAGTGTTTGGACTGCAATAGAAATAACTATTGCTACAAGATATTGTAAATCCAGTATTATTAAGCACACAGTTTAGAAATTTTACTGGAAAAAATACCAGAAGATTGGACTCAGAGTTTGGAGTTCTGGCATTGAAACAAAGTGGCAGGGGCTGTGCTGTTCTACTTTCATACTGCTTTCACCAAAGCTGTCTGAACATTTTGAATGTCCCTATAATTTACATAGATATAAATAGCCAAATCCAGTAAGGGATTTAAACTTTTTTTTTTTCCTAGGTCCAGTATTGTGATCTAAAATCCACATGTCACTCACTACCTAATACTAGGGGTACTTACATTCCTTTTTATTACCCTTGATGGAATTAAACTTCTTCACATGTCCACAGTAGGTTTTACTCTTGATAGGCATCAAACTGCTTAGGATCTGTCATGAAGTTGAACCTGATCAGGACTAAAATTATCAAAAAGGTCCATTTCACAAAAATGCTATAGAATATAGAATGTTTTTGGCTGGAAAGGACTTTCAAAGATCATCTTGTTCTACCCCTTTGCCAAGGCCAGGGACATTTTTCACTATATAATGTACTTCAAAGACCCAATATGACCTTGAACACTTCCAGTGGTGTCAGAATCAACAGCTTCTCTGGGTAATCTGTCCCAGTGTCTCCCTGCCCTTATTGTAATTAATTTTGTCTTTGGGTACAATCCAAATTTACCTTCTTACATATTTAAACCCTTGCCTCTTGTTCTGTCACTACAGGTCCTGGTAAAAAGTCCCTCTACAACTTCCCTACAGGCCTCTTTTAGAACTAGAAAGTTGCTATAAGGTCTCCCTGGAGCCTTCTCCTCTCCAGACTGAACAAGGCCAGTTCTCTCATCTTGTCTTCATATGAGAGGTGCTTCAGTCCTCTGATCATTTTTTGTGGCCCTTCTCTAGAGGGAGAGAATCACCTCCTTTAGCCTTCTGACCACGCTTATTTTGATGCAGCCCAGGACACATTTGGCTTTCTGGGCTGCAGGCACACATTGTTGCCTCATATCCAACTCTTCATCCACCAGTATTCCCAAGCGCTTCTCCTCAGGATTGTTCTTGATCCATTCATGTCAGTCTGTATTGATATTGAGGATTTCACTTTTTCATTTGGCCTTGTTGAACTTCATGAGGTTTGCACAGGCCACTTCTCAAGCCTTTTAAGGTCCTTTTGGATGGCATCACTTCCCTCCAGTGTGCCGACTGCACCACTCAGCTTGGTGTCATCAGCACACTTGCTGAGGTGCAAGACACTCTGTGTCACTGATGAATGTGTTAAATAACATTTCTGCTGGGGATGCCTTAGGAGGCCAACCTAGAAACAGAGACTAGACAGGAGTAAGGGAATAAAGGTGGATATTTGTCTGAAAGGCCTTCAGAGGTACACCTTGGGCAGGCCAAAGGCTACACCCAAGATGGATGACAGGTCATGAGTTCTTCACACTTTTATAGGTTTGGTCCATTTGCATATCAGCATAAATTTGCCAATTAAACTTTAGCTAATGATGTAATTTCCCCTCAGCTTGCCCCCCTGCTCAAGATGCTGGTTTACACATTTTGGGCCTAGGATGGTCTGGGTGTCCTTGAAGAGCAGCCTGGAGAGGCTTTGTTATGTCTATCTTAGCACGAGAGAACAGCAACTAACAGGCTACAGGACGCTTCAGAGTTACACACTAGGAATACAGAATTTGAAAAATATAAAAGTTAAAACCTAAGGCATCACTGGTGCAGACTCTTATGGGATACCTTTCATTGCTGGTTTCCACTGGGACATTGAGCCATTGACTGTAACTCCTTCGATGCAAAAATCCAACCAATTCCATATCTATCTATTACTTTACCCATCAAATCTATATGCCTCTGATTTAGAGGCAGGTATATCAGGGGAGACCTTATCAAAGGGTCTTTATCAGTCCCGGTAAATCACATCTGTAGCTATTCCCTTGTCCACCGATACAGTCACTATTGTAGAAGGCCACTAAATTTATTAGGCAAAATTAACTCCTGATGAAGCCATGTTAGCTATCTCTAATCACCTCCCTATCTTCCCTTGACATACCCCATCATCTTACTGGGCACTGAGGTGAGTCTGACTGGTTGGTACTTCCCAGGAGCCTCCTTATTACCCTTTTTAAAGATGAATATTAGAAGTCCTTTTTTTCCAGTTACCGGGGACTTCAGTGTGAAAATCTCATTGACACTGGGATGCATATTGACTAAAAGCTAGCTCAAATATTTGATTTAGGATTTGCTTCTACTGGTGGGTGAATCTGAAGATAATTCATGTCCAGGCTGAGCACTTGAACTTTTTGTCTTGGAGGCTTCTTTCACCAGCTTATCTTGAACAGGACAAGAGAAGGAAGGGTTCTGTGTCTACCATATACAGTTTATATCAAAATTCTTAGGAACTGAAGAATCTGCCTGTAACCTGGATGTTTCTTGCCTTCTGAGGCCTTTGCCTTGCTGTTTGAGGTCTTCTTCTGCTCCAGTGTAATTTAAAGTCAAAAAAGTTAACTTAAATCACAGGTGTTAGAAGATAGCGTAGATAAAGTACTTTGATACAGATGGCCTAGATTTTAGCATAACTGTACATAAAAGAAGTGTCTTGATAACTCAGTACTCTTCACAAAACCTCGTACAGCGGTGGGCACTCAGTACTTCTGGGAACATTAAGGTGCTTCACAAAGAGGATATAAAAATGGTAATAAAGATCTAGAGTCATTCAAAATAAAATGTTAAGGACAGATCTTCATTTTAATCTTCAACACTTCATTGCTCAAATTCAGATTCAGCATGTCATCTCTATTAACTGAAAACTAGTTTTTGAAACAGAAATGCTAATACCCAGAAAGAAAAGATATTACTTTTTCAGAAACAGTCTTCCCAACCTTTTAGGAATTAATTTATTGGCAAAACACAGTGTGACCCTAATTTTTATCTTATCTTGACAAATGTTTTCTTTCATTCCTGTTTTTCAAGAACATTGTATCTGCCCCTCCCCACAGTACTTTAGGTTAAGATGGATAAGATATACTCAAAAATCACGTCTGCTAAAGCTGTGTATCTATAAGAAAGAACAATTCAGGTTTTATGGTTCCAGGAAGAAAAAATCTTAATTACAGAATCTCCATGCATAGGACAGAGAAATATTCAGTTTCAGCCTTGAAACCTGAAGTGTATTTGTATTTTATTCAGTGACTGTGTAATGCAGAATGCATGACTTGGATTGAAGTCTCTGCCCTTCAGATGAATAGCTTCTTTACCTTTCTCTTTTTCCAATCCTGGATGAATCTTGTTTCATTTTATTTGTCCCCATGGCAAGGCTTCAAGGAGAGAGATAAAGAACAACCATAAATGGTTACTGACATAACCTGCAATGTAGTTGTTAAGTGTAGTTGTTAAAACATGTTATTTTGAGGTTGAAAATGGAATTTTAAACTTTTCAGATAGCAACCTTATATCCAGAGTGAATGAAGTGAATGAACTAAACACTGGAACCCATCACTCCTGTCTTAAAAGAAACATGAAGACTGTATTTAGGATAGCACTTGAAGCTGTTAAGGCCAGCTGACTGAAGTTACAACCTCAGGATGAGTCAATATAGTGTCTGACACTTCTTGCTTTACAGCTGTGGGTGAGTTCCTGTTCACCACATCACTTGCTGGAATCTCAGAATGCCAAGCTGTTGTGTTTACTTCTTGCCAGATGTAATATGAGAAACCCCTACACCTATCATAGGGCTCCGTTATCCATTTAGAGGGGTAAGCATTAAAAACTTACATGCTTGAAATCTCAGAATTTGAGACCACTCATCTTCTAGTAGGCCTAATCCAAAGTAATTTACTTCATAGGGACAAGAAGGCTTTTGCTTATCCTTTTGTCCTTTTGTCTTTTGTCTGTCTAATCATAGGCAATTTTTATTTTGATCCAGGCACCTCATGTTCAGTATGGTAAGGATAATTACCCTGCAATTATTTCAGGTAGGCAGAGACTAACAACCCTAATTATAATTGTAGAACCAGTTGGCAGAAATAGAGGATGAGGCCATGCGAGAGGGAGAAGAAAAATAGCTTTCTGAGAGAAGCTGTTAGGTTAAAAGTGCTGTACAGTCCATGGTGTGCAGACAACCTGATGTTTATTTTCCTGTTGTTTTCTACTTGGATTGTATATAAGGCAAGCAGCAGCACCAGCAGAGAAGGGGATCTACCACCAGAGGGTAAAGTATGGGCTGGATAAGTGGTCAATAACGTGGTGTTAAAACTGGTTGAAATTCCAGACCTGCTAGATTTACAAGAAGCACCTTGAAGTTCAGCTGGAGGCCAATCACCAGCAGCGTACCCTAGAGATCAATACTGGCTCCAAATGAATGGATGAAGATCCAAGCTTCATGAATGACCTCAGTGACTGAGAAGAGTGCAGCCTCAGAAAGTTTGCAGACAATACAACTTTAGAAGGCGTTAATGACTAATCCGATGATTGTTCTGCCATTTAGAGGGATCTTGACAAACTGAAGAAATGGCCAGGGAGTAATGTCATCAAGTTCAACAAAGAGAAATCACTGAAGGTTGTCAAAATGCCATTGGACAGGCAGGTAGATAATCTCATCAAGGCTGTCCTTCCCACAAAATATTGTACCAGATGATCTTTCAATATCCCAGGCCATTTTATGATTTGATGACATGCGACATTCTGCACCTAATCAGAAATGCTGCGATACACATGTGCTCTGTTGCAATTAACCATGAGCCACCTATTTGCTCTTGTATCACAGAAGTCAAACAGCTGCATCCGCAGAAATGTTGCCAGCACCTCAAGGGACATGATCCCTCCTCTCTGCTCAGCACTAGTGAGACGCATCTGGATTGCTGGGTGCAGTTCTGGGTTTCCCAGTACAAAGGAGACATGAACTTACAGAATAAGTTAATGACAGGCCACAAATATGATTAAGATTTTGGAGTGTGTGATAGACAAAGAAAGACTGAGAAAATTGGATCTATTCAGCCTTGGGAAAATGTGGTTTAGGGATATCTTATCAGATTTTATAAATACCTGATGGTTAGCAATAAAGATGAGGAAATCAAACTCACTTGAGTGGTACTTATTGAAAAGGCAAAGGCAATGTGTACAAATGAAAATACAGGAAATTCCATTTATATGAAATTAAAAAAATTCTGCAACACTGATAACATACTGGAACAGGTTGCTTGGAGAAGTTGTTGAGTCTAAATTCCTGGAGACATGCAAAACCCAACTGGACACAGACATAAACCATCTACTTTAGGTTATCCTGTTTTGAGGAAAGGTGTTAGACTACGTGATCTACAGAGGTGTTTTCCAACCTCAAAGATTCTGTGATTCTATGAAAATATAATATTCTGATATTAGATTTAACCTTTGTTATACATTAAACAACCTCCCTAACTAGTTTCAGTAATTCTGCTCAACTCTATCGACAAGTGGGCAACTACATAGAAGGAACAGGATGACTTTCCAATATTTATTTTCTACAAAATAAAATATTTTAGATGGTTTTCTTCTCCATACTGTTTCATTGTCCAAAAGTGAAATCTAACCCAGAATACCTGCTTCAACAACCAGACTTCATTCCTCATGAAGTTCACTAATTCTTTATGAAGTGCAACTCCATCCCCTCTTGGTCATGTTGTAATAACTGCAGAAGTTTGATGAACAAACAGGAAAACTCAGAGTGTAAAGATTTTTTTATGTTACTAACAAAAATGGCCATACGTGTCACCCACCAAAACTATGCTTTCACTACATTTTTTTCAAGTGTTGTGTCATAACCTAAATGGTGACATGAGATTTTACATTCATGGAATATTGTAACAGGGAAAATAGTGGAATATAGCGTATATAAAACCCGACATGTAACCTATGTGCATTCTGATGGTCTGTTCTTGTGATGCGTACAGCAGAAGTTGTTAGTAATGGCTTAGTACTTTCAGTTTTCTGCACATAATAAAAACTTGTTTAATGTGGCATGACAGCTGAGCTTTCTTGCAAGTACATTTTGAAGAATAAGATATACTCTATGCTCCTTTGCCCCTCATTTTGAATTGGTCCCAAATTCAACTTCTCTTCAGGAATAAGAACTAATTACTATGCTGGTATTTCTTCAGTTTCCTGAGCATCTGTCTGGTTCTCTTAAAATATCCCAAAGGTATTTACCACTTTCAAACTTTGCATCATTTCCTCAATTCCTTGCAGGACTTTCTTTAAAACTTAGCCCCTAAACACTACTTGGTAATGTTTCATGAGTTTTTCATTCACTCTTTGGCATGTGAAGACCTTAATTATATCCCTATGAACTTCTGGCATAGGTCCAGATGCTGAGAAAAGAAACAAGAAGCTCACCTAAACAACACCTCTAATTGAGAAGCAGCAGCACGAAAAGAGGCAACTAGCTTTCATCTAGTAATTTTTTCTTAGGAAACTGCAGTGAGGTGAATTCTGCTTACAGTTATGGCATTGCCACTCTAATAAGAAATTAATTTGATCTAACAATATTTAAATCAGAAAGACTGTGTTTACAGTCTCCCCAGCCAGCCCATATTATACTAGAGTAATAATTCTGTAAATATGATGACCTTAAAATACGTTGTGCAGGAGTCTGATAATTCATACATTCTGCTCATAAATCTAAACAATTAATTCTGCCTGGTTACTGTGTGAATGTACAGGAAAAGTGAAATGAGCTTGAGATACCAGAGTTTATGACTAAAAATATGTTAGTTGTGCACATGAGATTTTGTTCAGCCTTATTTATATCAGCATCTGCAAAAATGGAAGACAAAGAAGATGTAAAAACATGGTTCCTTTCTTGGCTCTGTGGAGAGGTGTTCACTTTAAAGGGAGAAAATCCGCAAATTTTTAAGTGGCATGGGCTAAAATAATTTTGTTTATATGACTTTAGGTGGGTCCACCTGCCGTGGATCTCCTTGGGCCACAGGAAGACAACCTGTGTCTCTGTGGTCTTCATCATAGGCTGTAGGGGAATCTCAGTTCTGGTGCCTGGAGCACCTCTTCTTCCTGATTTTCACAGAGCTGGGTGTCTGCAGGGCTGTTTCTCTCATAATTTCTCATTTTTCTGTCACAGCTTCTGTGCAGTGGTTTTTACCCTTTCTTAGATAAGTTATCACAGACATGCTACCAGTGTCATTAATGGGCTCAATTTTGGCCAGTGTTGGGTCCTTAAAGCTGCCTGCAACTGCTCTGTCCACCACGGGGGGCAGCTTCTGGCATCTTCTCGTAGAAACAACCTCTGCAGACCACCCCCTACCAAAACCTTGGCAAGTCAGTTAATATAGAATATTTGATATTTCTCTCAGAAAAAGAGAGACTTTACTGATAAGAGTTATAATCTGAATTGTCCATGATAATAAACTGATGCAAAAATCAGGTTCCATATCATTATTTTTCATCTGCAAGCCTACCTTTAGGTCAATAGGAAGCACTAGAAATGCAGAAGAAGCTATCACAACACTATACTGTGACTTCTCATTTCTAATATGCACTAGTATAGGAAAAGTTAATTTTCAGGTTATTATGAAAAAAGAGTTATAATTTTTACTGCAACATCCAAACACCATCACAACAGTTTTGCTGTCAAACTGCCATAGAGAAGGCTACAGCTGCTATCTCTAACAGTAATTATATGAATATTACATATTATGCATTTTCACATAATTTTATGAAAATTGACCTAGATAAAAATCACACAGGAATTGGTGTAAGGCTATTCTAAGCATCTTTACAGACTAAACAAAACTATTTGTGAAAGCAGACATTAAATCCAGCGGCACATTTATCACCCCACAAATGGGTAATTTATGCAATTTTATTCCAGTAATACTGCATATTCGTAAAAATATTTTTCTTTAAAAAAAAAAGTAAAATCTCCACTGGTAATGAATATTTTGTTTCTTCTAGGAGAAATTCCTACAGGTGCTCAGATGATCTCTTAACAGTGAACAAATTAGGAAAAAAAAGTAAGACTCACCACTGTTGAAGGAAAGGTATGGCAGCATTCAGTATGTTGACTTCCTACATCTTTCATTTCAGTGACAGCTGTGTGAATATCATGCAGAACAACAAAAAATTCCTCCAGCTGCCTATTAATACTAGCTTGCTATCACAGATAAATACAGAAAATAAAAACAACTCTATTATCTTTTAGTACTACTATTGGAGTGAAAATGTTACTGAAGATATAACAAATAAACATCTCAAATTTTTTGTTTATTAAAAGTATTCTGAAATTCTGTTCTTTCGTAAGAATTTAATTATGCCAGTCTATCAGCAGTTGGATTGGACCCATTGATGTTTTGATATATTAAAAAAAAAAAAAAAGATACTTCTACACTAGATATTATCATAAGTGTCTTTACAGTCAATTAAGAGGAAGAAAAGTCTTTTAGGGCATATATGACTTATTTGAAACCTCTACCTTACAATAAACTTTATTTAAATTCCAGGTTTTGAAAATTATGTCAGACAAGTGGTAAATAATCTATGACAATAATTCCCTGCACTCATCCTTTCAAACACATGCCTGTGTTTAAGTTTAAATAAAACCAAAAGACACAATAAAATGATATTAAACAGTTATGTTTCCATAAACATGTATAATTCAGTCAATTAAAGACAGACCATGATATTTTAAAGCAGGCAAAACCATATATCTTGGACATGGAATACCTATTTCAACAGATTCTTCTCGGGCATTAGTCAGTCATTAACTTAGTAAGCACGAGAGCTAAGTGTTTGTTGGATGTGGAAAAGACCTTTACCCCGAAGGCAGTTTACATTAATAATTTTCTGCCTTGTTCCCTTTAGAATTCATGAGCTCAAGTGGAGTTGGAAAGACTTGGATATCTGAGGTCAACATAAAATGAAGCCAGTAAACTCCAGAAACTATCCTAGCTTTTAGAAAACTATAGGAAAAGCCGTAGGTGTTTTTAAAATAGAAATTAAAATTAAGTGACTAAGACTTTGTAAAAAGGTACCTATCTATACTCTGATTTACCACTGTGCAGTCTCATCACATTAGACTCTTCACTCTGGTAAGCCATCAACTGCCACATATTTTAGCTAAAAGTACAGTGGTTTACATGCTGATGTAGGCAAATCAAAGGGAGTCACTGAAACCCCATTAGTGACCTAAGGGTTCAGAACAGATATTACAAAAGCTGGTATTAGCTTCCGTAGAATAGCTACTGAAGTCCTAACACACATTTATCTCAGAAGATATAGGTAGAAAAGCAAAGTGTGACCCTCTTATTCAGATGTTCAGGGCAAAAAACATGTATATAGAAGGACTTCATTTACAACATAATTCTACTATAGACATATTAAAGCTATATTGCCTCCATAATAAGAAATGTACTAGTCACAAAGATAAGGTCACCTTTGGAGAAACTTTGAAGGATTTGAAGATGTGTATGCTATCTATTTTTTTGAAATTGCTTTGTATTATTTACTCATATATTCTTCTGAGCAAAAATTAGACTTCTTATCTGTGAATGCACAACCAAACAATTAGGGTAGAATCATTCTTATGCTTTTCCTCTCTCCATTATGTTTCTTTGCCTAGTCAAAACTTAATTATTCATGCAAATAGAAAGAATGAATATTTTCCAACACATGATTATAGCTGTTTTCACTGCAAAAATTTCTGAGAGCATTTTTGATGTGCATTGCAAAAAAAGAAACAAAACAGTCTGGATTTATGCTAAGTGCACTTCTTTAAAAATTCAGATGAACATTCATAGAGATTGCTTTGCAAGGGATTCTCTAGAGAAGCTGATTTCAAAGCACATTGAGCTCAATAGGAAAAAAAAACACATCTATTTGGATCAGGCCCTACATTCTCTGGGTTTTTTTTCGTAAAGCATTGTTCTGCTTACCACAAAAAAAGTCACAGGGTAGACCAAGCTAGGGACCTTGCAGTCTGTTCACAGACAGGATTTATATTAACAGATGCTACCAGCAAGGAGAAGCTACAAGAGGAATTAGGACAGGTTAACATCTAATGCTATGGGACAATATAACGAGCTAAGGAAGATTTTGTTTTATCCTACTCTTCTTCTATTTCAGTAAAATATCTAAATGAAGTGTCAAAAGAGTTCTAAAAAAGATTATGCTTAATTGCATGAATATGCACCCTTACTTGGAAAAGTGTCACTCTCATTTTCTTCAGCTGTCCATCCTAAAAACACATGACAGCCTGCTCTTAAAATCTTGGGTTGAGAAGTGTTTGAGTTATGGGCTCAGACTATTAGCTGAAATTGTCTGGTTTTTTACATTCCAAGTAAGAATTAAAAAGCACTTCCAAAAAAAAAAAAAAAGATGCAAAATCTGGTTATGTCTAGCATTCACAAAAGATTTCCCTGTTTCCCTGTCTCATCCTGAATTGTTAAGGTAAAGACTAAATTGTAGAGACATTTTTCTTAGCCTCACTGGGATTTAGCCAAAGTGCACATATTGATTTAGCTTTGTACTCACACCCAAAATATCTTGCAAAGTCTGGAGAGATCCCAAGAATGGGATGCAGCTGTCATCATAAGATTTGTCCTTTATTTTTTTGACAAAGAACATCTATATATGCTCACAATATCATGTTTGCTTTCATGAACATCAAACAAAGTATCCTTTTTCTACAAAATTTATGTTAAAGCTATTTTTGAAACAGTCAGTATGCATTGATATAAAGACACGCAAATGCTAATGTACAGTTCTTTCCAGAAGATGTGCTATTCCTATGACACCTCTGAGAAGATTTGTTTCAATCTTGGAAAAAAAGTGAGTTTACTTTCTTGTGCCTATTAGTTAAGTTGTATATGGTCACTTCAGTATTTGTCTCTAGTTGCTTCTTCCTTTCCATAATTTCACTATAAGTAAGGGGAGTTCATTACGGCATCGGTCTGAAAGAAAAGTTACAAATAAATCTGTTCTTTCTTGTGACTGTAAAAGGACCCCAAATCCTCCACATCTGGTGAAGACAATAGATTTCTCATTTCATTCTTGAATTATTTCTCATTTCATTCTTGGACAGGATGTTTAGGCTCATATTTTAATCCATCAAAAGCTTTTTTAAAAATCCTGATTGAAATGAGAACTTGATTTGCTCTTGCCTACTTCTCTCTCAGAAGCTTATATTGGACTGCTTACAGTGTTTAAATTCTGTTTATTTTCCTGTAAAGGGATGTTACAAATATGCTTGTTGAAAGACTGGAGACAAAGGACTGAGATCAGCCACACAATTGGAATCAGCTGCCAACAAAGAGAAACTACAGTGGATGAACTGTGACCAGGTAGCTTCTATCTGTGGTGCCTAATAAAGGTAGAGGGCAATCAAGAGCCATTCTTGTGCAGTTGCACTTATTATTTGGACAAAAGATAAAAATAATGTGGATTCAGGTATAGAAATACAGACAGAATATGTTCATATTGCAAAACGCTTGCTTATCATTCTTTATCTTATTTCCTTTTTAAATTTAGTGTGGTAGTAAAGAGTATTCCATTAATAGCCCTGATCGTGGATGTGTTTCTTGATTAATTTCTTTAGTCAAATCAATCTGCCTATAAATCTATAAACTTTCTTTGGATTCAGGTTACGTAATACCCACAGAAATATGCAATGCTGTCTCTGAAGCTTCTTACAAGGAATATAAAATACCTGTAATGTACTCAAAAATTTTTGATCTACGTAGCAGTCTAATTCCACTGGAAAAGTGCTTCTTACAACCCAAAACCTTTTTTAGACTTTTTTTCTTTTTTAATTATAAACGTATAGTTATTACAAACTTCATGTATTACCTATCCATTAAGGAGCTCAGCAATACTGCAGTTTAGCACAAATGAATGTGTTTTTTCAATTGTTTTTCAATTAAAAACAAATAGACAGGAAAAGGAATGCATTTGTATTAATGTATGGGGAGAACAGCAAATATTGCATATAGTAGGGCTGAATGAAAAAAGAGTTTCTCCAGTCTGCTTCTGACAAGTAGCCCAATATTTTCTACAAAAATGTAGGTTGTCTTTCTATGGCACTTGTTTGTGATTCCTATTTAGTACAGCACAGGATTAACTTTCCCGTGAGCAGAATCACCTGGCAAAACATGCCTCATGGCCTACCGTACATGGAGGAAAAACTTTTTCACAATAATTTTTATGGTTCTAGTTGTTTTGTCATGCTTATGATTTGTATAATTTTGTATTAAAATTTCTTATATTTCTTTAACTGATAGAGGTACATATAGCACCATCTAGAGATATAAAAGCAAAATTTTTAAATGAATCACTATCAGACAACCAGCATACAAGATAACTTCACAATTTATAACTACTTCTCATATTATATTTTCAGATGACAAGCTGAAAGAAAATCACACCTTCCTAGAAAAATGCAAACCCTTCTCTAATGTGGATTCCCTGCATGACTTTTCCAGAAATACGCTGGCTGAGCATCTTCTGACTATAATTTGTGTTCTATGGCAAATTACTAAGATAATGAGTAGATTATGCAGTATTTAATGACATTCTTAAAAGCCCCTCATGCTGTGTAGAAATATTAAATATCTCTTAAATATTATGTAGGATAAACACAGAAAATCAGACTGGCAATAATTAGTATGTAGTGTTGTTCCACTTAAGAAAGCAATCACTTAAGCTCTGCTCTAATATCTATGAATATGCAGCCAGGCACAGAGAAAAAATAAAATGTGCTGAAGACTAGCCGACTTGTACTACAAGCAATATTCAGCCATCTAATTTTGTTCTGTGAAGGAATTAATCACTCGCATCTTTATAAAACATGTCAAAAGCAACTGTGAAATAACAGTAATTTTGGCTCTGTAAGAAGTCTATTTGCTTTATCTTTTACTAAGGTCAGTGGATTGAAGCAAATGGTAAAGATGAAAGTATGATTTTTCAAGACGTTATTATGTCTGTGAAAGAATGAGGACAAACAAACAGTCTGTTACTTTATTTTCATCCTTTTAACTGCTAATTTTCTTATGTGATAAGCTACTTCAGCCAGGACATTTCAGAACAACCCTTCACATGAAACAAAAATAAAACAGCTTATTAAAAAAAAACCTAAAAAGACACAACGCTATATACATAATTATCAAATTTTGCCTTTAAGCTAAGGTGGTATTTGAAATCCTATTGCTGTGGCAAGATGTTTTTAGCTGTGTTAAATCAAAAAATAAATGTAAAGTAAATTTATTTTTAATATCATATTACAATAGTCTCCAAGTCCTTTTATACTGGTATACAAACAAAACTAAATGTAATTAAATTAGTGACATTATATGACTGTAAAATGAGCGCACTGGAAGTAGCATTAGACTCTAGAGTACTTAAAGGGAGAAAATCTATATTGAAATTTGAATTATAATAAAACTATTACAATTATTCAATGTATTGTAAGAACACTGATAAGAGTTAATGACAGTATTTCTCTAAGACTACAACTATCTCCTGTAAGCAAGTGATAATAAAATAAATTTGCCAGGAGAGCTGAAAGTGATAGTTGAAGTGTATATGAAGGTCAGACACAGATTACCAATGTTTTAAAATTTATTACTTCAAGACTCTCCTTTTTGTGAAATATGATGGTCTCAGTAATGTGTTATTGACACAGAAACACAGAGCACAGTACTGGCAACCGGTGAAGAATAGCATTTTGGAAGGAAAGTTGTTATCTTCTTTGCTTGATTACTTGCAATGTTATTTCAGGCTATATACCTGAAAGTAATTTAATTTCCAATATTTTAACCTTTGTCCCTAATTTAATGAGATTACTCAGATTCTCATGGATAGCTTTCAGTCATTAACAGGATCATGGAATTGATTTAAATTTTATTTATCTAGAACTAGATGTTCTGTTCTTGGTTTAAGTAGTTTGGGACATACCTCTGAGGGGTAAAAATTACTAAAACTGAGGTAAAAAAATAGCAATATAATCTGGTTTAATATGTAGGATATTGGTTATTCACACAGGATTTTCTTCTAGGAGAAAAACAACTCCAAAAAGTGATTCAGGAATTCTTTTAAATGGGGTAGGATAAATAATCTTCTAGAAGAGTCAGTTCCTCGGTCTGACATTTCCTCCGCTCTCCTCTCTCTATCAAGGAATGCAGATCAACTATTTATATCGCACACTTTGACTGAGGTCAAGTCAATTGCACTTATTACCAGACTCATGATTTTTCATCATCTTGTTTTTCATGAAGCCACTAAAACATGAAGTTGTACTAGATTAACCTCCACTAGATTTAATGAACTTTATCTATTATCTTCCTTAAGAAAAAATACAGAATCCTAGAGGGTGGAGGTTTGCAACAAAGGTTCCCTGAGACAAAAAAGATGAAGTAGCATATTAAGTATGTATTTTTCTTTAAAATTTTTAAGCTAAGAACACTAAGGTATTAGTTTTCCTAAATAACAAACGCAAGCATAGAAAAAATATCTCTAGCTTTTATTTTAAGGTGAATTTTAAATAGAAGGAAAAAAAAATTGGAATAGTACTATTACTTTTTATAAAAAATGAAAGTGAAAGAACACTGAAATATGGACTGTGTCGGTTTTGAGCTCTATAAGTTGATCACATGCAGTAAACATTAGCAAATCTGATTAAAAGGTGCAAAAAGTGTTTTTTCAAATAATCTGTCTTATGATTTTCAACAATCAAATACAACAAAGAATATAAATAAAAGTTACTCTTTGACCTCCCTTTGGAGCGCAGAAGTGTTGTGTACAGAACATATCAGTATGCAGCTACAGCAGGCCTCATTAGTTTGCCATCTGCCATGGTGGATAGATGCTAAAATGTTGTTATTGCAAGGTTCATTGAGCAGTAAAATTATAATATTTAAAAAAAATGTATTTTAAGTAAAAATCCCTTGAAAGAAAACAGCTGCTGAATGATGACTAAGGTTGTGATCCCATTAAAATAAAAAACACCAAACAAATAGAAGAAATTTTAAAAGTTATATCAGCCTTAGTTCCTTCATCCTGTAAGAATAAGTGAGAAAACATTTCCAATACAGACAAATGTATTCCACAAGGCAATATTTAAATGGCACATGAGATACCATGTTTTATGCTAGTTATTTCAGTTACAGCATGTCTTCATTGGCTCCTCCCATGTCAGAATAATGCATGGCTCCCTAGAGCTTTTAAGTAAAAAAAAAATGTAATCATGCTAAAAAAATGTAATAAAAATCTGAATGTTATAGAGTTAACATAGCTGCTTCATAAAAGTATAATATATGAAAAAACAGCTTCATAGCTGTTTTTTCATATATTATACTTTTAGTAAACTGCTCTTGCCAAATTATAAAGATCAATGATATTAATGTAATAAACTTTTAGTAAGAATATATTTTCTTTTCCATCTCCTTCTGTATCAGGTTATTTTTCCTAATAAAAATTAGAAATGGTATTCAAATCTTTACTGGACTCCTTTCTTCTTCCGTAGTTAATACATCCTGTTCCCTACTGTGTTATCATAGAATCACAGAGTCACAGAATACCTCCCCTAAGTTGGAAGGGACCTGCAAGGATTGAGTCCAACTCCTGGCCCTGCAGGGGGTACCTCAAGAATCACACCATGTGTTGGAGAGTGTTGTCCAATTGCTTCTTGAACTCTGTCAGGCCTGGAGCTGTGACTACATCAGGGAACAAGTAATACTTAATTTCTACAACAAAAACTAATTATAGTCTTACATTATCAAGCAATGGCTGGGCCAGCCACACCATTCCCCTCCTGCACTAAAATGTCATTCACAGTCTGGGAATGGCACCTCTTCCTTCGTAACAAAGCTGAATGAAAGCTGCTGCTGGTCTTGTGGGGCAAGTTGCTTCCCGTTTGCTAGACATTGCTGCTAGCCACATTTTGCTGCTCTGACAACTATTCCTCACTCCTTTCTCATCTACAAACTCCTGATAGCGTTCTCCACAGTGATACAATTTCTTTGCTACGCATTTCTCACATGTTGCTGTTACTAGGAGCTTTACTAGGATGTCATGCTCTACTGCCTATTCTGACCAACATCTCCAGTATCATTGAGAGCCCCTTTTGATCTGTGGAATGCGAATAATTTACAATATTAGGATTTCTTGAACCAACATAGATTAATTGAGTTATGACGGCTCTAAAAGGTTCAGAAATGAGTCTGAAAACTGAAATGGGAACCGTAGAATAATAAAATATTCTATTATCACTTCTAATTTTGAGAATATAGTTATAATCAAGTTTTACAAAAACATAGTACCATTTATTCACCTGCATAGCACAGAATACACCTAATTGCTGTAAAGAGAAAGGGGTACTATAAAAAATGGAGAAGGAAGAATATTGCTATCGACTTCAGTTAGACTAGTTCTTATCTACCAGTCTTACATATTAGCTAAAAAGACTGATGCATTTCTCTAGACGTTCATCACTGAACAACAAGATGGGCTTAGGGTTACCAGAAGAACTCATCAGTACTAAGAAAGAAAATTGAACATGAGTATGATGTGACCCATGAATTGATCTATTCATGATTTCCCAGATACTCTATTTCATTTTTATCATCTGGAAATGGATGAAATAATAGATTTTTATGATGACTTATAGGGAAACTACTAACTATAGTTTTGTGTGACATAATTATTATTTATTAACTAGGTAATTTAAAAGTCAATACAATCTTAGTATCTTAGATCTTATGAGTTACTGTGACAATGTGTCATTATTTACACCAGAAGTAGTGACTTGATGTACTTACACACATTGTAACTGTTCATGGATAATAGAGTAAGACCTTTTAAAAGTAGAATAAATAACAAGATGTGTCAAAGTGTAACTCCTACTTTTAATGCAGCAGTACCTTAGAAGTTTAACTATTTAAGTTAGAAGGTATGTGGAATATAAAACTGAAATGAAATACACGGCAACTTAAAATATGAAACAACTTAATTGAAAATATAATTATCCTAAAGCACAACCCTAAAGCACAACCCTGATCACAATTATGAAATCACCATTTTGAAATCATCATAATGTCACCATAGCATTCAAAGTAAATAAAGTTTTATCCTAAATGTTATAATGTGATACATAGAATAGACAAAGAAGAGAAAATGTTTTAACAATTATTTAATGTACAATTGTGGTACTTTCTAAAAAAGTATGACATTGTTGTTCTAGACACTTAAAAATCTTAACAAATACAAAATGAATTATGGTAACCGTCTTAAAGAGCTTATTTTGTAATTTAAATTTTATATTTAAGAAGCATGTTCAAGAGATGAAAGACTGAGAAGGAAAAATGACAGAGCTAAAGCAGAGCAACTGCTTGATTTACTGTATTTAGTTCCCATGAATTCCAATTAAGTTTGGAATAGAAGTAATCTGTGATAAAAGTATGGTAACTGCCAAGTCTGTCTGTACTTTTTTCACTATCATGTATTCTCAGATATTTTGCAAGGTAAAGTCCTTTTGTCACCACGCTGAAGCTTTGTTGCCAGGAGAATCTGTCCATAACTGGCTAGTGTTGCTCAGGGACCAAACAAGGTTAATGAAGTATTTAACAAATCTGATCCATCTTGTAAGTAGCCAGAATCCAAGAAAGGCAATCAGTGCAGCTTTGTAAACAATGTATGTTCCTGGGGGCAGCATGCATCTACATCATTACTTCCCATATTGGTGCAGATCACTTGCCACGGTCAGAGGTTCACAGAAGAGCAGCCACTATTTTCACAGTGTAACAGAATTCAGCCCTGCCACCAAGATGCAGGATGTAAACATATGTGCGCATGAAAAACACATCCTCAAACTGCTATTCAAGGATATTAGCTTTTAAAAAAAGCTATGTGTCCATCCTTTTTGCAATCCATCATATTTGCCTTAATACTGATTGAAACTAGACAAAATATTACACCTGACTACAGCAAACACAAGCTATAGCATGAACTCTCCATAGTTCCAAAGGCATGCAGAAGAAAATATATATATTGCTATACTTGAACAAACCTGTATTTTCCATGAAGTTGTTTTGTAACTAATGATGAAAAAGCAACCAGAGAGTTAACATCTATTGAAAAATAGTGTCTTACAATAACATGTAAGTTTGTTCAGTTTAGTTTCTGCATAAATACCCACAGGCACTTTAATATTAGATTGTCCTATTCCCTTTTTAAAACTTTATACCTGCTTTGATGTCTTTCTGCTTACCTGGAAGAACAGTTTCAGATGGATATAGTTTCTCCATATTTTCAAGCTTGCAAAAGTAGAGAGCCTTTATAATTTATTCTGTAAATTATATTACTTACTATAAATTACCCTGTAAATTACCTCACTTACTGTAAGGTAAATATCCTTTTGTGGGGTGGCTGGCAAACGCAAGAAAAAAGGGAGAAGGGATTAGTTGGAAACTTCTTAATTGCAAACTCTGCCAAGAAATATTTTATCTTTGAATGAATGGTAAATGGATAATAGTAACAAGGCAAAGTTTGAAAGGAAAGGTCATATCTTTCATTAGTCTACCCAACATAGCTTCCAACAGCTAGGCTTCCCAGACTACTAGCTCTTCCAAGTCTGATAAAAAGGCCACAGTCTTTAAACTAAGTACTGGGAGGAAAAAAACAACCTGTATATTATTATTGTCTTTCTGATTCATGGAGCTATATGAAATTTTCCTTTTATGCCTCAGCAGTTTTTAATTTTGCTCTTTCAATTTCCTAAATTGTATTTAATATCACTATGCTCCATGTTGTTTACTGTGCATATTTCCCCTGTTAACTATTCAGGTTTGTAATTTGTTCTTTTTTTTTTATACTTGGCTTATGGCAACCTTGGAAAAGTCATGGCACTTACTGAGATTCTGTCACTGTAAGTAAAGGGTTGCTTTTGTCATTAACACTTCTGAAATTTAGAAGTGACATTGAAATGCCTGGTGTTGTGTTTCTCTTGCATATTTTAATGGAGGTATGTTACATACCTATATCTATATCATCTATATAGATATCTATATCTATAATCTATCTATATGTATATCTCTATAACTTTATATCTATATCTATTTATAGCTATATCATATCCCCATGATATTCTTTTTTGAAAATCTAATTTTTAAGAGATATATCCCAGGGATAACACTAGGTGAGTATAGCATTTCAAATCCAGAAGTAGATATTTCTGTCACAGCCAATACGATTCATGAGTTGAGTCTGTTGCAAAATGCTATGGTATTACTAGGCCATATTCCTAAACTTCTAGATTCCAGAAATCATTTTTGTTTTGAATGTGTCTAGTCTTCCCGTTTAACATCTCTGTTCTTTTTCTTTTCTTTTTTTTTTTTACAAAATTTAGGAGGGGGGTATGTTTATCAAAGAAAATATGGTTGTTGTAAAAGACAAAAAAGTAAGTCTGATAGCTGTGTTTTCCATTAAACAATACATGTGCCATGTGAGATTAAAAGAAAGAGTGCCTGGAATTAAATTCAGATTTTGATCGAAATATAAAGAAGAAGAGGAATAGATAAGGCAATCTTAGTTTGATAAAATGGTGTCAGAAACAAACCCTTTAGAGTCCTGGTGGGCTAAGATGAAAATTTTTTGTCAGTGTTGATCCCTAAACAAGAGAATTTACAGGCAAGTAAGACAATCTGAATTAACCAGACTGAGCTATAAAGTGCACAAAGGAAAAAAAAACAAAAATAACATCTCAGACAACTCTGCCCACTTGTTTTAATTGTGGCCACTTTAAAGTCATAAATGGGTAAATTACAGTTAACGAGTTAACATACAGAACCCCATTGCAGCAGAAAATAAATGCATCTGTATGCTTTATAACTAAAACAGAGGGAAAAAACCCAAGATACTCTAGCTGAAAAAATGCCACCAAGCAAATTATTTCAGTCTAATTAGAGGCTGCAACAACTACAAATTGTAAATTAACTAACCGGGATGTAATGAGTAGCAATTGCCTTTGTACCCAAACGGATACAAAAACCATCAACAACCAGTAGTACGGAAGTATTTTGTAATACTGTGAATGGCATAGGCAAACACAATATAAACGTATTTCACAGAGTATGTGAGATGTGAAAGAGCATGTCCAGCTGTACATAGCAAGTATTCAAGTGACAGAAAAAGTTGCCAGACAAAAGACAAGGTAAGTGCAGGGCAATGTCAATAGGCAGAACATGACTGGTAAAACCAAAACCAAAGTAAAGGGTATCAGGACCGGAGGAGAACCCTTCTTTTTGGGAGAGGGAAAATAACATAAAAAACCCAAGCATCACCCAAAAACATAATTGGACAAGAAACATGGCAAGATTGTTTCCATTCCCACTTCTTGTGTCAGAGATTTCAAGCTTCATCTCTTGAACCTGTGCAACTAAGAATCACCAGACCAGATTGTGACCAGAGCCATTACAGCTTACTATACAGCTGAAGAGAAGTGAGATATTAACGAACGAATTTGATGAATTTTTGTTCTCTGCAGTCTTATGCTTTTGCAACTGTATATCATCTGTTACCTTTTAAAAAAGTTATGTTCTTGAATAATCCCAGGAGGCAGAAATAAAAATGCTTGCATAACTTGTGTTCTTGTGAATCAGAGAGTTGGAAAGAACAGATATTCATTTAACAAAGACTCAGGATCTCTTTTTTCTATGACACTCAAAGATTCAATCCACAAACAGATCAGAGGTAATATTTAGCAGTACTACTTATTAGAAAGTGTCCTGTAAAGTGATTTTTTAAAAATGTTTTGCTCATTGACACTTTACTCTCCTTGTGTCAATTAAGGGAAGCTAAGATGGGTAACTGTTTGAACTAATAGCTGTTCATTACTCTATCAAAGCATGCACTATTTTAAAGAAAAGCTAAAAAGCCCACTTAGTGATGCAACTCAACACTTTCATGTGTGCTGAATAGAAAAGAGAGTATCTCACCTTTCAAAAACTAAATAAATATTTAAATAAGATAAATATTCAGAGGAAATAAACCTCTTCAGTCATTATTTTAACCAAATATCACATTCAAATAAGTATACCTCCCTCTTTTTACTTTTCATGTGAGCTGATGCATTGTATCTGTTAATACTTGTTCAGTTTTAACCTCTATTCTTGTTCTTGTTTTTGTTAGCTTGGAAAGTCCAGGGACTATTGTTATATACGCTCAGACATTTTAAAATCTGAAGCTTTATCAATTTTACCTTCTTTTACTGCTACTTAGCCATATTGAATTGTGTTTTAGGCATCCCTTGTATGACATAACCATGAAGATTTTGCCTCTCCTAAATATGTGTGGTCTGTAGTGGGCTGAATAATTCATTGATGCTGGAGCCTTCATCTCCTCCTATTCAGATTTTTTGTCATAATTGTTCCAAATCCATGCCAAAGTCAGTACCCATGTTACATCCAGTCCACTGCCTTTTTTCCCCCAACTTCATGAAACTCCCTGAAGCACTACCTAGCCACTAGTAGCAAGTTGCTAAAGGACATTCAGTATTTTCTGGTATAACACTTGAAATTTTTCTATATGTCACTTGGTTCACATTAAGTGAATATTCCACAAATTAAACAAATTAAAAATAAAAAAAAAAAAAATAATCTGTCTGGTGGTAGAAGTTCTACAACATGTAGAGGTGGGAATTTTTTTGCAACTTTATCATTTTATTGCAAGGGCAAGCAAAGTCAGGATAAGAAGTTATAAAAAAATAATGTGGATAAGAAAACTTCAGTAGTAATATATTTTTATGATAGATAAGGAAACAAAAACAATTATTTAGATACTTCAGAGAAAAAGGGAAGATAAAAAGAAAGGTAAAGGCTCTAATTATCAGAAAGGAAATACACTGGAGGGGATAAAAACTAGAATTTGTAAGTACTTGCTCTGCTTCAGTTCACTCAAAAGGACTCTAGTGTAAAATGATTAATTATGCTGGGAGTAGATGAACAACATAAGAGAACAGACATCAACATTGTTAAAGAGCAAATGAGAAAATACCTGGACCAAATTAATATTTTGAATCTGTAGGGTCAGATTAAATCCATCAGAGAGCGCTAAAGGAATTAGTCAATGAACTTACATAGCCAATGGCAAGTGCTTTTAGAAAACTCTAAGGAGATCACAGAACTGCAGATTAGTAACTTCACATTTATTATAGGAATAATATCAGCTAAACTGAGATGTAACGTGAATAAAAGTAACTCTTATAAGTGCTGGAATGATGTTTAGGGCACAGAGCAAAACAAATGTTAGAGTTTAAAATGAGCTTATAAAATAGGCGGAAGAAAATTCATAAGTATGATTTCTCCTGCCTAATAAACTTATTTTCTAGAAATGCCTACACAATCTAGGTTGCTTTTCCCTGCCTTTTTTCTGACTCAGCTCTTCATACATTAGCACTTTACACTCATCAGCTTTTGCCCAATCTGAGTTGATCATTACTATAAAATTTATCACACAGTAATAAACAAAGAAAAGAAACAAAAAAAAAAAAAAAAAACAAATTAAAGACTTACATGGATTTGTGGATGAACAAATAGATGAAAAGCAGGTTCTATCTGCTTCTCAACAGTAGAAGTTTTGAGAGGATGTGAGCATTGAAAGTAGTATCGTGTAGTTGAATTACTGAATCACTGAGAACAAGAACAGTAGAGACTTTTCAGATTTCAGTAACATGCACTGTGAAAGCCAAATAGTAGATTTCTCTGGCCAACAAGATCCAAGCTCTCTAGTACCTGAAGGTCAGTGCTAATCGTAACAATTTGGTTTTGTCACTGCTTATGCTTCTTACATAAGTCAATCACAAGGCATCTTCTAGACTAAATAGTATATTGATTAGAGTTTGGGGATTTTGCAGGAAATTGATCTTTGAAACAGTTTATTTATTGGTCAATTGATTTTATCACATACATGGGACATTTGCTTGGATGGCATCTATGAAGGGTATAGACAGAGACTATTGGATTCTGTCAGAGAATAAAGTATGTCAGGGAAAGAAGTATGAAAGAGCAGGTAGCAGTATTTTAATGCAAATAAGAAGGTTGGAAGATTACCTATCAAGAAAAAAGTGTTGCACTGGGTATTCAGGACTGATAGAAGAGAGCAGATGGATTTTGAAAAAGAAGCAGACGGATTTTTCATTGACATGAGAGGAGAGCTGTCAAAGTACCAGCTGTGGTTGAGAAGGAAGGACAACCAATTAATTGTTTGTGCCCTTTTTTGGCAGATGTCAGGTTCTGCTATCCTTTATTTACCGAGGCTTGATTCCTTGAGAATCCACAGAGGAAGGCAGTCTTTAAAAAAAGTTGGGGTATTCTACATTTGGTACAACAAAAATGCAGTTTTCCTACCCACATAGGTGGAGACAAATAGAGAATGAAGGGTGAGCTGGACTATATGAACCTTTGCTGGGTATTTCCCACAGGACATTGGGTAATTAAGCTGCAGTTTAATTAAGCTACATTCTTCATATCTTGCCTTTCTTTCTGAATTTGCAGGGTGTTCACGTGTTCTAGTAGACCATGAAACAAAATACTAGCAGGCACTTTTCTAACAAACCACACACCCTGTGTCATTATTGTTTGGATACTACTACATAAATTGTCAATATGTTAGAACCATCATCGTTAAGGCTGCAAGTTACTTCAGTGTGATGGTTTCCTGCACAATGTAGCTCAGGACAATAGACACTTGTTTTCTTGGATAGGTGATGCTTATGAGTGGAAAAGTTGAATGGACTCACAAGGAATGCGAAGTGGAATAGAATTATATCACGTTTTCACCTTTGTACAGCCAATTATATAGTTCAGTGAAGCAAAAATTAAATAACTAAGAATCTACTGAGGAAAATAGAAGAGCAGAAAGGAGGTAACTAAAGCTTCATCTAAAGGCCAAACACTATTACGAATATGAGCCGAAGTTCTCTCAAAATTCCTTATTCCTTCTTTGCAGATCCACTATAAAAACAAGACAGATACAGTGCTACAATTGTAAATATACCTCTAAAACCATTCTTAGCAGGACATGAAGCATATACTTGCATAGTGTTTTAGTTCAGATAAGGAATGTATTTTTCAAGCAAATCTGACAGAATGAAATGTATTAAATACCTGAATTAGCAAATAGTGTGGGACATCCCATAATCAGTGTGCGAAGCAGAGTAGTTGCAACTGAGAATCTAATGCAAATACTACAAATGTTTTGGAAGTTTTAACTTGATGAAAGTTGCTGAAGGTCATGGAGGTTTTTAAATTAGTTCTAATCTTGCCCTGCGAACTGGAAGTTGTTAGCAGTGCATTTTCAATATAAAGGAACCAGATTGTAATTTCTAAGAGTTTCTACGATGAAAATCAAAGCTCAATAGATGGGAAACTGGAAGAACTGTTTAAAAAATGCATTTCTCAAATTAAAAACATAATGGTCATGTACTTTTGGTGCACTTCAGTATGCAACAATGAGCAATGTCAGAGAACATGACATTAATTTGTTTTCAATTAAACTAAACTGAAGGTGTTGTACAGCAGCCTACTGCATGCATTCCAGCTGAAAATAGCTAACCAATCCATAGGACAAAAATAGACCAATATCCAAAGCAATATCCAAAGTAAAAAAGAAATCAAACCAAAGAAAAGCCCAGACTCATGAGTATATTATGAACATCAAACCTTGTCTCCAATGTCTCACTTTGCTGAGAACCTGTATGATTCCTCAGCACTTGATGGAGTAAGGATGTTTGGTCAACTTGTAAACAATATATCGTAAAACACCCAAAGATAATTCAAAATAATATCCTACCATAAGAATCAGATTAGAGCAATCCTCAAACCACGTAAGAAAAACATTTTTCCTAATTACAGCATGTTTTCAGTGTGGAAGGGAATATGGATGATTTAAATTTCAGGGAAACGGTACACACTACTTTGCCTTTACTGTTAAACAAAGGTGAACTAGGGATATCTCCCTGGCCCCAGAGGTAGGTGACACTTACAGGCTTGTACAGAAATCACTTACAACTAGGCTCCTTTCTGACATGTTGCCTTCTCCACAGGTGTTTGCAGTCAAGATATAATATAAGCCAGATGACACTTCAGCAGAATAAACGACTGTGCTCACTGTATAGTTTTACTTTAAGGAAGAGATGCTGGGAATTGATTTCAAGATCTAAATTCCTAGCTTCAACTTCTTTTGATTGTAGCCTAATAACAGCGATTTTTTCCATTACTAGTGAAAGGCCATGAGCTTTGTACTAACCTAACAGTGCAAATTCTTCTCTGGACTTGCTTGTCTTTTGTTGGTTTTAGCTTGTTTTAATCATTCCTTAGGGATGAGGTGAGTGTTGTGTATTTATTTTCAATTAAAATCTGCAAATGCCATTGATATTGAAGGCCTGACAACCTGAAATAAACATTTAACAGCAAACAGCCCTTTCTGTCAACTAAGGTTGGGAAACACTGTTGTACAAGTTTCAATTTTTATCTGGGATACCATGAGAAGGAAAGTGTGTGTGATATGAAAACATCTCCCTGAAAAAGAGATGTAATTCTTGTTTAATGAAAAAAGAGGAAGAAGTGCTAGACACCACAGGGTAGATGAAATTATTTCTCAAATTCTTTTGTAATTCTGGATTGGGAATAATGATTACTATTATCCTGTTTAATGGAAAGGTTTGGCCACTCTAAAACAAAGTACATGTAGAAATTATAATAAGCAATGAATGACTGGGGACATACCGTTTTATGAGTAGGAAAAAATACCTTTCTTGTCAAAAAATAGGAAGGAATATGATGTTATGTGCTTTACAGGAAAGTATATATATGAATGAATTTTAAAGCAAAACATGTTAAATGCATTTAATTGTGATTTGTAAATAAACGTAAAAACATAGTTTTCTGGTATGTGACCCAGCAACCATTTTAGGTATGGAAGCTCAGATAATGTTATCTCTAGGAGGAGCTGAATAAAACAAAAGTAATTTTAAAAAGCTCCTGATCTAAACCGACTTGGTTAATGTTGGCTTATGCCCACAATGCATGTAAATATGTAATTTAAAACAGGAAAACAATCTTCATTCATTTATAATACAACCCACATTTTTTCTCAAAACTTCTCAGCAGAGTAGGGGAATGGGTAAAAAACATAGGTAGAGATTTGAACAGGTCCAAATACTTGTGAATGATTTTATTACCTATCTTAGAGAAATTTCTGATCATTGCATGCTGTCATTAATTCTGTCCTGAGTCTTACAGTTATCCTTATTCACTGCACAAAGGAAAATTTTAATATGGAATGTAAGGTTCCACTCAAGAAGAACAAAGTCAGGAACTACAGCATCTGGAATGCAGCAAAGCACCAGGATGCAAGACTAGATTCAATCAGAAGGTATTCTAAACAGCTTAAAAAAAAAAAACAAAACCAAAAAACTACTCGCAGGAGAACTTAGAAATTGAAAAGGGAATTTATCTAGCTAGGAATGAAACTGGAATACCTCTTCTCTTTGATGATGAACTAATGAAGCAATTTGTACAGATCTGTGGAAAACTGGTTCTGTTTTAATGTTCTCATTTTTTTTCCTTTGTGTATCTGGTACAAGACTGTCATGACTGAAACAATAATTTTGAGTTTCTTATATTTGTGCATGGTTGAAATGCCTTTTAAGTTGTTTTTTTTTGTTGTTGTTGTTTCTTTCAGAATCTTTTTAATTTGTTTATGCTGCTGCATCTGACACAGATAACTGCTCTATGCTTTTCCACATCTTTGTGTGTATCTTACCTTGCATTACATTCTGCTGGCTACACTGCTGCCAGATAAACCAAGAGATTTCAGCATACTGAAAGCACTACTTGGTTCATCACTACAGATCTACGGATGTAAATTGTTAAAATTTAAAGCAATTTGATTGTATAAGAACAATTTTTTCCTACTTCATATATAACTATATAGGTTCAATTTTTGTCTGTAATAAAATTAAAGAAAAATGCTTGTGACTCTTGTTTCTGGTGCATAGTATTTTTTGTACATACCTGACTTCTCCCAAAGGACTTTGTTAGGTTGCATACCTGCACACACTAAAAGAGGAGCACAAGGACACAAGGGAAGGTGGGGAAATGCCAGGAATCGCATCAGGAAAAGAAGGCTCAGGAGAACCTTAGCCCTAGTGTCCAGAGGTAACTCATGTTCTGAGTCAAAAGGAATGGTTTTCCCATCATTTTACAGAATAGGTGGGAGTCACTCACTAACTTGGGGATTTGGGACACTTGTAGGGAAAGAATCTTTGAGGAATATACTACAATTATTCTGGGATGTTTAGAGAAGGGAAAAAATGGAGGGGAAAGGGAGGCATAGCAGTGGTTTGGGGAAGAGCAAACATGGGAAAACAGAGTACTAAGGGTATAAAAGGGGGTGGCTGAAGTAAGTAGATTGCTGATCAGTACACTTGTCTGGCCACACTCCATGCCTGAGCAGCATCTTCCAACATGTTATTAAATTCCATATCTAGTTGTTAGAGGCCTGGTCAAAGGCCTCTCTCTTCTGTGGGCACATGTGTGTATGGTGCGAGCAGCTGGAATTAGACCAGTGGCCAGAGGCCTGAGTGTTGGGGGTGCCAGCACCTGGAATGAGTGCAGGTGTGCAAGCAGGCATGTGGACACTGGCAAAGGTCAAGCTGGGCTAGCCAGGAAGTAGTTGAAAAGGTCTGGGAGCCAGGGAAAGTTGTTTTTTTTTCTTGAAGGCTGATACTACAGAGGAGGCTGGGTGTCAGAGGGACAAAAGGAGTATGGCCAGCTGCTGGAGAAACTGAGGGGTCTGGTGGTTGATTCAGAGATATGACTGCATGCACATGTGTGTGTGTATGTGTTCCTAGACATTAATTACTTCAGAAGAGCAAGGATCTGGGACAGGCTCCTCAATGGACTGCATACCCAAGGCAAACTACTGGGAGGTCCTTGTGGGTGTGTCTCTGTGTGTGAGCCTCTGGCCCTGAGTGTTCCTATGTGCAGGAGATTGCAAAAGGAGTGACTGGGATAAAAAGGACTAGATACTGATTCAGCTGGGTCTCTGAGCCAAGATGCTGAAGGGCTCCACATCATACATATTCATATGTACGTACATACGTATATGTGTATGTGCATTTATCTTGCAGAATATCCTGCACTGGAAGGGCCTCTCAAGGATCATTGAGTCCAACTCCTGGCCCTGCACAACAACATCCCCAGGAGTCTTTGAGCCTGAGAGCATTGTACAAAATCTTGAACTCTGCCAAGCTGCCAAGCTGTGACCACTTTCCTGGGGAGCCTGTTCCAGTGCCCAGCCACTCTCTGGGTGAAGAACCATTTCCTGATATCTAAACCTCCCCTTATACAATTTCAGACTATTCCCTTGGGTCCTGTCACTGGGCACCAGAGAGAAGAGATCAGTGTCTGCCTCTCCTCTTCTCCTTGTGAGGAAGTTGCAGACTGCAGTGAGGTCTCCCCTCTCCAGGCTGAACAGACCAAGTGACCTCAGCTGCTCCTCATGCAGCTCCTCCTCAAGACCTTTCACCATCCTCATTACCCTCCTTTGGATGGTGTCTAACAGGTTAATGTCTTTTTTGTATTGTGGATATTGAAACTGCACACAGTATTGAAGGTTTGTATATTTATGTATATGTTCATAAACAGATGTGTTCATATATGTGTTTTTATATATATACAAAATATATATGTACATGTTTATATATATTTGTTTCCCACTAACAGACCATCAAATTCAGGCAGAGGTGGGATCAGGGTGTAGCCACTGGTGCACTTTGCGTTGGTGTGAGTTGAGTGTGCCTGTCTGTGCTGATCAGTGTGGCTGATGTGTGGCCATGTGCACATACACTGAATATCTGTGTATGGTGTGTGTGTGCTCAGCCTTGCCACAGTTTGGACCTCTGCACATGGAGCTGCAGCAACGTCACCTCTGTCAGACGGCTGGATTTGGTCTGTCACTAACAAACACATGTTTTTCTAATACCAAATGTGGTGCAGGATTTGCAAGAAGAGGAAAATATGGATATCAATGCACCATATATAATTGATTTTTCAAATGTAGCACCTTTATAATTTACCAATTGTCCATAATGAAGTTGTGATTTTTGCAATTTTTTGTTATATTTCAAAACTATTTAAACTTTAAAATGAACACAGTTCAGATTTTAAAGTTCACAGTTTAAAGTAATTCCTTTGGGTTTTTGTCATTTGGCTTTTATTCTTTAATTTCTTGGGAATATAAATGCATGCTTTTATATTGTTGATTTAGATCAAATGATTTTGTTAAGATCTTTGAGCCATTTGGCTAGATCTAACAAATTGACCAAAGCAAATATATATCTGATCCATTATTTAAGACTTGCTATATTTTTATCTACTGCTTCATAGCATAATATAGTGTTCAAAGACTGTCACTGAAGTCCCTTAAAATGAAGCTAATTTCGTCAGACATATTTTGTTGCTTCATAAAGTAAGTCTCAGGACATGAAATTAATTTTATACCAAGATTCACACCATCAAAATATTTTCGTAAATCAGAATAAAATTAGATAGTGTGGATACAGTCAAATAGAATTAATACATGATTAAACTGTGACAGTACTTTAAGAACATTTTTCTCTCTACTCACTCAGATATGATTACTATGATACTTACTGTTAAAATAATATTTCATTCTATTTTCATGTTTTAAAGACCATTGTTCTGGTTGTATATGACTTCTGAGTGAACCCAGTAATAAGACTCGTATTTAAAGCATTTTTTTCATAATGTTCTTAAGGACATAAAAATGCTATCAGTTCTACCACCTTTAAATTTTCTACCTGAGCAAATCTACTGAGGGAGTGGGGTGGCTTTAAAGAAGTTATTCCACAGTAGCTGAAGTCTGCTTCAGAACTAAAACTGGCTCCTTCACTAGAATAAATGTGGTCCACATTTTCACTGACTAGGATTTAGAAGTTCCATTCAAATTTATTTATTTATTTGTTTTAAACATCACTTTGAACTCTTGATGTTAAACATAACAGAAAGAGCACAACAAACCACTAACAACAAAACACTAATAAACACACAAAAAAAAAATTCTGCCCCCAACCCCCTCCAACCTAAACAAACAAACACAAAAACCAAGTAAAAAAAACCCAAAACAAAACCCCTAGACCCTATTTTGCACATATACCCAGAGTGGCTGCTAAGGTCACAACCAAAATTTCAATTAGGTTTCTTCAGTAATTTCCATCATATTATCTGAATTAGTAAGAGATACCACATTTTGTCCAAAGGGTACATGTACTTTCACAGTATTCATATTATTGTGAGGAAAAAGGGAAATATTTATTATTTTAGTTCACTTGACATTCCCAGGGAGCAGCTCCAGAAAGGCTGGGACCAGGAGCCGAGAGTGACAGCATGGCAAGCAGGGCAGTGCCCTCAGCAACAGTGACACAGACCCACAGCACTGAACAAGGGCAGAGTGGGTCTGGTGATGTCACTTGGGTTCAATCAGCAGCTCTCTGATTGCAGACAGGACTGCAGCAATGAGGTCCGAGGTCCACATAGGTAGTCATGTCAACATGTCAGGATCACCATTCAAGCTCAAGTGCAACTCCAGAGCGTAGGGAGGAGAGGGACCTGATCCACACATGGTTTCTCAGAGCTCATTCTCACTCTTTAAACATAAATCTGATCCATGGTTACACAGGAGTGTCATATGATAGCTAACCTTGAACACCAGCAGCTAAATCCCTGTGGGAGAGGAGGCTGCAAAAGAGGCTGTTGCACTCAAGGCTGTGGCAGATGTTTTGAAAAGAAAATAAGATTAAATATAATATCAGCATCCAGGCAGAAGCTGTCATAAAGGAAAATACCACCCCAAAGAAACCTAGCAACTCATCATTTCTGCTTCCCAAATTCTGGGGATCGTTTAGTGATGTGATGCAGCAATGTTCCTAAAGCTGTTGTTGAGAGGAAATGTCTTGCAGGTTCCTTTACAAATACTAAAATACTTCATTTGCATTGGAAAGAAATCAAAGGGCCTCTAGATATCCCTTGGATGGCTGTAATGAGAGTTGCCCTCACCAGGAGTTTCAATCAAAATGTTGTTGCTTATTTCCGTAGATCCACTGGGAAAATCTTTCCTTCACATCAGCATGACTTGGAGATAGAAGAAAGGCTTCTGGGAAGGTGAGAAAGATTGATGCTGCTAAGCATTCATGTAGAACTGTTACTATTGCATTTTTCTTATTAACTTCCTTGGTAAGACATTTTAAAATAAAACGTAATCTATTCTTTTGGTATTTTCACCCTAAAACCACTGCATTTGAGTCCATCTAACCTAAAGAATGTGTTTCTTTGGAGTAATATTTTTGATTAGGCAAAAGATTCATCCATCATCTGGTTCTGATTTAGGGAAGTGAGGAGCTGAGGTGTCAAGAAGCCTTGCGCTCATGAAGTGGTGTGTTGCTGGGGAATTATTTAACATGTAGCATCTTTTCTCAAGAAAAAATTCTCATTAGGTGCTGTGGGAGAAGGAAGCAAAGAGGCAACTCATATCTTTAGACAATCCCCAAAACTTCTTCAGACATTATTTATTATGTGCAAAAGAGAAAATTCACCACTTGCGGTTAATTCCTTTATGTTTAAACCAAATATTTAAAAATGTATACTGAAACATTAAGTAATACATTTATCATGTAGTTGAAAAAGAAAAGAAACAGGCTGAAAATAAAAGCTATTTATGAAATCTTTATTTACTTGCTTAAGCACAATTTAACTTACAGGGAGAAAATACTATGAATGGAAATTTGCCTGCAAATGAATGAATGCCTAGTTGGAATGGCAATGTCCAATATAAGTCAGTTCTAGCTGGCTTGCATTTATTATGTCTCATAATTTTTTAATAGCAATAAATTGTATTTTTAAAGTTTTCAAGCTCTAAAAGAATAAATTATTTATGCTAAGATTTTCTCAGTATTTAATGACATCTAGCACAAACTTTGACAAGCTGACAAAACGCCTAGAACTAGAAGAGCTCTGAAGGCACAGTTATGGTCTTGATTCATATACCCTGCTATATAAACAAAAACCTGTCCTTTCAGTCTATTGCTGTCTCAAATAAATACTTGCATAAATGAATAAACTTTATAAACTCTTTGAAGCAATAACCAAGCATTTTAAATACAATTCTACTACAGTTCTGCTATTAACATACAAATCTATTGAAAAACTCCACACCTGATTCTGTAGTATGAACTATAAATCTAACCAGAAACGCAAATATTATGACAGAACAGGTTTGCTCTTTAGGTATGACCTTTATGGCAATTAAAACAGGAATTAGGCAAATCTACCACAAGATTAATATATCTTCATAAACAGGCACAGTTGAAATGATTAATTAGATTCTTATTGATTCCTGTCATAAGATGAAACAGGAGAAATTTTAAAGTAGAGTTTAATAATAACAATGATAATAGTAATAATAATGCCAACCTCCCAGTAATAATTCCAATAATACAGGTTAAATACTTATTGTTTCCAAGGAGTAAAGAAATAAAGAAAAAAGCATCATGAAACTTCCAATGTCAAAACATATGATTGCAAAAGTAATTATTAGCTGTATTAACAGGTCTGCATCTGTTTTAATTTGATCGATATTTTTATTTTTTTATATTCCCAGTCACTTTGTTAGCAATAGTAATTGAATGAAATATTTGAACCAAATATCTAGTCATTTTGACTTAAGTAACTGTCTTTATTAACATTTATATTTTAATCTGTTTTGTTATTCCGTATATAATATCTTCTGAATAACTTCTTATTATACAAAAAAAATACTTTTGCATATAAATACTCATTAACATGAAAGTGTCTGTCTTTGGAAGCGATTTTTATGAACATTAAGAATGTAATGGTATATCCTAGGAAGCTAATAATAGGTAATGAAGGATGGATGTGGTTGGGAAATAAGTCATTTTCTCATATTGATATTATACCTGTCTTTAAAAAAATAGTCAATTATGAGAGAGGAGCAAAAGGTTTGGTTCTCAGGACTGAGATACTATTTCTACCATAACATTACATGAAGCTGCATGAAACTTTTAAAAATTAATTAAATTCAACTATTTAATTTAGATTAAATGTTTATTGTACACTTAATGCATAACCTTTTAAATTAATTTAATAAAGCTTGAAAGTAATACCAACCTAATCTGTTTTCCTCAAAATTAACCCAACCATGCCAGCAATAAATGTGTGTCTTTGCTCTGTAATTGATAAATTAAACTTGTAAAGACTTTTAGGATTTAACTGTTGTTTAACAAAATAACTGTAGTGGGTTGATTTGGTATCAATTAATTGCCAAAAAATAATTAGCATGTTAATTGACATTTATTTTAGTATAGTGGTAGTTATCTAGTGAATTGCTAATTAAAATACTTAAACCATTCCTTTCAATTTATACAAATGAGATTATACTTTTATTACCTACTTCATTTTTAGGTAATGATCGGGCAAGTAAATTTATGTCCCTTATTTATTGAACCTCGGCAGTAACAACTGATATTTTATTAGCAGTGAGACATCCTTTTATCAGGAGCACATTACTGCTGTGAGTTTGGCATCACATGTACTTTGAAACCGAGGTCTGCATTTGTACATGGCGGTAGTAAGTGATGCCTCCTCTTTGTCTTGCTCTTCACCTCTTCTCTTCTCTTCTCTTCTCTTCTCTTCTCTTCTCTTCTCTTCTCTTCTCTTCTCTTCTCTTCTCTTCTCTTCTCTTCTCTTCTCTTCTCTTCCTCTTCTCTTCCTCTTCCTCTTCTCTTCCTTCCGTAAAATGCTTGCTTTTCTTTTCTGGAGAAGATGGCAGCATGCCTGCTACAGAAGGATGCCACAGCCTGTGCCTACAGCATCACCGTGTGCATGTGCCATGGGGGAAGGCAGGAGGGGCAGCAGCTCGGCCTCCCCAGGCCCTGGGGTTGCTGTGGGCTGCAGCTCACCCAGACCTGTCCTTGGCTCCAGCCCTGCCGTTAAAGGGTGTACCTTTTTACTGGACTGACTGGCAACTAGACAGAAAAGAAACAGCCAAGCTTTGGGGCATGCAAGCCCTTCTTCAGGTGTGAAATAGAAGCAGCAAATTTAAGAAGTGAATGCAAGGGGGTAACAGCTCAGAGTCTAAATAGATCAGCATCAGTTAGGCAATTTTTGAAAGAAAAGACTGTTCATGTTAGAAAGAGATGAGAGGGCAAGAGAAGAAAGCAAGACAAAGTGGAAGTAGAGCAAGGGCAGTAATCCTCTTGGACAGAGGACAGTTTGAAACAGAGGTACTTTGGAACACAGATAGATTAAGAAGAAAGGAAAAGTTAATAATCAACTGTAAAACAAATCACTAGCAGCTTTCTGTGTTTTGTACTAAAAAATATGAATCTCTGAGGAGGAGAGAATTTTTTTTCTTTTCTCTTCTAAAACTGTTCAGAGATGGCTTGACTGTTTCTTTGAGTGGACTATGACAATAGTCTTTCATAAACATAGCAAAAAAATTAAAGTACTGAAACTGCCATGGAAATGGTCTGAGGTTCCTTTGAATTGTGGCATGCAGAGGTTGTTTATGATATGGTCATACTTTGCAGTGTATGACATTAGAAACTAAAAGTTAGAAGACACTGCCAGCACTTTTAATCAACGTAAGTAGGATCCAGGCTTCTACTTTGATTATATTGACATAAATATATCCATCATAACAGCTGAAAATTTCATGCTAAATAAGTGCATAGAAAAATTTCACATAAGTAAATGGGGAAGGGGTTTGGGTGGTTAGAATGTTAGTTTTATTATTTTCTTCTATTGCACAGAATGCTAATCATGTGGGGAAAAAAAATCTGAAAGCAATGTTAATATATTAGCAAAGGGCATCTTTGTGTAAAACCACATAATAATAAGGAGCTTAAAAGGAAGGAATTACGTTATCCCGAATACCAAGGACAAATTGGTGATCTGATCTAGAGAGCTGCTGATCAATAGGCTAATTATCTGAATAAAGATAGCACTGCCTGCTCAGAACTCATATCTGTTTTGGTAAACACACGTCTGTCTTGACAGACAAGCTGTAATTTTGATTTTTGGAGGCAGCAGTAGTTGTAGGTTTTTTTTCTTTTGGGGTATGTTTTTTCAGATAGAAAGGTCATCTCAGAAGTCCCAGCTGAAGACTACAAGAATAAAAGTGTAACGAGGGAAAGAGGGGGGAAAATCAATTCGTTTAGGAAAAGAAAAGCCTTTTTCTTTGGGGATATTTTAGGGTTTCTTTGAGTGGACAAAGTTTAATAATTTAAGATTATAGCTATTAAAACTATTTTCCACCAGTCTTATGTATATTGGTATTACTTGTAGGAGGCATGCTTATATGCATTTGTCTACTCATCTTACCAACTGAAGAAATTGAAAAAAAGATATGAAAATACAACATAGTTTTTATTTCATGTGTAAAGCTAATAACATTAATAAGTAAGAAAAACGTTGTCATGAAACTGTGTTTGTCATATAATATGAAAACAATTAGTTGAATTCTGTTCTTTTTACTTTTAAGATAGCATAGAAATGTTCCATGAGATTTTTTTAAATGTTGTCTCAATAACTTTGATGATTACAAGATTTAGCACAAAGGATATGAATTGAAGAATATTGTGCTCTAATTTTCAGCATGAATATCTGTGAACAGGAAACTGTTATTTGTCATGGTGTGTGTTATATGCATGTTGAAAATTTTTATGAGTAGTTAAATAGAATATTTAAAGCAGATCATGGGAAAATTGTTTAGCAACCTGTGGCTGAACCTTGTATAAATAATATTGCTATAATCTTTTATGTCCTCTCATATGTTTGAAGTGCATGCACAGTCTTTGTTTATACACTCCTGTACAAGATGCATCATCTTGGGAAGAAAGCTTTTCACTGTTTAGTCAAGTACCATTGTCAGCAAAGGGCTAAAAGCAAATAGTATAGTGATTTGTGGATTACTCAGGTTCTCTTGCAGTAAGTGTCAGTAATTGAACAGCTGTTTCCTATGCATACTAAAGTTCAGCCAAAAGGATTTGTCAAGCAAATCAGCCAACGGAATACTTCAGTCGCTGATTCTCAAGGCAAGAAAAACTCAAGTGAACTGTGCTGGATGCTAAATGTTGGGGAAAACGTTGGAATAATCTAATCATTATTATGCAAATTGGAGGAAAAAAAACTCTGATACTGTAATAGCCAAGTTATGAATGAGGGTGAAATGGCTTCTTTTTTCTGCCAAGCTTTTTCATCATGGATGTAATGGCTTTCAAGAAAAAATATGTAAATTGTTAATAAACAGTAAAAAACCTTTTAAGCTGTTGAAGAGCCAATAATACCAATTCACTAAAATCTTTATTTACCTAGCAATATATTGCTTTGTTCACAGTTTTACGTCGAGTAAATAAGACCCACTTCTGTAACAGCAGAATCAATATTGGTCTTAGGAGCAAAATATAAATCTGAGCGACATCAGTATATAACTGGATTTACAACGCAATAACTTTTGTTAATATCTGGGACTATTCCAAAATAGGAAAGATGCATCTCAATTAAGTATAGTTGTCAACCAAGCAAATGGAGCACAACCAATTTAAAATTTGTTAGAAATTAAAGGTCTAATCCCAAATTATTTACAGGATCAAAAATCATGGTGGACCATGGATAGAGGGAATTTAGGTAAAACCAACAGAGTCAATAGTTCAATAAAATAGATGTGAAAGTGAAGGCACAGCTTCATCCCAGTCTTCTGAAATGTATGATAGGTCTGTGGAGTGGTAAAATAAAATTGCAAATTTTATTTGGTATATTCATACTAAGAGGCTTGGCTATGAAGATGAGAAAATCAACTTCAAGTGAAATAGCTGTCAAGCTATGCTGCGGAGGAAAACAGAGATGAATTTTTTTAGAGAAGGTGCTTGTAATTATTATTTATGTGACATCACAGAGATGCAGTAGTTACAACAGATGCCAGATTAAGTCCCCAGATCAAATGAGGGAACTAATTTGTAATCCAAGCTTTACTTCCAGTAATAACAGTTGCAGGAAAAAAACATCTGTTTTACCAGAAGGTCAAGGGAGCAATAAACTGAGGTAGTTTTATTGCCTATGGGTAGTTTTGAATTTTTTGTTGTTTGTGATTTTTTGTTTTATTTTTGGCAACCTTTTGTCTTCTGATTCCTATTTGCTTTATTCTGTGGGAGGGTTTTTTCGTTGGTTGGGGCTTTTTAATGTTTTTATTCATGTTTGCCAAGACACATTCATTTGAACAGAACTATCTCTTCCATGCCCTAAATTTTTATTTTTACTCCATTGTTTGGCTGACAGCTGCATCTACGATTATTCAAAATTAATGCACTCAATGCATTAAACAACACCTCCTGTGTAAAACATTCCTGACAATAAATGATTATTTTCTTGCGTGTATTAAATACTCAGAAATTCATCTGATTAAACATATCTACTTTGTTATTAGAGACAAAAACAAACAAATAAGTAAATAAACAAAATTATATGGTCACAGATTAAGCCCATGCATTTAAAAATTCAAACAAATACTTGTTTTTCATTGACTTACAGAATGTCATTGTGCTGTTAAAAAACTATTAATTATTATAAAATACTATAGGCCAAAATAATATATTAAATCAATTATGATTTACAAAATTATAATCCAGAAATAACACTTCAGAAATAACTCTGGAAAATTTATAGTTCTACAGTTATGGGAAAATGAAATGCAGGACTGATCTAATATAGTAAATAAAAAAGTCACGGTAGTGAAGGCTATTTCTTAGAATTTAGTATTACTATTGTGTTATACCTCTATTTAAACACCTGCAGAAACAGTTCCTACAGCAGTGACTTTAAACAGTATTCGGTATTCTGAAACTGAATGGATTTTAGTATTTTCAAATCATGTCTACAGTCACTAAATGCAGTCCTGTCATCAAACACATAAGTACCTAATAGCATGAGAAACCCTAAGTATCTTGGTCCCTGGCTAGTAGATATGAAGAATTCACGGGAGACTTTGGGGTGTTAAGAATAACAGACAAAGCAAGATAGCGTAGGTCATATCGAATGGTGCTCTACAGGTAAATATTCTACAGTGAGGAAGTTGAACTGACCTCTAGAACTTAAGCTATGTAAATTGCTTTTCACATATTGAAAAAAATAGTGAAGTCTTTTATACAACCAACAGTTCTATTAAAATATTTAGCTTTTCTAGACTATTTGGTTAGATTTTTATTTTTAGAAATGAAAAGTACTTTCAGCAAGTACTTTGCTTTCACTACCCTCACTATAACCCTCCTCTGGACAGCCTTTCATTATTTTTTTTCTTTTGTGTATGTGTTTGAATACTTGAGTTTAAAGAAACGCATTACAAACTTGACTGGAATAACGAAAATGAGGAGGTCATAGTGAGGGATAAGGATATGAAGTTGTCTGTAAATATTTGCTGTGCATGCATTTAGAAAATGCATGACTCTCAAAGTAGATCCTAGAGGCATAATTAAGAAAATGGGACAAAAAAGAGCAGTGAAAAAAGTGAATATTAAGGTAAAGCCTCCAAGACAACTGTGTTGAACAACACAATAAATTCTCTAGAAGTGGAGGAATTTTGCGTCACTTGAGTCAGTTAAAGTGAGACTGGAGAAAATGCTTGTGTGATAATTTGGTGAAGAAACTTACTAGGTGACCTAATAAATCTCTCCCCTTTTCTAATACTTGTCTCCAAGGAAGGATAATCATAATGAATTCCTATGTATCACTTTTATTATATAGCTCTAAATTAATGTAACTATGTTATTGACTATGTGCATACTTTTCTTTGTTCCATGACATAATACCTATTTAGCTTAAGCGTAATGTATTTTTTTCTGACAATGTCAGCAATAATCTGTTGCATCTGCATTTATGTTCTATTTGATTATGCAAGATGGAGAGACGCCTTGACCCAAGGAAGTTAAGAAGACAATAACAAAGGCATATGCATCAATTACGATTGTATGGGAATTACATATTGTGCTAGTCAATAGGACAAACACTACGAAGTACTTTAGGATTAAACAACTATTATTTTTACGCTCACTATCCCTCTTCATTATTATAACATGAAAAACAGATAAAACAGTGCCAATTAATAATTCTAGAACAATATTATATAACTATGTTTAACAGATATACATATATATTATTTTTTGCAAAACTAGTGCATGCATATGTGTGCCCAGTATCAGTTTAGAATATACAGGTAATTGTTTCTATAGTCTCTTTTCAGTACTACTAAGATTATTTGTTTCTATCTCATCAAAATTAAATTTTAAGGCCTTAAAAAAGTGCGGTGAAAGGCAATGACATGGAGCTAAACAGGTCATTCTTTTACACATGAAATAGCTGTGAAGTACATAATACAACATATGGTACCTCGCACTCAAGACAGTAGGAGATTTACCTGCTTTTCTATCACAATGCCTTTTTACAGATAGAATTTTTTAAAGCAAAAGCAGTAAAAGTGTAGGTTTATTTCCTTTCTTTATTTCTTTTTTTCTTTAAGCTTGAAATTTCTGTAGAGTTATGATCTGGAAAATAGTCTGAAATATCATAGCACATGATTTTGATTAATCAGATTGTTTATATCAGCTATTTTTTAAGGACCAGACTGCAAACTGGGTTTTACTGCTATACATTGTTGTTGGCTCAAGTATTTCTGTAAGAGTACAGTGGGTCTCTTGAGATGAAGAACAGTATAGAACTGGGAGTAAAGGATAGCCTGTATTTATATCAGTCTTTGTGGGTGTTGCAGCTTAATGATCCTGCTCTTTACCAATGACTTGTATTAATGAAGTCAATAGCAAGGTTCCCACTGCTTTTATAAGTCAGGGTGTTTATTAGGCCCTGAATATTTAAAGCATAATACCTCTCTAAGCACAGAGATTACTTAGCTTCTGTGGTTTCTGGTAAGCAGTCATATGCTAACTACCTTTTGGGTTTCAAGACTTTACTGAGTGGTGAATAGACTTTACCCATCTTGCTCAAGTAGTGTGGGAAACGGAGAAGTAGAAACCCCCACAAACACTAATGAGTTTAATTTACAGTCCTGGAAAGAGCTTGGGTTGATGTAATGATAAAGGTATACAGATCTTAAGCAGAAAAATTATAAACCTGTGTTTCTATAGTTGTAAGTAAAAAAATGTATTGGGTGATATGGTGAAGGGTTTTAAGTATAAAAATATGGGTTTATAGTTTAAGTTAAGAATTTAGATGTTATAATAGAACTATATATGTGTATGTGAGCTAACAAAGTATTGGTCAAAAACCAGACGCAATGCAGTAAAAAGTACTAAAGGTGATAGGTTATAAAATCAAAACAAAGTTTCGTGTTGTCTATTGAACTAAAAAGTTATAAATTGCCATATAACTCTGAAACTTGTGACTTTCTTCTGTTATGATGACTTGCTATTAAACCTGTAACTTATGAGACTGATGCCTTGTTTGATTTTTTAAGTAATAAGTCTCAAATAACAGAGTTGGTCCCGTCTCTTGGATAAGGCTCTGACAAAGTAGGGCCATCTAGAGTCAGTTGCCCAGGACCATGTCCATATGGGTTTTGAATGTTTCCACAGATGGAGTTTTCACAGTTTCTCTGGGCAACCTGTACCAACATTCAGACATCCTCAAAGTAAAAAAATGTTTACTGATGTTCAGATGGAACCTCCTGTGTTTCAGCTTGTGCCCATTGCCTCTGATCATGTCACTGGGAAGAGCCTGGACGCATCTTCTCTGCATCCTTCCTTCAGGTATTTATGCACATTCATAAGATACACCCTGAGCGTTCACTTTTCTAGGCTCAACTGTCCAAGCTGTCTCAGACTTCCCTCATATGTGAGGTGCTTCAGTTCCCTGTCACCCTTTGTTGGACTCTTTCCAGTATGTGCATGTCTCTCTTGTGCTGAGGAGCCCAGAACAGGGCACAGTTCTCCAGGTGTGGCCTCATCAGTGCTGAATTAAAAAAATAGAAGAAGCACATAACCTCAAAAAACATGCAGTAATTTTCCAAAGTAGCCAAGGGTACCGTTAACCTTTCTTGTGGCAAGGGCATAGTGCTGGCTCAGTTGGAACTTTGTGCCCACCAGGATCACCATATCCCTTTCTGCCAATTGCTTTCCAGCTTGATGGCCCCTGGCATATATTGGTACATGGCATTGTTCTCTTGTGCAGGACTTTGCATTTCTCCTTTTTGAACTTCATGAAATTCCTGTTGGAACACATTTATTCCCTTTACTTGTTCACGTTTCTCCTTTGTCATGACTTCTCTTTTTCTTATCTCTTGCCCTCATACAAAAGGGCAAAAGATAAAAACAAGCAAACACTACTGGATAATTATAATTTAAGCCGTGTCAGAAGGAACCTAGATAATGAGCAGTGTAAATGGATGCAGATGTATGTAAAGACAAAGCATGATGTTGTTAAAAATCCTCAGCGAGATCTGAAAATGGAAGGAACCCATGAAAGTTGTACTGAAATTCTCTGGAAGAGATGAAAAAAGTCAATAACTGGGTACTGTTCTGTTGGAGAAGAAGACAGTGTACTCTGAATGTTCAGTAAATAACAGCTTGATCTGTCTTCCTTTATCAGTAGTACTAGTTGTTTTTCTTTCACTAGGACGACATATGCAGAAGTGGAAGAATATCTCAGCAAACATGGCCCTTTCTCAACATCACTGTATTGTTGCTTTGGGAAATAACAAAGAAAAAATGTAGGAAACAGGATTACACTGTACCAAATTCTAATATAGAGATATAAATATCTGTATAAAAAAGACAACATATACAAATACTTTTACAATGTTTGAGATGTGATTATAGATTAAATTATTTTTTTAATTTCAATCATTGTGGCCTATCTCATAATTCAAGTTATTAGTTTCAAATACAATGGTTAGTCTCTTAAATCTTAATATTCTCCAAAGAATTGAACATGTAAGGTATGTTGCTAAAACCTGAATCACTGTGTCTTTAATCTCTGAGATTATTTTGACAGAAATAGGTTTTGGATGGCTTTTCACATTCTTTGTTGCAGGTACAGTTATATTTTAGTTCATATTAAGTCTTTAAGGAATTCTTTTGCTGAAATATTAACAAGATAAAGATACACAAGATAGTTTGTAACCGGGACTAAGTTAAAAACCTTAAATATTTTCTTTCTGTTTTTTCATCATTTCCTTTTATTTTACATTGCTTTTTATAAAATTAGGCATTTAAAGTGACAATGGTTTTTTTAGTACCAGTATATCTTGTAGTCCATAGACAAGCTCCTGAATAGGAAGAAATATGGAATTTCAGGAACTGTTCAGTTAATCCACTTTTAAAATTACCTAGACAGGCCAGCATTTCCTCAGAAAATAACTCAGTGTTTAGGAGACAGTTGTGCTAAAATATATAAGATTTATGTAGTGTACCACCATCATAAAGGCCTGTTTCCAAAAAGAAAACAGCTGAGACAAACAAGCTACTTTTATTTATAGATGAAACCATAATTTTTCATTATACAAGCAGTATCTTTCAATTTATCAGAATATTACTCTCACATTTATTATTTTAATAATTCCATGTATTTGCCAGAATTATTTATGTACACAAGCCACATTTATCAAAGGTCCAAGGAGTTGTAAAATCGGTCTGCAATTCAGCTAGGCCAGCTCTTCAAAGGAAAAGGAAGAAAAAAAAAAAAAAAGAGGGAGAGAGGGAGGGGGGAAGGANGAAGGAAGGAAGGAAGGAAGGAAGGAAGGAAGGAAGGAAAGAAAGAAAGAAAGAAAGAAAGAAAGAAAGAAAGAAAGAAAGAAAGAAAGAAAGAAAGAAAGAAAGAAAGAAAGAAAGGAACTCATTCTGATCTATACGCAAATAAAGAAATCAACTCTTTCCTTTTTCCTTAGGAGTATTTTTGCTTTCACTTTCAAATTTTCAGTATACCACAAAATATAAAATCTTCTTTCATACTCTTAATTGTCAACAGGTAATTAAGAGCAGAGCAAAATAAGAGGTCAAAACAAAAAATATAAAAATAAATAAAAATATGGTGGTAGAGCTATTCATTATATTTAAATATATGGCATGAAAGGAGGAAAGTGATAATAGGTAAGAGAAGTATAAGTTCTGTATGAGTTCTACATTATAAAAACTGTGAAACTTAAAATGCCAAGTGCTTGAGGAATGATTCACCTGTAATAGTACATCTCAGAAAACATGAATGATAAACATAGCAATACAGAAAAATGAATTTATGTTCTCTAAAATCTTTCACTTAATATCTCATAGTTATTTCTAAAATATAACTGGAAACTAAAATGGAAAATTGGAAAATTTTTCATCACATAAAAAGCAATCTGATGAGAAAATTTATGACAATGTAACTCACTTTCAAGAATTTAGAATTCTTTTTGCATGCAAATCAAGCATGCCACATTGCTTACACCAACAGAAAAACAACAGAACTAAGGGATTATTTTTTTTCCCCCAATAGGGTGATAATGGGACAAATGCAGTTGACTTCATAGGGATTTTTACACAAGTGAAAAAATTCAGAATACCTATCACTCATTAAGACAAGAATAATTCTTGCTATTGCCTACACTCGAATTACAAGTCATGCTGCAAACTGCTGTGACAAAATGTCTGAAAGGCAGCTGAGAAGGATTTTTAGAGATGAAGTTCTGAAATGAAGTATGACAATTCAATCTATGACATGTGATTCAGACTTTGCTGGAATTTGAGCTGGAATTTTACAGCTCAAATCTATATTCGAAATAATGTAGCTTGATATCACTGAGGCATTATAATTTCTTGGAGAATTTCTGGTGTCCTTTCTTGCACAGAACACAGCAATCCTACTTTATCTGTTATTAAGATTTTTTTAAATCACATTTATTTTCACTAAAAATTTAAGTACCAGTTTGAAGGAATTTTAAAGGCGTCGCTTTTATTTTTCTTTACTACCGTAACACAAGTTTATAAGCAACATGAAAGCAGATGGTATAAAAAATTAGAATTCATAATATATTTATGTAATAATATAAAAGTTATGAAATTTTTTTGAAATACGGAACAACAAGAAGAAACAGCATATAAGACAAGATGAAATTTAGAAGATTTTCCTGTATTTTTTAGACTGGATTTTGGAGAAAAAGTATCAAAATATTTCCTAGAACACAATTAATAGGAAATTAATATTGTATGAAAAAAATACATTTACGAACTTTAAAAGTTTGTAATTATTTAGTTTAATACCTATTTTAATATGTTTACGCTCCTATTTTGTGATTATGTCCTTGGTTTGCTTGCTTTTAAAATGTCTTGCATTTCATTCACTTTCTCTTCTTTCAGATGCCTTCTCTGCTCAAGGCACTGACAGAGGTCTGGGCATTTCAGGTTGTCTAATCAGCAGCCACTGGTTGGAGTCAAGTTTACTCAGCATTATGGGCTCAGCTTTGAATAGTCCCTTGGATAATGCATTCCCAAACCTTTTTCTTCATAAAGATATAGTGCCAAAATGGGTGCATTTAGTATTTTAGGTGGAGAAGACAATGCACTAGTTGTGACTCTATACATGTTCGTGATGTGTTGACCTTGGCAGCTTCCAGCTGCCCACCCAGTCAGTCCCTCACTCCTGCCTCTCAATAGGACAAGGCAAGAAAATGACATGAAAAAGCTTTTGAATAAAGAAAAGACAAGGAGATCACTTGACAAGTACCATCACAGGCAGCACAGACTCTGCTTGCTGAAGGTTAATTTAATTTATTGCCAATTAAAACAGATTTGAATAATGAGAAATAAAGACAAAACCTAAAACACCTTCCTCCCACTCTTGTGTTTTTCCAAGATCAACTTTATTCCTTCATTCTCCACTTGTCTACTTCCACCTGACCCTTAGGGATGCAAGGGGAATGACAAATGGTGTTATCAGATCATAGCAGTTCCTCTCGGCTTCCTTTTTCTCATGCTTTTCCCCTCTTCTAGTGCAGATCCTTCTCATGGGCTGCAGTCCTTCAGGAATAAACTGCTCCTGGGTGGGGTCCTGGACAGTTCCTTTGGGGCATACCTACTTGCACTGGCATGGTCCTTTCCATAGGCTGCATTGTAGATGTCTGCTCCATTGAGGTTCTCTCCACAGGCTGCAGGGAAATATCTGCTGCACCGTGCTCTCCTGCACGGGGCTTCAGGGGAATCCTGGCTCTTGCACCTGGAGCACCTCCTCCTGCTCCTTCTTCTCTCACCTTGGTTCCTCCCACCACTTTTTAATCACTCCTCAGTGCCTGTGCATCATTTTGCCCTTCCTCGAATGTTGTCCCCAAGGTGCCATCATCTCAGCTGCCGTGGCTGCATCCCCTCACAGTTTCTCCTCCTCACCCCAGTCCGCTTGCTAGTAGGGCAGTGTGAGAAGCAGAGACCTTGACTCTGTAAGCACTGTTCAGCACTAACCAAAGTATCCTTGTGTTACCAACAGTCTTTTCAGGACAGATCCAAAACATATCACCATACAAGTTACTATGAAGACAATTAAGTATATGCTCTCACCAAGCAGGTACATTTGGCTTAGCATGTGTGGAGGAACACCATTTCCACTTCATACCACCTTGCATTTTCCCATCCTTACAGTTGGTGTCATTGGACCCCCTGGCAGGACAGGTAGTCTCACAGTTAGAGCAGTGCTTTGTCATCTCTTCAGCTTCTGTCAGTATTCAATATGCAGCTAAAAGTAGTATTTTAAAAGGGGTGTAATTTTTAATCGGTGTAGAGAGGAGTTGAGACTATAAGCCGAGCAAGACTGCATTCCCTTCTCTCATTGGCAAAAGCTCTACCAGGCCCAGTATCATCATATATACAGAGCTTAAAATTCAAAAGGTTCGTTGGCCAATATTGGCCCCAAAGCCACAGCATGTAAGGCAGCCTGTCTGGCTTGCACAAAAGTTGATTTTTTCCTTTTCTCATAATTTTAGTTAGGCGTTTTCCCCACACATGTGATACAACAGCCATAAGATCTGTGTGGTATGGGGAGAAATTGTGTCACATAATCCAGAATTCCAACAAAGTTCTTTTATTTTTTGTATTCAGGCACACGTAAGATAGTTTATTTAGCCACTTCAGGCAACGTGTCAAGGTTTCCAACATAATTTCTGTAGTGGGCCCTTGTATTATCTTTTGAGATAATATCTAATAACCTTTTGAGATTGATCACTCATCTATGTTTTTCATGATGTCTAAAATATTGCAACAAGTTTCTCTGACTTCCTATTCAGTGAGCCCAGTAATGATAGTAAGATCCATGTAATGGAAAAATTTACAATCTGGAGAGATGTTATTGTTCTCCAGATGTTGTGCCACTAGCCCGTAGCAGATAGTAGAGCTACGCGAAAGCCCCAGCGTCAGGACAGTGAAAGTATATTGTATTCCTTCCCAAGAAAAGTCAATTTTTTCCTGGGAAACTGCAGTAATGGATATGCTAAAGAAAGCATGAGCCGTATCAGACACAGCATGCCATGTTTCAGCTTCTCTCTCAATACATTCAAACAGTGTCAATGCATTTGGGACAATTGCAGCCACGGGAGAGGCTGCTTTATTTATTAGCTGGTAGTCTACCCTCATGCATCAGCAACCACCTGGCTTTTTTATGGGCCAAACTGGGCTATGAAGGGGACGGTCGTGTGGCAGATAATGTCCATCTCCAACAATACTTTAAATGAGTGATTCCAGCATGCCTCCCTGGGTAACTGATACTGTTTCAAGGCAACTGGGTTTGGAGGTGGCAGGAAAACCACTGGTGCACTAAAGTACTTAACCCACTAAAATAGCCTGAATTCCTAAGGAATATTTTCCACCTAAGGTAAAGGTTTTACACATCAAAATGTTATCCTCCATGATTGAACTGGGAACTTGAGTCACGCTTACTCAGGCAACAAAAGTTTTCTCAGATGTAGGATTAGGTGGATTTCATGGGATGGCTCTTCAGAACACTAAATGAATGTATGTATAAGGTGACTGTGTGGGTAATGAAAAGGATTCCTATGAATCTCAGTTGCTTTTGCATGGTAGGTAAGAGAGATCTGTTGTCAGGTTTTTTTTCCCATTTAAGTAGATAACTAGTGGGATTTGTGCTTGATGATCCTCCTGTCCCAATCCATCCCCCTGGCACATCCTGAGGGTTTGCCACACCTGAACAATTCTGATGTTGGTTTGGATATTGTTTTTAAAGGGCAATGGAGATTAAATCCTGAGTGAATTTTACTGGGAGGATTCTTTCTCCTCCTCCCCCTGACTGGCAAAGGAAGCCAAGGGTGTTACTACATTAATAGTACACATCTTTTGATGGTTTCTTTTTCTTTTCCCTGGACAGCCCCCGGTAATACAAAATGATGCCCTTAGTATAAGGAGGATGTCTGTAAATAAATGGGACTGCATAACAGAGGTGAATAATTTGGTATCTGATCTCACAAAGCTGTGGGAAAAAATTCCCTGCTTCACAGCCAATTCCCAAAGGTATGCCCAGCTTCCTCCACATGCTTCCACAAAACTGATTTACTATCCCAATCAAAAAGGGGTGGTTACTCTGCTTGGACAGTTTATTATAGAATACCGAGGTTGGAAAAGATCCTTATGATCACCAAGTCAAGCCATTAACCTCACACTGCCAAGTTCACCACTAAACCACATCTATGCACCATATCCACACATCTTTTAAATGCTTTCAGAAATGGCACTCCACCACTTCCCTGTGCAGCCTGTGTCGATGCCTAACCACCCTTGCAGTGAAGAAATTTTTCCTAATATCCAATCTAAACCTTCCCTGGTGCAACTTCAGGCCCTTTCCTCTTGTCTAATTTCTTGTTACTTGGGAGAAAAGACCTATCCCCACCTCACTACTATCTCTTTAGTTGTTGAGAGTAATAAGGTCCCCCTGAGCCTCCTTTTGTCCAGGCTAAACAACCCTCTGGTACAAGGTGAAAAAATGTCATAGTTTTCCTTTATGGTTCAAAACATAGCTTTAGGAGGCAGGAGGGGGTGTTTTAGCAAGTTCTGTGTTCACTCTCAATGGTCATATTAAACTTCAGATTACAGGTTTAAAGAACAGTATCTTTCATATTTTAAATTCTTTGTATATTGTTTAGTATTCTTCTGCAAAAATGGTAAGGTATGGTTGAGGTTTTTTCCACTTGTTTTATGTGCCTCATCAAAAAGAGGAAATTAGAATATTAACTGAGGCATTATCAGCTTTTGGTGTCTATTCTTGATGATTATGTTGACTGCAGGGAAAAAATATATTTCTGAAACAGATAATTCACTAAAGAAAGGGAAATTATATTTTAAGTTGTTGCCAAAATTTTAGATGTATATTCGTAACCAAAAATATTACTGTAAAAGCTTATGCACCAGAACAGCTGGCAACAGTAGAGAAACCTTTTGTCAGCAACACTTACTATGGATATCTTTGCTAGGCAAGTCCCCTTGTAGAAAATTCATTTTTTATTTTGTACTAGTCTGCTAATTCCCATTGATTTGTCACCACTCTTTCAACTGCAGTTACAGATGACAGTTGTTTAAACAGTCTTCTCTTTATAAGAAGGTGATAATATTACTGAAGGCATAAAAATAGTTTAAGCCATTTATTTAATTGAAAATTAGAGATTCAGCAATGCAAAGAAGTCTTGGTTTTTTGCTCTTGCATTTCAATGATTAGATGTGGCTACTTTTAAGACCCTGCTGATAAAAGTCTTTCAATGAATTTCAAGAGTCAAAAGAAGAACCTTTGAACATTTGCCTTCCCATAAACAAAGTAGCAGCCTTTTCAAACTAAACTTCCAAATTTCTTGTCAACTGACTTGAAAGCGCAGCTTATGAGGTAAGTCAGCATTTTGCCCTGCAACTTCTTTAGATTCTGAACCTGTTAACCAGGGTACAAGAAGAAATCAAATGTGGCTTTTCATTCAACTTCTAGGGGGAAAAAAAAAAAAAAGAAATGAAAATTTCAATTATTTTAAATACTTTGTAAGTGTTAAATTAATTTCATGGAAGTTATTGAACAACTATCAGGAACAGTTTTTACTTACTACAAAGCTATGGTAGCTCTGAGATCAAATAAAATATGTATAAAGTTAAAGGCTTTCATCTATTTTTTTTCAAAAGACAATACGAAAGAAATTAAGTTCCAAATATGTATGGGATTAAAAAACCCAAGAAATTTGGAACTCAGGAAAAGAAAATCACAGATAGGTAACTATTTATTTTCTCAGCTTTGCAGAAAATACATTGTCATTCAAGTAAAAGGCACAAGAAAAGACTATAGTTCCATTCACAGAAAAGTAAAACACAGTCTGGAGACATTAAGTGGAAAGTACCAGTACCTATTTGCTGAGGAATTGGACTCTGGATCACTGTGTAACATGGGAAGCTCTAACAAAATTTGATTCTTTCAGAAAGCTGCACAGGAAGAGGAGGAAACACAATGTAACAAAAGGTATACCATAAATGACCGTAATACTTCCAAACATACCTATGACCAACAAAGGAAAGCTTTAAATGTTTTTTATTTATTTATTAATTTTAAATTTTATTCTGCTTTGAAAACAACATTAGATTAAACAACTTTGTTTGTGAACAGACTAAGCTAATCATCATTTTCTAATGCTGATATAAACAAAGTTTGACTATCATGATAGTAAAATAGTGCTTACTAAATGAATACCAGAGTTGTCTTCCTTCCCTGGGATATCTTTCAAGGTTCTGTCCATTGCCCCTAATCCACTTGGACTGAAACAAAATCTCTGAATATAATATTATTATTGTATATTTTTACTCCTTTAAAATTTTATTCTTAATGAAAAGTATCATATATATTACCTATTCATATATATTAATCTTTAAATTTATGTCTTTTAAAATGAGTAACAGGAACTTGGACATCTATAATGTAAGAAGGAATTCTCTTGGTAGACGTGTTCTCTTCAATCTTTCTTCTGAAATAAACTCAACATATTGAACACTACACAACAATTTACAATCTGGAATGGTCAAAATTGTAGCTGACCACTGGGGACTTGCAATGCAATACGAACTGTCTCCTGACTGGCAAACTCCATTTAATTTCTCTCCTCTTCCTCAGGAATAAATGTTCCAATACTTCTAACTTGTGACCTTAGGGAGTAACTTACCTGAAAGTCAAAGTTAAAGGAGGTAGTAATTTAAGAGAGCTTAGCTACTGCAGCAGATTTGTAGCCTGATGTGATGGGCAAAGAAATGAATTTGGGCGTAATTAGGAAGATGAGATCGAAAATCCACTAGCAGAAGAAAACCAAATATCACACATAGAAAAAGATAGATATAGCAATTTAAAAGTTATTGGAAATCATATTCTCTATTAGATATTTTGAGCTGGGGTACATTTCTCAATTTCCCCTGGCAAAAAATGTTCTTTCTTGTATAAATAATAAATATTCATTGGAGCATCAACTTGAAACCGTTTCATTAAACTCATGTTCAGCATCTCCTTCTGCAACTTATGTTCAACTATCTCCTTAATTCCTGTGATAGGTTGCACATATGTCTAAAATTGGAAAAAAACAAGGTATCCATGCCTTTCAGTGTTATTAAATGTGATTGGAAGCTGTAGTAAACAAAATAATTTGTTCCTTATAAACTCAAATGATTGTTAATTAATATTAGAAAACCAATCCCAAAACAAAAACAAGAAACCAAACAGCTATGCCAAACCCACAAAAACAAGGTGTTATTTTATTTCTGTACTTTTTAAATACCTAAGAAAAAAACCCTCAAGGATTTGCCTATATTAAAATGTACTCAAATAGCAAAGACTGTTTCTAAAATAATACCACATTTGATTATTTCATCAATTCAATTGTTCGTATTAATTTTCATTAACTCCTCATTTTCCTTATTCTCTTCAAATTTTGATGGTACATTTCCTTCATTTTCATCACTGATAGTGAAGAATTCACATTACCAAAATAATTACAGATCTCAGGAGAGAAAAAAATGAATGAATCCACCAACTATTGTGGACAATTTCACAAGAAATGACAGGTGACCTGATATGCCAGGTGCTCTATTCTTGGTAGCAGACGACCACAAGAACCATTAAGCCAGTTGGCATCCTCATAACCTTGGGTTAATGCCTTACTTGGAGAACAGAGGATACCTCTATCTTGTTAAGTACTACTACACATTTGCTATGGTTTCTAAAGTATTGTGTTCTCTGTTGTTGTAAAACTAAAAGTTCACTTCTACAAGGCTGCATTCTCCATGGTGTTAGCCAGTTTAGGGTGTGGTTCAGATGACATCAGTATTTCCGTTGTCCATCACAAGTGAGAAAAAATGTACCCTACAAGTGCTATCATGACCACATCAAAGCTACAGCGGGGAAATCTTGTTCCTGTGCACATACTTCAACATGAGCTGGGGGAGGGCACACAGATTTTCTCAGGTCATTGAATAGAACTGGTCCAAATCACAATATGTTGTGTCCCTGTTTCACTGAAGAGGACAAGACTATCCTCCTCCTTGCCTTGATTCTCCTCTGCTTCTACAAGGCAGTAGGGTCTTTTACTGGTTATTCTGATATCTTTGCACTGTTTTCCCAGAGTTTGCTTTATTGCTTTGCATTTATACAACCACTCTCTTGCCTGGGTGCTGCCTGGGCAAGCCTGTGGAATGTCTCTTATTTGACCATTGATGATTTAATCAATCATTATCTCTTCCATTTGTCATTGCAGGTCACTTCTTCACATTATTTTTGGGTACATTGCAAGCGAAATTGTTTAATTCTTCATGGTACTTTCAGGTTGCTGAAGTCACTAACCTTCAGGCAGCTGTTGTTTACATGCATTCACCAAGCCTGTTTGAGGCTGGTTCTAGTGAATACATTCCAAAATAGACAGACCATCAGAAATTCACTCTCTACGTGAAAAGGGCTTCAGCCCCTTCATGAACTGTAGAGGAAATTTCTAAGATAACTTAAAAAAATTTAGGCTCCCAACTTAAAAATCATTGAGCTATCCAAAGGTTTATGGGATGAATCTAAGTCCTTATGAATACAGAAAAAAATTTTGAGATTCTGGACCCTAGGTTAGGTTAAACAAAGCAATTCAAAAATGAAAAATGTGTTGCCAAGTCACTCTTCAGAGAATTTGGGGCTCCTGTTCTATCTATGAATTTTTTTCTAGTCAGCTGATTTGGAGCATCTCACCTTTTTGTCTGTATCTATATTAATCAATCTGAGAAAACTTTTAGTTTCCTGATCCTTGTTTTGTTAGGGAGCTGGCACATGGCTTGTGTGTATAACGTGTTAGGAACCCAGGAGTTCCTTTTTCCTAGTTACTGATTTCTACTGAAAATAAACCCAGATTTTCTGACTGAAAGAGCACCATACTATGTTTTCCTTTTTATTTTGAATATCAATACATGTCTTTTCCACCCTATATTTTCTTTTAGAAAGTTACTAATAGGAGTTTCGTTGGGTTTTATATTTTTTAGAAGTGAATGTATGTTTTCTGTCTCTAAATACATATAGAATGTTCTCATTATTTTCTTTCTTCATTTTTCTATTACTTCTGCAGTCTGAAAATGATGAAAACTTAATTTCACTCCCTTCTTTGCAGAACATTATTACATTTAAATTCTATTGTGGATGTAGTCTGCAAACTACATCTCAAGGTGAATGAAATGTACTATTTTAAAACTTTAAAATGTATTTATTTTAAAATGTAAGTCATACTGGTACACAACTATATACTGGGAAGAAGATTAAAATTGTATTTTAGTACTAGCTGAAAATAAATTGTACATACAGTTTTCTGCATTCACTGAAAAGATTATAATCAGGAACAACAGTAGATACCTGAGAGAAACAAAAGCAAACAAAACAGTTTCCCATTTCTTTCTAGTAGGTTGTTCAGTTGAAAAAACAGTTTTACAATGATATGCAGGTTTATTTTCTTCACTAGTAAATTAGAACTAATACTTGGAAACTACTAAATGTTATATCTTTCAAATTATTATACTTTTTTAAAACCATGTATAAACTAGTTTAAATGGGGTCTGAGATGAACAGTAGGCTATGTTGTGTTAAATTTTTTATAATCTCTTGCTAGTCACTGTTTGTTAATCAATATGTTGTTGCCAAGAAAGTAAAAAAACAAACAAACAATAGCCATAATTTATGTATGGATCTATTGCATTTGTGCCCAATTGCTGTTGAGCTGCATAGTTTATGTTCTCTATGCTGGCAAGTTTTCCTAAAAAAGCTTGTTTTGGAGCCATGTTCATAGCATATAATTGCATCATTGATGATACTGGCAGAGAATAAGGGAAAACTGTGTTGGCTTCTACCCCAAAGAGTGAGAAGAATTTACAAAAAATAAGGAGAGGAGAAACAAAAAATCATTGTTACTCAAGAGGAAAAAACAAGATGGTCTCTGAATGAGAAGCTAGTTTCCAGCTTCCAAGATCTTATTGTAAAAAAGGAACAGAAGAAAATGCATACTCCTGGGAAGAAAAAAACAAAACACCTAAAAAACCCAAAACAAAACAAATACTCAAAAACCCCAAATCAAACCAAAACCATCCACAAAACCACAACAAAACCAAACAAACCCACAAAAGAAACAAAACAACAGTTAATGTTTGAACAGCAAAATCCTATTTCTTATGAAACAATTTCACTGTTTTTCCCTACAGCTTTTGAATTCTCCTTCAATCCTTCTTCCTTTTGTTTCTCATTCCCATCCACAATAATAGAGCTATAAATCTGCACTGAGACTTATTTAAAAAACTCCCACCCCATCTCTTTATATCTCCCTTGGATCGCACCTGCTTTACCTCCATCCCTTTTAGCTGTCTTTCTTCACCCCATCCAATCTTTCTACTGTTAATCATTTTTTAACCTCAAATACTGTTTTCACATTTGCTTTGGCTTCCCCAAACTTAAATAATAGTCTTAATCATCTAACTTCACCACCACTTAATTTCTCTTTGGTCTCATATTTTTCTCTGCTTTAATATTGCTTTAATTGACTTTAGCACAGATAATTCCTTTGGGTAAATTTAATTGTGAATTTTTAGCTTTCATTGGTTTTGACCTATCTTTTTAAGAGTATAGACACACTCTTCTCTTCTGGAAGATACTAATACTTCCAGTTTTCCTTTTACCTGTTCAGATACGTAAAATGGCTCCTTTCTGAAAATGTGTTTTTGTAGCCCTCCAAAAAACTGCTAAAAAGAGAGGCTGCTTCAAGATATCACAAAGTATACTGGAGGTTTGTTTGTTTTGTTTTGTTTTGTTTTTTTTTCTGGTGCTTTATTAAGTAGAATGTAATTTATCACATTTTTTGCCGGTCAATTGTGATCACCTCTAAAAACCCACATGAGTATTAAAAAAAACTGGTTAGAAAAGAAGTTTTTCAGTTTCTCATTTTTAGCACAATTGCAACACAATTGTGGAAATATTTTCAAGGAAGCAACATCAAGTCGTATTAAGCTTTGGTAATAGCACACGTGCAACCTGTTAATTTTTGAATTAAATATGGATTATATTGCCACAAACTGTAAGCCAATAAACCCCATATAGAGAGATTCATAGATATTGTTATTGTCTGCTCTGATATTTGGGAAAAAAAGCAACAAACACAAAAAGGAATAGTGTTTATTCTCTTTTTGAAAGTCATTCCCGGTGTCAAAGAATAGCACGCTCTGAATTATTACTCCAGAGTCAACTGTCATTTGACAGTCATTAAAGGAAGCATATTTTTATTATACATCATTATATAATATATAATATATGTTTTATATGCATATGTATACCACCTACCCTTGCTTCCACTTCCTGAAAACTACTTTTTTCACTCTGGGTTGGCTCAGTAGGTCCTTATCCATCCATGATGGCCTCCTGGAATTTTTGCCTAATTTCCTCCTTGATGGAGGACAAGGACCTCCGTCAGTGTCTGCCTACATTTAGTGTACAGGAAGGGTTGGTTTCAGTGAAAAAGGAGTTCTATGTAAATGTGAATTCTTATAATATTCATTTGAGTGCGCAAAGAGTGTGACAACACTTTGACTGAGGTCATGTGCAGGAGCAATATTGGCAACCCAGGGTGGACACAAGGTCGCACACCAATGTGCACCCATGTCCAGACACTGGCATTAATTTCTTCAGCAGCAGTAACACAGTGTGTATGTACACTGCTAGAAATACCGTGCCCCACAGCAGACTGAACCACAGCCCTTTCCCTTTTGTCACTGCAGTGCTAATGTACATTTATTTCTTGTCGTTAATCTAGAATAACTTGTACCCTTAAAGCTGAGCCTTCTCAGACTTAATGGTTTTGAGCAACAGGGCATTTTACTCATGAGCACCTGGTGTTAAAATACACATCTATAATCTGAGATACTATTTATAATAGCTAATCCATGATATCTCACCTCAGCACAAGAATTGCTTTGATAAACACTCTCTGAATGTACAAGGTGGACTTAGATTTGCAGAAGAAAACCAAACAATTACTCATGCTGCTTGTCTCCAAAGGTAAAGCATTTGTAGAGAGACCAGAATTTACGTCCAGATAACAAAATTGAATGGTCTCACCAGTTTTAAAGAAAATGTACCTTCTAGTTGACTGTCACAAACATCACAAATGCACAAATGTTGTGGGTTTTCTTTTTCTGGTTCTCCCTTTTTTTTTTTTTTTTTGTCCTCTATTAAATCTGTCTTATTTGCATGAACTAATTAACAACTATTTTAAAAAACAAGAATGTGCAGCAGTGAAGCATGCCTTTTTAATAGAGAGAATCAATAATTTATCACAGGTAACAGTGTTCAAAAGTAACGTTTAACCCTGACTAGCAAAGAAAAAACCTTCAGAAAAGTTTTTTCTACTACTGGATCTTGGGACCTGTTTGGCTTCTGTTTTTTCCAGTGCAGTTAATACAGCTTGTTCTTAAGTGTTGTACTACTGGGACAAAGCTCATTTTCTCATGTAAAATTTACTAGTATTATGGACCAGTGGTTATGAGTCATTAAGGATCTGAGGGTTTTTATACGATGGAAAAGGATTGGAAAAAGTGTACTACAGAAATGGAAATGTACAAATCATGCTATATGGAAAATAAGATTAATCAACAGAAGAAGATAAAAAGAACCCCACTCTTTTCATCCCCCCTACAGTTACCAAAGTATGAATTCAAAATACATTGGACAAATGTGAAACATTTTGACAAATACTCATACCAGGATCACTAAATAAACAAATAATGTTATCCCATTGTGCCTCTGCTTCCAAAAAGCAGGAAACCCTCCATTTTCTCCTACTCCTGGCTCTCAAATTGGTGACCATGAATGAAGAAAAAAGATGGGGTCTAACTGAGGTGTGGTCTCTTAAGTTTACTTTTCCTTTAATTTTTGTCTTTTTTCTTTTTTCATAGAGGGGAAAAAGAAGTTCCATCAGTCTGTTGAGATCTATTAATTCCAGAAGGAAACATATGTTTACAAATGTTACACTTGTAATATATATCTGCAGCAAAGAAAAAGTCGCATGTTAGCTATCATGCTGTAATTATCAATTAAATTTATAATATACTGGAAAGGCAAAGGTTTTAAATTTAAATATTAAAAAAATAAATTGGGAAAGTAACACAGCAGCAAAAGTTCTGCTAACAAAATAATTCATATATCAAAATTTGAACTGCTATCAATTGCCTGTCTGCATTCTTCAGCTTGAGTATTTTTACCCCTGGATGATCTTGATTTTTGCTAACATAAATTTGATTGTGAATGCAAATAGGTTTGAGCATGATTGCAGGAATTCCTGTCGTTCCTGGTTATTTGTGATTACTAGTTGCATAGTGCGTGGACTATATTCGTATAGTTTTCATTTTATTTTTCTTCATAAGAGGCAGTTATCTTAGAACTTTTTCACATCTCTCAGAAATATTTTGATTACATAAATAAAAGAGAAGCTCATGACCTCTTGTGATAAAAAAAATACTTTATTATGGCTGAAGAGCTCTGTGATTTTGGCTGAATATGCACAAGCACTCTAATGCCTGAACAGTTGTGTATTGACCTTATATGATATTGGAATTGGAATTACTTGGAGAAGCTTTAGGCACAGAAAAACAGTTATTTTAAGAAACTTCTAGGCAATAGACCAGTTGAGTTGTGAGAAAGAACAATGAATACTGAGAGCTGTGGTTTGTGCTAGTATAACAATATTTTTGGACACTTTTAATAAAAGGAAAAAAAGTTTCCATGGTATCTTAAACTTGTACTTATATGCATTATTGTCACAAAATAAAAGCAATCATTTAATAAGATGGGCAAATGTTTTCCTTATTTTACTGTAAAAGCAAAGTGTCATATGGCATAGTTTATTTCAGAGTGATGAACAGCACTGATGAGCTTGTCAAAAAAAATTCTCAGAACCCAGTCTATGAATATTGCCATCTCATCACATACCTTTAATGGATGCTTGATACATATCACAGAGTTCTGGCTTTGGTATTTAGTTGCCAATGTAATAGACTGATAATAAAGTCATAAAAGATTTAGTTCTTGGGTTACTTTACTGGCAGATTCCATTTCATTGTCATTCACCGACATGAAAGGACATTAAAAAGGAAGATGTAATTTTTGTTCTTCATTCAGGTGCAAGAAATCAGACAGAAATTGAACTGCTTCTAGTGCAGTTTTGGACTCTAAGGTGTCTTAATCCACAGACTGCTCATCAAAATAATAATTTTGCTGTAAAAATGTGCAATCATTACTTACATAAGACTGTATTTTTCTGCCTTTGCAGACAGAAAGATAGGAGACCTTCATAACCTCCTTTTTATAGTTGTGCATTATATTTTAAAGTAGTACCATATTGAAGTCAGAAGTTAATTTTCTGTAGCTAAATATGTTGTCTTGACAATGTGTTGTCCACGTAGTATGTTGATACAGGATGAGGCAGGTGTTTTCTTGAGTTGTGACTACTTCAGTCTCAATATCATAGCAGTATAAAATCCCTTCAATATAATGCCATAATTCAAAGAATCTATGATAGCTAGAAGGTAGAATGTGCTCAAGAATTGGTTTTTTTAGCAAATAGTTTTCAGTCCGGATTTTAATTTACAATTTTAATTTACAATGTTGGTTTCTTTTCTTTTTTTTTCTTATAAGTATTACCAACAGTAGCACAATGCTCTTATTTTACAGTTATGCAATTTGCACACTTAACATACTTTTTCTAACATTATTCTCTGAATCTAATTAAAAAACTTTGATCAATCGTAACCAATAGTTAGTTCCCGGATGAGTAAACAGTACCGAATAACTTTCTCTGGACCCTCCTCTCTTGAATGTATTGCAAATAACTGTAGCTGCAAGAATTGTCATGTTTTTAGTCTATTTGTCTTATGACTTATAAATGCAAAATACGAGCATTTTCTTCCCTGTTTAATTAATCTTTATGTTCTGATATAAGACAACTGCTAAGGTAAAAAACTGATTAGTTACTGTGTTAAATATTCTGTAGGTAGTTAAGTGATGTGAAAGACTCTATTACGAGGTTTCACAGTATATCTACAATAATAATGCTAGTCACTTTAGGAAAAATCTAATAATTTGAATACTTATTTTAGTGACAAAATTAAATAGAAAAAGTCAAATTACATAACAGAATGTCAATTTCTAAAGACTATTGAAGCTTTTGTGCGTTTACAAACTGGGTGATGTCAACTGGCCATTTTTTGAAATCGTTATTTTCACTGTGTGACAAAAATGCATATAATCACAAAGATTAAAGTTCTATGGAGACTTTTTTTCTTTTATTAAAAATACCCACAAATACTGTCATACTAGCACAAACCTAACAAAAATAACCAAACCAAACCAAACCAAACCCAAAATAAAAACCCCTACAAATATTGCTATGTTAAATCAAAAGTTAAACAACCCCTCACTAGTATAGTATAAGCACAGCAGAATCATTTAAGTACTTCCTCCCTAGGACTCTCAGTTTTCTGTCTGTGATGTGAAAGACTTAAAATAACCAATATTAGCCAACTTAATATATGGGTCTCACACGGCACACAGCAGGTTATCTTGGAAGTTAGTCAAGACAGCTTTTCATCTGTGCATTGAGAGTGCAGAAATAATCATCCCAGAGGAATGGACACAAAGGAGACTTAACCAAGACAGTACGTAAGCATTTGACTGTGTGACGTTTCACTCAATTCGATCTGACAAGAAAAATATTTAAGAACTGAAAAAAGACTCTTTTTCTGCAGAGAAATGGTCTTAATAAAGGAATAAGTAACAAAAATTTTCTTGTAAAAATTGTGCCGTCATCCATTTATTATGCTAACATAATACATCTTCACTGCAAGGCTGGAGAAAAAATGAATCACACAAAATTTGGGTTAGTATGTGACTCTTCCACTACATCTGCATTGGGAATAGAAGCAGACCTAAATAATGAACTCATGATTGCTGGATTTTTCTGCATAACATAAGAAGGTATAAGATAAATCCATAAAAAAGAAGCACAAGGAGAGATTGGACTAGATGATCTTGAGAGGCCTTTTCCAACCTTAATCACATAAAATCTTTGTCCAAATTTTAAGGGACACTGCCAGAAACAATATAAGCGCCTCAAAAGATATAATATACATTATCTCTCTTCTCATAATTTTTAATTCCAGCAATTGTAGAAGTCTGACAAGTCACACTCCTATTAGCATATGGATAAAACTAATTTAGAACAGAATGCAAGTGCCAGAGTGAAGTGCCTGTAATACATAAAAGTGATAAATAACAGTATAACTCATCTTATGGGTAGAGAAAGGTCTGGTTTAGTGTTCCAGGCCATTTCATCACACAGTAAGAGCTGTAGTTGGGTATAAATTCACTTTGGAGAAACACAGATGGAAATTAGACCACATACTGAAATGTATGTTAGGGAGAATTTGAAGATGTCTAAAAAGGATAAAATCAAAAAGAACAAACAAACCTACACAATTTTTACTATAGATATTGATATATTTATGCATTTTGCCTTGCTTTACAATGGAATAGGCAATTACCCCATAGGCCCCTTATAGTCGTAAGGTCTCCTTATGTTTGAAAGGGATGGAGTACCTTAAAAATTATTCCTGAGAACAGCCAGAAGAACAATTTAAATTGTTTTATATTTTAAAACATTATTTTATACCTATAGAGGAATTTGTACTTGCAAATGTGCTTGCACTGGGATCCCTAAAGACCATGACATTTGTTTTGAATATTGCAGGAAGAAAATAGCCTGAAGTCTTGCACTTTTGCTCTGAATCTGAGGCAGTAAAAAACAGTTTGCTTTACAAGTACTGGTAGAGTATTTTTTGCTTCTCACTTTGCTATTTCTTTTGCCCTCTTCCCTTCCAAGACATATATTTTCAACCCAGAGCCAGAAAAATAAATCAGATCTTCACTGAGATTCCATTTCTACTTGTAGATCCAACTGCCTTTTAAAATTAAAAAATCGTCTAGAAAACGATTTTTCAGCTATAGGGTCTGGAACTGGAAGACAGCTTTAATAGCTCTATTAAAGTTGTCATGTAGAGCCAGCTGCTTCTCTAACAACACTATTGTCATCTTGAATTTTAAATCTTACGTATTACCACATTGGGCTACCTATTTTAAGCACCCCTGCTTTATATTTCCTTATACAGAAATACACACCATTTCAGTTTCAGATACAGTATACTGTACCCTGATTAAGAAAGTTCCTCCAGACAGTTCTAAGGAAGATTGTGCAAAAATCTGCCAAAAGTCAAATTGACGTTAGGTAAAGAAAACAGACTGTATAAAGCTCCACGCAATATTTGGGGTGACTGGGGGGCACTTTTTTTTTGCCATTTTTTTCTCAAAAAAACAACAAACAACTAAAATACTATTTTTTAAAAAAATTAAATAAATTTGTAAGTTTACATAAAAATGAGAGAAGGATTGTTTAGTGAGAAATCCAAGCACCATGGAAGATATTCTCTGGAATAGAACATTGTCCAGTGAAGCAGAAATTGTGAAATTAAAATTCAGCACTGATTAGTGACAGTAACAGAATTTCTAAGTGGAAATTTATACGTTTCATGATATCTCTTTCCATTTGAAAATCAATTTCCATTTTGCTACAATTGCCAAACCTCAGCAATTATAATCTCTCCCCTATATGCATTGATGGAACTTAGTGTGAAAAAACTGCAAAAAGGTTTTTCTTATTCCACTTTTCCAGATTGGGTTTATAAGGTTTAAAAAAAGAAAAGAAAAGTCAATTTTTAAAAATTATTATCCCACCCTTCCAAATTATTTTTATAGGTTCTCTGTATAATCAGGTTTCAACAAATTTTTATACAACTGCCACTAGAAAGTGTTACCTTCCAAAGCTTTTTTTCTTCCCAAGCAGGATTTCATTATGTTGATAAAAGTATGCAAACATTCTGATTTTTTATATATATATATAAGCCTCTCATACTCTCAGATACAACATTTATGAATAACATATACTTATCAGTATGTGTATTTCATTTATGAAATTAAAGTAATAGCTGTATAATCACAGTGCATTTACTTAGTTTTTAAAATTAACATTTTATGATTAAATAAATTAGTACCCATTATTGAACTGTGCAAATTAAACATTTGCTAAGAAATTAGCAGACAATTATGTATTATAAAATGCTATGTGACTAAGAAGACATTATACTTAAGCATCATTAAACCCCAAACCAAACAATAAACACAGAAAAGAAAGATTCGAATGAATATGATGAAATGTTTTAACAGTATACATTTGTCTTACTGTTTTTATACTAATGCCACTGATCACAAAATCCAGGCCTTTCATTATGACTCAAAATTCATAAGCAATCACTGCAAATAAGGAAATAACAAAATTGACTATCCATGTGTTTGTAGCTGAAACTCAGAAGTGTATTTTGCAAAATTATGCTGTTTATAAAACTGGCTCCAGTCTGGAATGGAATTAAAACCTTTTACAAAAAATTAGTAATAGATAAAGTGTAAAATTAGTCCTTAAAACGTTTTCATTTACATATGAATTTTGATACAACAAAAAAATAGTTTATGCAACTAATTTAAAAAATGAGTATTGACTTCAAGTTTCAGCCTTATATTAAGTCACCCATTAGGTGAGTAGAAAGGCATCTATGTCCTTAACAGAGGTGATCCTTACATAACGATCTCACTCCTGAACACTTACTTGGAGTCCATGTTCTTACAGCTTACTCTCACATTCAGTGTTCTGAAATAATGAATCATCAGATTACTGAAAAAACTTTTTGGAAACGGCTTCCACCACGTACACATCTGTGGTGATTTAGACTGGCTTTTTTAAAGAGAAGAGAGTCTGTCTGCAGTCTTCAGGGGATTACATACCCTAGAGATTTTTTACTCTTTTAGGGACTTTTAAAGGATTTAGTGGTTCTTTTGGAAAGAAAAACAATTGCTTCTGTCCTTCTCTTTATGTACTCCTCTTACCTCAGAGGGAAATTGTTTATGTCCTATTCTCAGTGACTGTACACATTTGTCTTCTCTTACCAGGCCTCAGATCTTGCCTACTTGGAGCTACTTTGTATGCTCAGGAGATTGCAAGTTGCCTTACAAAGGACTATCAGTAGCTTGAATTTGTGGTCTGTAGTCAGAAGAAGGTATTCAGAAGATTTTACAGGTATTTCTAGCTTCCTAAAATAAGTCCAAGTCCAAATAGCAAATGCTAAATATAAAAAAAATTATTTCTCTCTAGTATTTAGCTGTAAAAATGGGCTAAATGAGAGCTCAAAGAAAGTCTTCTTGAGTTCACACTAAATAGTATCTTAGGAAACAGTAAGATCTTCTTTCTTCAGGTACTACCCAGGGCATTTTTTCTAGCAACTTTAAAGCGACCTCTCAACAATACTGCCAGAAAAAGAAACACAGTGTCTCTCTACAGCAAGTAGAGCTTGTTGCATTGCCTATTGCAGAACTGTTGAAAATAGTTCTGGACCTGAAAATGCAAAGAAATAATAAAAAATGTTTGTTCCCTAATTTTTTTCCTCAATACCTGTTTCGGTTTTTCTACCTTGGGTTTCCCAAGGAGCCAGTTGTCAAAAGTTTCCACAGGAATGAATGGAACCACCCAGGGACACCTTTTCAGAAAAACAAAACTACTTCCAGCCTTGTGAAATGGGGGCAGGGAATGCTCAATCACCTAAAGTCATTTGCCTAAAAGAAGAATACAACTGGTACCAATCCCAAAGGACATTCAACTCCTTGATGGAACAACATGATCAACAGACCAAACACTCACGGATATTTTTTAATCCATGATCAACCTATTAATTTATGAGATAGAAAACCTACCATTTCACTCATATGGCAAATCAGGTAAGAAGAATGATGAAAAACAGTTCTCTCACAGCTTTAGTGAATACCTCTATATTCATTCATCTTCACATGGTCTTTTTTTGGGTACCTAATCCTTTGCTTCGGGAAAGCAGATTTTCTTTTCCAAGTTCCTTTTTTTCATGTTTCTCAAAAGCAGTTAAAATGTTCCAAATAGAAGGAAAGCATTTTGGGTATATTTAAAAGTGGGTTACTTCATTTCTGAAATAATTTCCCATTTTTTTTAATGACAGAAAAATCAGTTTGATTTTATCCCAGATACCTGTCTTTATCAGAGTTCAATTTAGTTTTGTTGGTTTAGTTGTTATTTCCCAGTGAATATTCTAAAACCTAGTTAATTTACGTGTTCATTTATCACCTTTGCAAATTCTGAGAAGGCAAACTATTCATTAATTTGTATCAGTGGCAGAAATTCAAACCGTGTGTCAGCAGATATGAAATAGGTCAGTTGGGAGAAAGGATCAATCTTTTTTTTTCCTCTTCCTCATCACCTAGTTCCTCTCCTCTCCTCTCCTCTCCTCTCCTCTCCT